>VZTY01021488.1:0-21998 GCA_013400935.1 Turnix velox | reverse complement strand
GGCGGACCGAGGTGAGGAGAGAGAGAGAGGCTCGGCGATGCTGGGGACGACGGCGGGAGTCTGGGACCTCCAGGACAGTGCCTTGGATGCGGTGGGTATGCGGCACACCTCGGTCTCCTGTTTGCAGGAAGGCGGGAGGGTGCTGGAAAAATAGTACAACGACGCACCGGTCGCGGTGTGATATTACTTCCTTTAAACCCGAACCCCCCCCCCGAGGTGGAAAGAAAGATGCAGCCCAGAGAGGAATCCCGTAGCACGTCAAGAGCAAGGGGTGCTTTCTCCCTTTTTACTTGCAGCGGCCTTGTTTGATTTGATGCGAATGCACTTTTTTGTGAACTTGCCATATCTTTCAATTATACACTTGTGCTTTGATTATAACAATTTTTCAGTGGTCTGGATAGCTATTAATTTTTATTTTTTTTTGTAGTTAATGTTGCTACTTATTTTCGTGCAAGCCGTGTTAATTTTGTATCATGAAGTGGTTTTTTGTTTAATCAATACCCCTCCTCCACCCGTATGCATTCAAAGTAGTAGGTTTGGATGTTCGTTTTTTTTTCTTGTACTTCTGCAAGGGATTATTTTTTAAATTATGCTTTTCTATTGCCAGGTTAGTGTGAAATGGGGCATGTGTAGATCTAATTTATTCGTAGTGAGTTATGTTCTTGTGGAAAGAATCCATTTCAGTTTCCTTAAACTCTCCATAATGAAGGAAATTGGAGATACTGACTGTGAGTTTGTGTGCTGAACAGCAAAGAGGAGAAAGCAGGAAATATGATTTTTAAAAACCTCTTTGGGATTTTCTTATTGCTGTATTTCAAGAGTACGTTTGTGAGAGGAAACTGGCAGCTTTTTACCTTTCTAGGAGCTAGAGTAGGAATTGGGTTATTAATGAGGATGTCTTGTACTTTTTTCAATCCAAAACACTTGTTTTCTTTATCCTTTTAATTATTGCTTATTAAGATAAAAGATACATGTTGTCGGTCGTGTCAAACTGTGCTCTATATACTTTTAAAATTCTTTCATTTAAGGTGAATTTTTTAATCTATTATGGCAATGAAATTCTTTTAACCCGAATCCTTATCCAGTTGCGCTCTTCCTTTTGACTTGTCAAGTGTTACGTTGTTGTAGGGAACTTTTTTCTTTTTGGATTGATGTCTTATGTCCCTATTGCTGTATTTAGTAAAGCAGTTAGAAAAATATGTTTTCTTGTCTTTATTCTAAAACTGGCATCTTGTTTATACACTTATTCTATTTTTACATCTGTAGAAGGGATTACAGTTTCAACAACAATACATTTATTTGTATCACATTGTAACTATCCATAAATGTGACAGGGGCAATTTTTCCAAGCAACTTTCATCTATAAAACGTGCTAAATAGTTAGTGCATTGTTGATATTAGTATTTTTTGAGCTAAGGCATATTGAATCTGGTGGTGGTTTTTCTTTTTCAGTGTGTATTTTTGCAGGCCAGCAAGAACATAAAAGATACGGGTTTTTTTTTTTTGACCAAAAATGTGTATGTTGTTACCTTCTTATGATTTTACTTGATATGAAACCACCTAGTGCTAATTTTCTAGGCCTGCTGTAAAATACGTTCTAAATACACAAATAATTTTCGCTGTCAGCTGTGTGCTGTGTCAGTTGTATGGCACATTTAAATCTTAATGCATTGGTTATTAGTTTTATTGAGTACTTTATACAATTAATTGATTGTGAAGTCATTTTTGGCATTTGCTATTGCTGAAAAGGTATCAGTTCTGCATGATGTGATTTTGAGTAGCCTTCTTCCAATGAGACTATGTGGGATTAAATCTTTCTGAGGTGCTGCAGTCTCTTCCCTGAACATCTGTCTGTAGCCCGGGTAGCAGAAAAGGGCTATAGGACAGATGTACTGATTTAACTCTGTGAGGAGACATACAAATGTTTCTTAAAACTGGATTAGAAGCACGTATTTGTTTCCTAAGAACATTTTTAATACTACCTGACACGTTTTGTTTAGGCAGTGACTGAAATTTGGAAAATAATAGTGTAGATCTGACAACCTCTTTTAATATTATGGACTTTATTGAGAAAAGTATTGATTTTATTCTCTCTGAAATACTGTTATGACCACAGATGAGGTCTGCATTATGTATTCTGATTTCCTAATGATCTTGTTTGAAATGGCCAGTGTTTGAAAATGATGTGGCATGTGATTTTTTGTTTTTTTTATTTTTTTTTAAATCATTGGTGTTCAGGACTTACACTGTAACTAACTGTGCTTCAGCATGTCCTGATGACCCTGTGTGGATCATATGCTCTGTTGTGTTGTTAGTGCTCTAAGCTGTGTTGTGCTGGCCTTTCAGCAAAGAATGTAGATAAATGAAACAAGAATCAAAGGTACTGTGCTGTTACAGACTTTAAAGTCAGGGTGCTTTATTTGTTAATTAGGTTTGGCTTTGTGAGTGCTATCCCATTTCTTGTTTCTACCTGATGTTGTAGTTTGTAAGTCACAACATAATCTACAGAAATAAATATTGTTTATTTTGATTTACTAAACTTGAAATTCAGAGGGAAACTTGTCACTATTTTCTTCCTCACTTGAAATGCAAGAAGGAATCTGAAATATAGTAATCTATCATTGCACCTCCTTTTGGAATTCTAGGTAGTGTTTCATGCTTTACTTTGTCCCCTTATGAAAGGCTTTGTTACCTTTTAAAATATTCTAAATTAATTGTAAATACAACTGAATTCCTTGTAGTCTCCTAAAGCTTAACACTTGCAGGTACTGTTATGTGGAATACTCAAAAAAATTATAGACTTAAAAAAAAATTATCTCCTAAAGGTTCTTTAAAAATTATTTTCAGTTGAGATGTCATGTTGCAAATACATCACAAATACAAACAGAATACAAAAATTAGTTTTCAGTGGCACTGTACTGTCTGTATGTGGAATTTCATTGTGAAATCAAACTTTTTGTTAAATAAGTGCATAAGAATATCAAAACCAGTATGTTTTAAAATTATGAATGAAACTACATATTTTTTATACTGAGTGAGAGTTGAAAAATTAATGAGGCTTTTAAAATGAATAGCCTAATGTGTAAGATTCTGTTTTCCTTTTAGCCACAAATCTATTGTTTAAGTTTTTCCAGTGAAGTTCATTGTTGTTTGTAGTGATAATTTTCTTTTCCCACACGTACAAAGTATACCTTTATTTTTGAAATTCGAGGAGCAATTTGTATACTGATTTGGCAAAACTTAGTTTAAGGACAGATGGCTGTTTTAAACAGGTGTCATTTTCTTTTCTTGTGCATTGTGTTGAGACTTCCAGAGGTTTACGAAAGAGCTGTATAAAGCAGGTGATGATCAGTTGTTTTGTGACTTGTAAGAAGTATTTTTGTAAGATATTTTCCCAATGTCTAGTGTTTTAGTAATTAACGTGACATATCAGAGTTTGAAGTGTTCTACTTGGTATAATGACATTGCTTTTTTAATTCTTTTGCTTTGTTACACTTTAAAAGATGTGAAACAGTGCTTTATGACTGTGGATAGCTGTAGTCCCAACAATTTTCTCTCTTGCAGGACCAAGAGCAAATATATTGGCATAACATTTTTATTCACTGTATTGCTTTACTTCTTCTTAAAGAGTATTTTATTTAGAAAGTTTTTTATAGAAGTGGCCTGTCATTAAGAGAACAGGATTAGTTTCAGGCTCTTTTCTCTATCATTCTTCTGTAGTAGTATTCCTGCAGTTTTCTTTCTTAGCTTTTATTCTTTAATAATTGTGATTTCCTTTTTTATAACAGATTTTAATATGAAAGAATGAAATTGATATTTAATTTCTGATAACTCCTTAGCAGTCTTTTTCTGAAGAATTCCTTCTTTTTAATTCTGTCTTTTTTATAACAATGATTGCTGCTTATTCTTGTTTTCTTCTAGTAGATGCACCAGAGGGTGCTATGCTATTCTAAACGCAAAAGGGAAAGAGAATCCTAAAAATTCTTTATTGAACTACAGGATCCAAATAAATCTTGCTGGAACTTTCTTGGGTTTTTTTCTTTGCATTGCAGTAGACCACACATGCAAAATGGAATCTCTGTTCATTGAAAAAACTCCAAGTACTTACATGTAAACTGCATCTGGATAGCATATAGCTGAAAGAGTCTATACTTAATGAAGTAAATTATTGCTTATCTAAAAAGCTAGGTCATCTCAAACCTAGTTTGGGCATTTTGGAATGATGTTTACTGTATATTTTTCTTTATAAGTCTGTATTTCCATTTAATCTAAGCTGTTAATTTATAGCTAAATTATTGAAAAGAAAGATTGAAAAGAGAGATTTTTTGTTCTCATTTTTTGTTCTCACTAAAACTCTTCCTGGATGAAGCTGAGTTTGAATCTTACCTGTTCAGTTGTGAATTGCTAAAGAGATAAGACCTTTAATTAATTAAGATAGACACCTTCCTATATCAGTCATTAGGCTGAGACAGATCAGCCCTCTCCCTCTTCCCCACTCATCCCTGCCAAAAAGAAATAATCATAAACCCAAAATTGCCCTAAAACAAAAAAAACCCCCAACAGTGTAAAAGTAAGATAATTGAGTATTGCTGTGTTTCATTTCAAAAATTTCATAATGGATATACAAACATGACAGATTAGAATTTCATGATACTTATTTTTTTTTCACCCACTCACTGTAAGGTAAATAAGGCAGTGCTTTTTCATGTGTGTGGGTGTAAAATGATGTTTACTTCAGTATAATTTGCCTATAAGCTTGTGAAAAGGTGCAAACTAGTGCTAGGATAGGACACTTTTGATAGCTTGGTTTTGCATGTTGCCTTTAGTTGCATTTCCTATTATGGCATGCTAAATTTTTGTCTTTGATCTCCTAACTTTAGATTTAGTGGCCCAAAATAAAGAGGTGGTAGATGTAGGTTGTATTTAATATGGGAACTTCCTGTTTTACACTGTGAATTTTAATGATGGTTGGAAGTTTAAATTCTAGTAATTCAGGCTTCCTCCATAAATTTCTAGCTTATTTGTAACTTGTTTTAATTCTTACATGATGTCCTTAATAGGACCATGCTAACACCAAAGATTGTGTATTAATAACTAAATTTGAGTGTACTTGTTGCATTTGTGACTTGTCATCATTCTTTAGTGAGTGGGAAAACATATCTAGTATTATTTTTAAAGGTAATTTCATCAATTTCTGGATGAGTATATTTCAGTTTTGTAGCCCTTCTGCAGTGGAAGTCTTTGAATGGAAGTCTGATTTCAGACAAGTTTATGAGGTCTTTAAGGAAAGAAAGATCCCCTTGATTTTGTTCAGGCTTTGGTTGCTGCCACTACAGCTAAAGACTCAAAGCTATATTTACTGTTTATCTACCAAGGAAAGAGCTTATCTTCTCTGTTTTATTAGTTTGTAATAATTAATTTGTGTCTTCTCTTTCATACGAATTTAGTTACGTTTTATACACACTAAAACTTGGTGGAGTTAAATAATGAACAGTAGAAATAGAAACAAACAAACCTGTCGAAAGGTGTGATATGTCAGTTTGCTGATGTGATTTACTCAGTTTATTCTACTTCAGTTAAGGTTATCTTTTTTCTTGTCTGATTACTTCTTTTTCTGCATTGTTAATTGTTATTGCCCTTAAAAAGAATTGAAGAATTATATTAGTACCAGAGTTACTTGCAACACAGTTGTTTAAGAATATAGATAGTTATCTGTTAAGCTTCCATGGAGCTAAAATTTGAAATTATGCAAGTATATTCTGAGCACCAGTGGGCTAGTTTATGACTGCTGAATTTTCAAGTGATGTATTGCTTACTCTTTCTGAATTACCTATGTTATGTTTTTTTCCCCCCGCAAATGTACATAATCTGAGATGGAAAAGAGAGAACAATCTGGCGATGATACTGGATGTTTGAAGGCTATCTGTAGTGTTTAATTGCTAGTGGATTAGATGAACAGGACTGTGAGTCTGAGCTGATGTCTTTTGGTGTGAGCTGTTGAACATCATCCACAAGTCATTTTCCAAAGTTGCTCTTGGTTTACTTGGCTTCAGCTGAATGAAATGAGATACTATCATCTGAGCTTTTATTTCCTTATCGTGGTAGCTTTCTGCATGCAAACAGCTGAAAGTGCAATTTGACAGTGCAATTCTTAGATCAGTTGAACTACAAAAAGTAACTGGTATTTACTAAGGAGGATGGAATCTACTCAGTTTAGGTAAATGAAAGCAAAAATAAGAAAATGCAGACTTCCCTTGCAGAAGGACTGGTCAGGATTTCTGTCTTACTTTAAATGTCTCGTATATGTGAAGATTTACCTTTAACTGCAAAAAGTTTCCAGAATTCTCCACCTAGAGCTGTTGTTTTTTTTTTCCCCGGCAAGACATGTAATGTAGTATTACATCTTTTTTGTTCTGTAGCTTGATACAAGCAGGAGTGGTGACTGAGTTACAGATTTTTGTGAAATAAGTATTTCCTGCTTTTTGTTCATATTGATGAGAGATACATTGTAGTACTTTCATTAGGAAAGACATATGGCTGTATTCAAATGATAAGTTATATTTCTAGTAAGGTTTTGGCATATCCTGGTTATTATTGGGATTCTGTGTTAATTGCTTTGTGGGTTTTTGAGAGTTTCAACAGATACATTAAATAAGATAATAAACTTGCCTTAAAACTATTAGCCTTAATTAAAAAATCATGCTTACTTTTCATAGTCTTATTTTTTGGGGGAAAAGAGTTGTCCCATACATTATAATCAGTAGTTTAAAATGTACTCAGAATTTCTGAATAAAAATTCCAAAATAATTTAATGATCATGTCATACATATTGTATGGTTAGTTAAGTTACACAGAGTCAATATTTGACTAACTCTCTTAACTCTACAGATTTTTACAGACATTTATAAAATTCATGTATGATTTATGACCACTATTTAGATTACTTCTGCAAAAAGATCTGTCTGTATTCAAAGTTACATTAACCTTCCTTTTTGAGGAAAAGCTGAACTACCAGCATATTAGCTGACTTTACCAAATTAATGTTTAGCCATGAAGTGAAATTAACACGCTTATGTTTACCATTTAGTAGTTCAGGTTGTGGTACTGTGCAGATTTCTATTTACTATGTAATTCACTCCTGTTTTATTTGTTCCACTCTCTGGTAAACCAATTAACTGAGTTGCAGTTTGTATGAGATGGTAATAAACACATCCATATTGATTTTATTGTTTTTTATTACATTTTTTTTAGTAAACATAAAAATGCAGAGTGATTTTTTTTTTTTTAACACCTCAGATTCTATATACTGGTAGTAGCAGTTACCGATCGTGTTTGGGAAGAGTATTCTTTAGTCTTCATTAAAGGCATGAAAACTGTTTTGTGAGCTATACCGTCTTTATGGTTGTTTTAGGCAGTAAAAATTGCTTAGCTTTAGAATGGAGGTATGTAGCAAGAAATAGGGCTCCATTCTATTGTGGAAATAATTTTGTGCTCTGGATTTTGAAGCGAGATAGGTGTGAATAAGCTAAGATGAAAGCACAGCTCTTCATGGTATATTCTTTCTGCAGCTTTACAGGTGTTATCTCATTGAAGGTTGTCCTGAGTTGCTCTTTTCCCAGTTCTCTTTCTACTGTGGCAAGGAGCATAGTGGTGATGAGATATCTCAAGGAACAATAGTGGGCAGATTTTGATGCACCATGTCTGTAGTTATGTGGAGGGGAAAGAGGCTGAGAGTTTTCCAGACCTCAGAGTGGTTCAGAGAGCTTGTGGCTGAAGTACACTTCAGTAACAGACTTCTGTCAAACCAAGGGAAGATTTGTTTGCAATGGACTGTGAACTAGGCTTGTCCTACAAAGCGGGTCTGATTCTGGTTTATAGTTCTTCTGCCGTTTATGAAGGTTGTGCTTTTATACTGGTTCAGTTGCAGCTATTTGGTCTCTCTTTTTTTTTTTTTTAATGCTGCTGTTTTATGACAATAGTCAGTGTAACTTTATGAGTGTGTGCAGTTAGGGGCATGTAGATTTCTGTTACTATTCTGTATCAGTTGTTGTTGGAGGAGACAGGTCTTACTGAGATTTATATTTCAGATTCCTCCCTACCATAATCTTAGTACTGCAGGCTACTGTGTCAATACTTCTATCTTTAACAAGGCTTTAAAGTGTTTTCTGTCTTCACTGTTTTTACTTTGGTATGTGTTTCTCCTGATTGAATTCCAAAGAAACTGACATTTCTTAACCTTAGGGCAGAACTAGACGCAGGATCATGACTTCATTGCACTGAACAACTTTCATGACATAATGAAGGCACATTCTTTGCCCTTATCACAAGGTGTGCATCACGGGCAACTGAAATAAAGAGGATGTTAGTTTTTGCATATGGAAGACTGCCTTTTCAGGGTTTCCACTGCTGGATTTCTGGTTGACATACTAGGTTATATGGCTGGGACTAGGAACTGCTCAGTTCTGTAAATCTGAGCAGCTCTTATTGGCTTGTGTCCTCAGCACAGTTTGAAATATCCAAAGTTTTGGTGTCAGCAGAGTTGTGGTGTTAGTTATATGTCATGATCCAATGATGGTTAACTCTTCTGCTTGACATCTGTAGCGTTCTGAAACAAGATTAACCTGAAGGCAGTGGTTGTGGGATTTTTTTTGCTGTGCTAAAAATAAGTAGTGTTTTTAGTAAATTATAAGATTATTCTTCCTATGTTTTATAATATGAGAAAATGTTGAAGGCAGAAAAACATATGTATCTGGCAGATAGGAAACTGTAAGCTATGCTTTGATCATCTATGATGAAGAGACGTGTGTGGGGAAAATTCTGATCAGAAATGCTGAAGTACTCATTCCAAAGTTTATTGCATAGGAAGGGCAGCCATTAAAAGAAGGAAGGTTGCCATTAAAAATGGCTTGAAGATGTAACTGTGTTAATAGTGAGGACTGAGATGTTGGTAGATAATGTATTAAACCTTCTAATAAAACTGAACATATCTCTATAAATCAAGCTGCCTAGTTACAAGTGTAAATTTTCTAGCCATGCTACTGAACAATATCTTTATATTCTGTTTTTCAAAAGTATGCTTATTCTACGTGAAGTACTTAAGTTTTACATAAACTGTTTTAAAAGTTTTTTGCATAGTCTAAGTACAGCATTTAACCTACTAGTATGGAAATAAGTTTGCCATAAAACCAAAGGAATGGATGATTTTTAGGGCACTCAGTACCAGATGGTGTCCTGTTTTTGGTTATTTGTGCTTTTCATCAAAGAACTAAATATGGCAGATAATTTCATAGGAATAAGAATAATTTAGCAGGACATCACTTTTCAATCTAGGTGGTCTTGTCAAAGGTTACTAATGATTTTTGCATCATGCTGTTTTAAGTGTATTTTCTGAAATAACTGTTAACTGTCTTTCGGAGTTATTACTGCTCCTTTAACCTACATACAGATTTTCAATTATGAGGATGGAATTTTTTTATGCTACCTGGTCTAAAGTGGTCACTGAAAAAAGACTCTGTCTTTACCTAAAGTATTAGACTAACCTAAAGGGACAACACCACCAGTCTTGTGCGGTTGTCTAGGTCTTCATAGACCTAGACCTAGAGCTGGGGACAGAGTAGCTGGGAACCAGCTTTGATAAAGAGGAGCTGGGATCTCCGGTTGGCAGTGAGCTGAATGTGAACCAGCAGTGTGCCTTGTCAGTAGAAAGGCAACAGTATTTCTTGGGCTGTATGAACAAGGGTATAAGCAGGAAATCTGAGAAAATTATTATCCTATTCTCTGTACTTGTTTTGTCCTCACATTCCTGCCATAATGTAGATAAACTGGGGTGAGGCCATTAGAGGGCTATTAGAAGAGGACAGTCACATCACACATCTGCAAGAAGGCACTGGGAGGCCTGGGTTTGTTCAGTTCAGAGAAGAGATAGTTTTGGCATCCTAACTGTAGCCTTTCTTAATACCTGCAGGGAGGTCATTAAAATATGGAGCCAGGCTTTTCACAGCAGTGCATGATGAAAGGATGAGAGACTTTGCTCAGATGTTGAACAGAGAGGTTTAGACAGGAAATAAGGAAAAGTCTTTTTCCTCATGAGGACAGCCTAGTGGTGCAACTGAGGCCGAGTGAGGTTTGCCATCTCTGTCCCTGGAGATTAACAAGCCCTGATGTCACATCAATACCTACTTTGGGCAGGAAGTTGGACTTCAGAGCTCGTGAAATCCCTGTGAGCCTGAACCTGGTTTTGTTTCTGCAGCTGAAATTTATGTATCATGATGTTACTGAGCAGGTCCATTTCTTAGGACTGCAATTGAATCTTTGTCTCTGGAATTGAAAGAGGAGGTACAGTCTCTGAAGCTAAAATCATAAAATATTTATCTTTGGTGCCCAAGAAACAGTCTCCCTAATGGTGCAGAACTCTTGTATTCCTTTTTCTTTCAGTGAATTACTATAATTATGCTAATTTGGTCCAACACTGTGTTCTCTGGATTTCACAGATTCTGGACTGTATGTATACTGAATTTAATATATTTAATTACAAAACGTTTTACAATGAAATCTTGAGAATTTTTGCTATAGTCCTCCAGAGACAAAAATAATAGCAGTCGAAAAAACTGCAATAGAAGTAAAACAAATTTGTTAGGTCCCTTCAAGAGAAGACAGCTGTGAACAAAGGGATTTAAATATAAGACCTTGATGGAAGACATGACAGGAACAAACCCTCATTGTTGATTCCTGTGGAATTTTGTTTGTATGAATTTACTAGGGTTTTAGTTTGCCGTTCTTAGACCTCTTACTGCAGCAGAAGAGGAAAAAAAAAGTTGAAAATAATAAAACAATATTTGCCAATATGTGTACAATGTCGTCTAAATTGTTTTTGCTTCTTTTAAAGTTTAAAGCAGGGAAGGGGAGATTTTCAGAAGGCTGAGAGCAATTAATATCTATGCATTAATTCCGATTATTTTTGTGGTTTTCACTACTAGCTTTCATTTGTGTCATAGTGAATGGCTGTTGCACTACATACACTTTACATCTCTTTTGATCAGTCTCTTAGGTAGTTGGCCTTTTACAGTTACTAATCTTGCTTGCATTCTTTTGTCTTCCACTTCTCCTTCTGCTGGTTCTTCTGTATTAGCTGTGGGAGTGTTAGGGATACAGGAGCAGCAGTTACAGAGTCACTGTCGGTGGTGCTAAAACTTCTTAATAAATTTTTAGGAAAGCAGTTTGGGAGAAAATCATAACTTCAGGTAGCTGTGTGATGTCAGTAGTCTTAATGTGGAAGATGATTATGTGAACACTTTATTCATTGTTAAACAGTATCTCCAGGGAAATAGAATGGTTGAGTTACCACTAAAAACCTGAAGCTGGTGTCTGGTAATGAGGATTCATGGTTGTGCAGTGTTTAAATTACTATTAGAATTTCTGCATTTGCTAAAATTTTGTATTGAAGTAGCTGGATTTCAAGTATCATAAAATATATGTGTATTTAAATACATACAGAACAATAACTTATTTCCCCAGTGTCTTGTTATTTTTTAATCTTCTGAAACTGCTTATGAATGAGAGGAGCTATGAATGAAAATTTTTACCCTTTTATTTAATATACAATGCAAGAAAATGGAAATAATCATATAATGGAAAATGTTCAAAAATGTGGAATAGTTATCAGCATACATACAGCCATCGAAACTACGTGGCATATTTGTGTGTTACTGATGCATGAAGCAGATGCTGTGTGTGTATAATCATATGCATGTGATTATAATCCCTCACATACAGTCTGAGTATGGAGTGTGACAGTGTGTATGTGTATATATCTTTTATTTATGTATATAGAGAGTATCTAAATGTAGTCTGTCTGCATTAAGTGATTTAGCAGGAAGTGAAGAAATGAATGGAAAGCACTTTCTGCAAGATCTGTATCTCCAGGTGTTGTTTGCAAAGGCAGAAACAATTTCATAGTATTTCAGTGTGCATTTTCTCTGGTAAAATGGTACTGGCAGTGAATTATATACTAAGAACAGGGTTAGAGTTATAAGTGACACCATTACCTTCTTAAATGAGCATGGAAATATGGAACTGTCCCCTAAAATAAACTTGCTGCTTGCTGAGGCAGCATTTAATTTGCAGTTTCCTTGTATGGTCAGGTGAGATAGCTTCTACAGTGAAGGATAAAAGGAAGCTAGACTGGGCTTTAAGCTCAGTATGGCCAAATTTTGATCAAACATTTTTGTTGAATTGGCAATGAAGACAATCAGGGTATCTCATTAGATTTAATAAATCAAAACCCTGTTTTGTTTTGTATAAAAAAAAATTGATGTTTTCAAGTTATATTTGCTTCACTGAAGGGAATACTGTAACTAAGAAAGAAGTACTACTAAGAAATAGTAATTGGACCTATTTTTCTGTCTCTCTGCTCTTTGTCAAAGTCCTTCTGGTCTCTAACAAATACTTGGGCAATGCAGAAGCACTTTGCAAGTGTTCTAACAAAATGCTGACCATAAAAGTTAGTTGAGATAGTCAATGTCTAGTTTTCAGTTGCAAAGCAGTATGCAGTTTTACAGCACAAGTTACTTAGATTGTTCTAGCTATACCTCTGTTGATATTTTGGATTAGAAAGGAGCTTCTGGATTACCAAGGAGCATCTGAACTTGATTAAATGGAAAAAGAGAGTGTATCAGAAGCATAATAGGGTTAACTGGGAGGACTAAGTACAAAGAGGTTGTCTGAGTAGCCAGGGATCAGGTTAGGAAAGCTAAAGACCGCGTAGAGTGAGATCTACTCACGGGCCCTAAGGGAACTGGCAGATGAAGTTTCCAAACCACTGTCCATCGTATTTGAAAGGTCATGGCAGACTGGTGAAGTTCCCATTGACTGGAGAAAGAGGAACAAAAAAAGGGGAAAAAAAAAAGATTCAGGACAGTCAGTCTCACCTCTATGCCCGGCAAAATCATGGAGCGGATGTCCTAAAGGTGCTGCAGAACCACATGAAGGATGACACAGAGGTGGTTGGAGGCAACCAACATGGCTTCACCAGGGGCAATTCATGCCTGACCAATTTGGTGTCCTTCTAAGACAGAGTCACAGCATTGGTGGATAAAGGAAAAGAAATTGATATCACCTACCTGGACTTGTGCAAGGCTTTTGACTCTATCCCATGTGATATCCTGGTCACCAAGCTGGAAAAGTATGGGTTTGATGGATGGGCCACGTGCTGGATAAGGAGCTAGTTGAATGGTCACACTCAAACAATTGCAGTCAATGGCTTGCTGTCCAAGTGGAAACCAGTGATGAGTGGTGTTCCTCAAGGATCAGTACTGGGGGCTTGGAACTAGATGATCTTTAGGGTCCCTTCCAACCTGAACTATTCTATGATTTTTGGAAATATCTTTAAGGTTATGATTAGTAAAGTAACCTAACACAGTTGTGATCTTACTTTTTATAATTTTATAAAAAAACCCTAGCAACAATGATATACTCATTGGGTCTTCAGATGTATGAGTTTGGCTGTAGAGGTTGATGGAATGTGTTTGATTTTGGTATTTGGTTGTGGATTCTACTGGAGTACCCTGAATCTCCCAGGTATGGGGAATAAGGCAACTTCTTTGTGGTGTGAATCTTAACATTGGTGCAGAACTTGTGTTTGATTTAGAATAGGGCTTTAGAAAAGGATTTTGCAAGCTTACGAATTCTGGAGAAGCAGCAAAATTCCTGTTAGAAACTTTTCATAGAATCATAGAATACAAGGAGTTGGAAGAGACCTTCAAAACCCTGGCTTTGAATGTCTCCAGGGATGAAGCCTTCACTACCTCTCTGGGCAACAATTTCCAGTGCCTTACACCCACCCCTGTGTTGAAGAACTGCTTTCTAATCTCTAATAGTTTGTAGTAGTAAATGCTTTCTGATGATGTTTGCTGTCTTACTCCTGCACTATATTTTTTGTCTTCAGAACAGTCTTCATATTTGCTATTGTTTTCAGTATTCCTCTAAAAAATTACCACCACTAAGTAAGCATTTTGGAAAGGAGAAAACATAGCTTTTCCTCATCTACTTCTGAAATCCATTTCGTAGTATTGGCTGTTGAGGTTATTGTATAGACACTTAATATTAGTGTTTCCAAGAAAATTTAGGACAGTGTTTCTTTCTTAGCTTTGTACTTTCAAGGCAACATCTATCTTATTCAAGGAAGGAGAAGAAGTGTCAGAAAAACAGAAACCCAGAAAAAAGTTCAGCGGTAAGCGAAAATGTGTACTACCACTGACGAAAAGACAATTACAATTCATTTTACATTCACAGCGTCCTGTTGAATCAGTCAGCAAACACTCTGTGCTGTCTTGCTGTGTTATGGATCTGTTTGATGGCCCAAGCCAAGGGGATACACAACTTTCTTCATTCTAGTGCCATTGTGTTGGGGGGTGGGCACAGGCTAGGGAGTTAACGACTGCCATCAAGTTCTCGGAGCAAGACAAAGACAGCAATCGAGGCCTGCCACCTCGCCAGGTTGGAGCCATAGCCGTGTGACAACCTTTATGATTGTGTAGAAAAGAGAGAAACAGCAAGGGGAGGGTTCTACATAGATGATGTAACATGTAACCAATCAGAGTGTGGCTAGTGGGCATGGTTAACCATAGCTGTATATAAGCTTGTCTGATGCTCTCAATAAACGAGATTTGCTGATCATGATAGCATGAGGCTTGTCTCCCACGACTCCGTTCCCGACACCATTGAACAACTTGTTCTTTGATGTGGGCTGGAACAACCTCAGATACTAGACAGAGTGGAGAAAAGCCACAGTATTCAGCTCTTTGGTATATAATTTCTTAACCATTCTCTAACTTGTACAGGAAGAGATTGATCTGCTGAGATGTATGTAGAGGTCTAATGTGGTTTGCATAGTCTGTGAAGCTGACAAACACAAGCAAAGAGCTCAGTTTGACTGCAAAGCCTTAAAACCAACTTAGAGGCCTGTTGGGTCATTTTTTGATAAAAGAGAATAAATGGTAAGAGTTATGTTGGCCTTGTAATTTTTAGTAGGTTTACATAAATTCATGTGTAATAATCTGGAGTGTGAAAATGAATGTTCTGTCTATTTATTTTAAAATATCTGTGCAAAGCATCTTGTACAACTCCATTATACAATGGATCTATGGAACATTAGAGTTTCGAAGTTTACAAATTTTAGCTTTCCTTTCTTAAATGATGAATTAGAGAAAGTACTGCTGTTTGCTGTAGTACACCATACAGATCACACATATTGCTTTTGTATAATTTTTCTGCTTGCTTCCAGTGTTCAAATCTGTCATTTTAACTTTTTTTTTAAGGGTATGCTTGGAGCTCAGAGATGACTGAGGAGAGTGTTAATCTATTTAAACAAACTGGTAAGAGCCGTAGAAGGGGCCTTTGGTGATTTCAATGCTTCTCAGCCTGAAAGCACTGCATAACCCTTTTAGGTTGCCTGGCAACAGGCTCCTAGCAACTCTCACAGTTTGAATTTCCAATAGTGACTAGGCCGGATGTAATAATAAAGCAAGAGTACAAACAGTTGTCATGGTTTTCTTTTCATGATGAAACAATATGAATTTGGGGAGATTCTGCTTGTGAAAGTGGCAGACCTTGCAAAATTATGGTACTCTTGCAAAGTTTTATTGTACTGAAACCCTGACAAAGCTGCTTAAAATGAGTAAGTTTGAGGAATAAGAGTTTCAAACACAGGCAAAAAAAGAAATATTGAATGACTTATCAAGGAAGAAGGGGGATGTAATGCACAGTCTAAATGACTTGTAAATCTCAACTCTCTTTATAAAATGTTCTGCACTGGAGGTTCATAGATGTCCCTAGCTCATATTATGGAAAGAGTATGATCAGTCACACGTGAATTAATGAAGTTAAAAAGAAGCTTCCCCGAAGGAGGTTATTCTGTAACTGGCTTTTATTTGAATTTGCAGTGTCTATCTTGGGAGTGTGTGCTATCAGCTGCTGGTGGAGTGTGGTTGCTAGTCATAGTCAGGCTTTTCTGAAGTTAGTATTTGCTCTGTTATCTCCTCTTGATTCAGTCGTCAGATACTATGTATCAGTTCTCATATTTTGGAGATGCTTGCTGATATAAAAAATCAACATACAAATTTTGTGAGCTATACAATAAAATAGGTTATTTCAGATCATTATAATTCTAATTATTATAATTCTCATTATAATTATAATTCTATTTGGAAATGTTGGGATTAAAATAGGTTATTTCAAATAATTGTAATTCTGAAATTATTTAGACGTTTGGAGATGTCTTGTGGTGATCCTGTGAAAAGAGGTAGTAAATAAAAACTGGAAAAGGTTGTAACTGCTGGAAGAGGTTGTTTACTTTTCATACCAGTCTGTCAGTATTTGACCTGTTATTCGTGAAAGGCAGAAATTTATGGGTGAGCAGATGACATACAGAAATTGCCTAGTTCCATCTCCCCTGCTGTAGGGGGCATCTTCCTATAGAGCAAGTTACTCAAAGCCCATCCAACCTTACTTTGAACACTTCCATTGATGGGCATCCACAACTTCTCTGCTGTATATGGAATCATGGGGTTGTAAGGAACCCTCAAAGGCCATCTAGTCCAGCCCCCCTGCAGTAAGCAGGGACATCCTGCACTAATCGGGTTGCTCAGAGTGTCATCAAGCCTGGCCTTGAATGTCTGCAGGGATTGGACCTCCACTACCTATGTGGGCAACTTGTTACAGTGCCTCACCACCCTCATGGTGAAAAACTTTAACCTAACGTCTAACATAAATCTATCCTGCTCTGTTTAAAACCACTAAACCTCATCCTATTGCTAACAGTGCCTTCCCAGCTTTCCTGTAGGTCACCTTCAGGTACTGGTAAGCTGCTATGAGGTCTCCCCAGATCCATCTCCATGCTGAGCAGTCCCGACTCTATCAGCCTGTACTCAAAGAGGAGGTGCTTCAGCTCTTGCATCCTTGTGACCTTCCTCTGGACCATCTTCAATATTTGCATGTCCTTTTTATTCTGTGAGCTCTAGAGTTGGATGCAGTACTATGGGTGGGGTCTTGTGAGAGCAGAGTAAAGGAGCACCTCTGTTGATCTGCTGGTTGTGGCT
Organism: Turnix velox; assembly: GCA_013400935.1. NCBI lineage: Eukaryota > Metazoa > Chordata > Aves > Charadriiformes > Turnicidae > Turnix > Turnix velox. The sequence continues at coordinate 4,905 of VZTY01021488.1, read as the reverse complement.
TTGCTGATGCAGCCCAGTACATGGTTCTGGGTTGTGAGCACATGCTATTGACTCATGTCTGGCTTTGCATCCACCTCAAGGCCTTTTTTTCAGAGCTGCTCTCTGTCACATAATTCCCCAGTCTGTATTGGTAACTAGGATAGTTAGTAACTCTGCTTGTATGTTAGTGCTTCCATTGCATCCAAACCTGACCCATTGGGCTGCTTACTTCACTGTTTAAAATCCAAATCAAACCAAACTGAACAAATCATAGAATCATAGAATAGTTTGGGTTGGAAGGGACCTTAAAGATCATCGAGTTCCAACCCCCCTGCCACAGGCAGGGACACCTCCCACTACACCAGGCTGCCCAGTACCCTGTCCAGCCTAGTCTTGAACACCTCCAGAGATGGGGCATCCACAACCTCCCTGGGCAACCTGTTCCAGTATTTCACCACCCTCACTGTAAAGAATTTCTTTCTTATGTCTAGTCTAAACAAAGCCAGGACTCACCTTCCCATTCCAAACAAAATTCCAGAAGTCAGATGATGTGCTTTGTGGCAGATAAGATAGTAGTGAGCATTGCATTGCTTTCTATGTTTTCATTGAAATTAACTGAAAATTTTAACTGAATAGATTTGCAGTTCTTTGTGGTTACCTTTTTTCATAGAAGTGAAATAAAAGTAATTGAAAAGCACAATAACTAAATTATGAGAGGTCAGAAAAGTGGTCATGTGCAGATTGTTACAGAGTGGAACGATGGAAAATCGTGGGGACTGAAAAGCAAATAGGAAGGTAAGCAAAAGAGAAAATGAAATATCCTTATTCCTGATTTCATTATTTTAAAACTTAAGAGTATGTAAGTTTAGGAAGACAATTTTAGTGTTTGGAAATGAAAGTATGCTACAGGGAGGTAGACCAGTAAAATTCAAAGAACAACAGAAAAAAGTAAGTCCAGCAAAAAAAAATCTGTGCAGTCTGTTTGGCTGTTCATCTTTCACTTCAGCAGAATTTCCATGCAGTTTAATGTATATGGCATTGCATTGTGTACTTAATCTCTGATTTCTAATTACTTCTGTTGATATGCTAATTTATTTTCACAATTTTCCATTTCATGTAAACACATTTTATTCTCATATTAATGTGGTGAAAGAACAGTTGTGCTGACATTGAAATTATCTGATTTTGTTTTATGTGTGTATATTAAAATGCTTGGCTTGAAATAATTAGCCAGACACCAATTCTGAAACAAACTTTCCATTTATGATCTTTTTAATTTTTGTAGCAGTCTTTTCTTCTTTAATATGTTAACCTTGACTAAATAACAAATGCAAACAATTATATTCGCTTATGTAGTGTTAAGGGAGTGCTGTATAGAATTAAATATGTTTAATAGTACAAGGCTGTTTTATGGGTAAAGAAAATTTTACATTGTGAACCTGTATTGGTATTACACTATTTGTGTGACTGCAAGATGTAATTAATTTTCTGGGACACAGATGCAATTTATGTTTTTCTAGGGAATGTGTGGTATTCTTCTTGAATGAACTTACCAATATATGATATTCACTGTGGGATCATATACTCTATTTATGGCAGTTCTCTGCCAAGAAGAGTGGAGAGCATAAATGAACAGTTTTTCTGCTTAAGTAAATACTTAAGAACCAATTAATGGTTCTTAAGTTAATATAAACATAGCATTTAATCAAATATAAGTACAGAATACTGTTTGTGCATTTAAGCTGTTTTGTATCTGTCAGTATCTCTTATTGATGTGCCCTTGAAGATTTTAAAGTGAAATGCATGAGAAAGGTAGGAAGCTACAGTGCAATATTCTTGGGAATCACTCCGACTTAAGTCTTGAGGATGAAAATGTACTAACAGAATCGTTTATGACCAATTGAAGATGGAATTTTTGGGTTGTTCAATTTATATCTGTTAATTCAAAAATTACAACTGATGTTTCAGGAAACTTATTTTAGAACATGGGAAGAGTACAGAAAGGATGCAGTATTTTGAGAACTCGAACATTTGAATTTAAGAATTTGTTTTAGGGTTTTTCTTTTTAAATTTCAAGGAAGAAAATTCCTTTCCATTGTGCAGCTATTGTCTCTTGACAAAAATGTAAGCATTATGTTAGCACTTAGTTTTTCTGCACTATGGCTGAGGCACGGTAACTGTTAGGCTCAAGTCCAGGAAGCATTTTCTGATTGTAAAAGTAACTATATTTAATTCCAAGAGCACACAAGTTTGTTTCTATGCCAATTGTCTGTAAAACACTTTTGTTAATGTTTCTATCGTCTTAATTACTAGCAATTTAGACCACATATTTCATGGAATGATGAAATCAAACAGTTCTGTTGGATTATGATATTCATTTAAAATAAGGTATAGATAATCTTTAAATACAGTGTAAGTTAATTTTTAACAATGTATTTTTAGAGTACACACTTTGGAAGGGCATGTGGTGGCTTTGTGTATCATCTGTATTATCTGAAAGAGAAATGGTAATTGCAAAGGAAGCCTCAGCATGATTTGATGATGTATGCAAGTAGAAACTTGAGTAGATGGATATAAGTTCAGAGGTGTGAGTGAAATGCACCCAAAAATTGTAGGCTTTCCTTCAGGGTAAGAAGCCTTTGCTCAAGAAGTGTTGTAATTATGAATAGTATTTGTTCAGATATTTGAATGCTTTTTCAAAACAGTATTTCATGTGGATGTACTGGAGGGCAACAAATACTTAATTCCTGACCAAGTTTCTTCTGGGCACCAAGAAAAATGGGAGGTAGACCAGTAAGAACAGGTTGCCTGTTCCAGAGGTTGTGGTTGCCCCCCTCTCTGGAGGTGTTTAAGGCCAGGCCGGACAAAGCACTGAGCAACCTGATCTAGAGGAAGGTGTCCCTGCCTAGACGATATTTAAGGTCCCTTCCAACCCAAACTCTTCTATGACTCCTTCTGTACAGAAGGCAAAAACTCTTACAGTTGAAGTTTGCATTGATGTGACAAGCATGATGTTAAAATCAGTCTAGCTTTTGAATAATAAGTTGACATGCCATCATGTGTTCCTCACTTGGTGAACATATGAAGTATCTGCTGCTGTTACTTCAAAATAATGTTTTAAATGTGGTAAATCTCAGTTAAAAAAATCTAGTGCTGTAGTTTTAGACATCCATCTTTTAAGCAACCTCTGCTTCTTTGAATTGTCTGAGTTACTGTATCAGAATTTAATAGCATGTTCATTGTGCCATGTGTTTGAGTTAGGTTTTTTTCCAAATCAAGTAACAATGCTATTTATGTTTTCTTTGTTACTGCTGGTTTTAGTATCTGAAATGAAACTATTTTAGTGTTGAAAATAATCTTTTACCAGCTAATGATACCTTGAATCTTTAATATTTGATTCCCACGTTATACTGTTAGCCACTTCTTTGTGTGTACCATTTTTTTTTCCAGTACGTATTACTTTAATTTTGTATTATTTCTTCAATATGTGAGACAAATGTATAATGGGTAAAGTGAGTTGTTTAGAATAAAATATCATTGAAGCAGTAGCTGTATGACTAAAGCAATTGTGATGTCATAATTCTACATACCCTTAATCACATAGAAGCTGGTAGAGCAAATAATCCTAGAAACAATTTCAGAACTGTTTAAAGGAAAAGAAGGTCACTGCGAAGTAATCATATCTGACCAACAGAAAGCCTTCTACAATGGGATTGCTAATGTGATTTGTTTTGACTTTACTGAAGCTTTTGATGTCCCATAAAATCCTCATAGACAAGCTTATAAAGGTATGAATTGTGTAAGTGGACACTGAGCAGAATTGCTTGCTGGCTGAACTGGCAAGTAGCTCACTGGATTGTGAGGAATGTCACAAAGGCCAGCTGTGTAAAGCCAGTTATCAGCAGTGTGGACAGGAATTGATACTGCATCTAATTCTTAATCTACATTAACATCCTAGAGAGAGTGACCGAGACAGAACACATGCTTAGTAAGCTTTTAGGCAATACTGGACTGAGAGGAGTGGTTGATAGTTAAGTTCACTGCCATTCACATGTTCCTTGTGGTACTTTGGAAGTGGGCTGATGGGCCATGAAGTTCAATAAAAGCTGAAGTCCAGCACCAGCTGAGTATGCAGCGGGATGTGCTGGAGACTGATACATTTTTCTTATGAAACATCCTAAGTTTTATAAAAAAGTTCAGTGAAGATGATACACATGTTAATATTCTCATTAATTATCACTGTGTAATAATAAGGCTGTGTATGTTCTCCAGAATTAGTATTTGTTGTATTCATCAGTGAAGAGCCTTTCATTACAAGCAAAATCAGTGTTGAGTTACCAGCCGCGGGGAGACTTTGTGTCTTTAATTCCAAACCAGAATGTTCTTCAGGAATAAAATGTCCTAGTAGGTCTTTTAGCATCTTTATACTTGTCAGACTCTCTTAACAACGTGGTAGTATTTTTTGTGGGTTTCACCTGGTGAGAATCCCTTGTATTAGTTTCCCATGGTCTGTTTAGTGTCTTCTTGCAAGTAGTTTAATGTTTGTAACTGCAGCTTCCTTGTTGGAGATGATTTGTCGTTCTGATGGGAGCTAATACTGAATTTTTTTTGGGCAAATATCGTTTAGACAGTTTCGGAGATACACGGTTTGTATAAGGAAAGAGTTGGAAGGAAAGCATTACTCCTTCAAATGCTTTCAGTAGAGCTTTATGAGTGACTTTAGACTCTGTTGAATCTTAGCAGACTGTGTGTTTCCATAAGCCTTTGAAGCCTCACAGAAATTTAACAGTCTAGGAAGTGTGTAAGTTTTTTGCATATCTTCTAGGCTTTTGTCCATAACCACTGCTCTGTAGGTAAAATTCTAGAACAGGACACTGTCGTTGAGTTTTCAGCATTTTGAGACTGCATGACAAACTCAACATGAGC
>VZTY01021487.1:11328-32761 GCA_013400935.1 Turnix velox | reverse complement strand
TGGATGAGGCATTGAGCAACCTGGTGTGGTGGGAGGTGTCCCTGCCCATGGTAGGGGGGTTGGAACTAGATGATCTTAAAGGTCCCTTCCAACACAAACCATTCTATGATTCTATAAAGACAAGTTTACAAATGAAGCTGAACACAAAGGGGAACGAGTGAAAGGAAGGTTGTGTCTCAGTATTTTAACAGGAGATATTCCCAGACTACCCCTAATTATTCCCACTGTGGAAGCATAGCATACCTGCACACTGAGGGACAGGCAGGCTCCAGTTTCCAGAGTCAGTGCAGTAAATGGATGCTTCTCCCAGGAGGCTGTAGCCAGGGTCACAGCTGTAATTTACAACCATCCCAGGAGTGAAAACTTCCACGTCTTGACTGTTGTGGTTTCCTCTGTCAATATTTGGAGGAGTAGGGCACTGCAGCTCTATAGAGAGAAGGGGAAAAAAAGTAAAAAATAAAAAAGGGGCAGGGAAAGGGTAACACAGAATCACAGGATGTCAGGAATTGGAAGGGTCGTCAAGAGATTATCCAGTCCTGTTCCCCAGAAGGAGCAAGAACACCAAGATCAGGTCACACAGGAAGGCATCCAGGTGGGGTTTGAATGTCTCCAGAGAAGGAGACCCCACACCCTCTCTGGGCAGCCTGGGTCACTCTTCTCTCACCCTCACCAAGTTTTTTCTCCTATTTCTGTGGAACCTTCTGTGTTCCAGCTTGGACCCATTGCCCCTTATCCTATCACTGGAGGTCACTGAGAAGATCCTGCCTCCATCCTCATACTTTCCCTTTCCACATTTATAAACATGAATGAGGTCACCCCTCAGTCTCCTCTGCTCCAAGCTAAACACATNAAGCTGGGGAGGGGTGGCTTGCTAGGGCATGGAGACACAGGATGAGGGACAATGGTATAGCACTAGAGCAGAGCAGGGTTAGATGCCCCAAAACCCCATGGTGGAGGCCCCATCTCTGGAGACATCCAAGGCTGAGGCTCTGAGGAACCTCATCCAGTGCAGGATGCCCCTGCTCACTGCAAGAGGTTGGACTAGATGGCTTTTGAAGGTACCTTCCAACCCAACACATTCAGTCATTCTACACAAAGTTGTTTTAAATTGCATATTGAACATAGAATCATAGAATGGTTTGCGTTGGAAGGAACCTTCAAGATCATCCAGTTCCAACCCCCCTCCCATGGGCAGGGACACCTCCCACCACACCAGGTTGCACAGTGCCTCATCCAGCCTGGCCTTAGACACCTCCAGGGATTGAGGGGGCATCCACAGCCTCTCTGGGTAACCTCTTCCACTGTCTCACCAGCTTCACAGCAAAGAACTTCTTTCTTCCCTTCAGCCTAAATCTCCCCTCTTCCAATTTGCATCCATTCCTCCTAGTCCTGACATCCTGGACCCAAGTCAAAAGTCCTACCCCAGCCTTTCTGTAGCCCTCTTCAGGTATAGAGAAGTTGCTATGAGCTCCCCTTCTACTAAAAATACATTTTTTTCATAGTACAAAGTTACAGCAGAACTCCATCCTTTCAAGAATTGAAATTGCCTTCCAGATTTCATACTCAGCCCCCATGGATTCCAAACCAAGCCCTGACACACCTTTGCAGTGAGGAGGAGGCAGACTCCAGGTTCCTGATGCTGTGCAGTTGAGGAGAGGATTCCCAACGAGGGAATAACCAGGATTGCAGCTGTAGGATACAGAAGCTCCATAGGAAAAGGTGGCAGAGATGTTGCCATCAAGCTTCCCGTTGGTGATGCTTGGAGGCTGCTGACAATTCACAGCTGGAAAGGGGGGAGAGAGATAAAGAACATCACAGACATGAGGATCCTGATGGACTGCTGGGGGGGAGCTTTGGTGCTTCTGGATATTTGCACTGGGAAAGAACAAAGCTGAGTTTAAACACCTCTTGTGCAGTTTTGTGATGTGCTGGGAGAAGGTACCTTGAGGGTCTGTCCATGTTTAGACACCAAAATTGATATGAATTTCAGCAGCCAAATAGCTGCCCAAACATTGTGACTAGTAAAGCCATGTATGAATACTATCTTCTAAAAAAATTATTGCTTTGAGAAACCCACAAACCAACTTAGACAACCAACAAGTTTCCAACAACCAACAAGTTTCCAACAACCAACACCAAACGGATGGAGCTATTCACTTTTACAGAACTCTAGGGCTTCAGACCACGTGTGGTTCTCAAGGCAGGTCAGAGTTGGGGACACTCCAGGGCGTCTCATGTGTCCTGGTCTGCAGCTGTATCTCACTGTGTCCCCAGCAGAAAACTCCAGCAGGTTTTTGTATTGCTCAGTCAGCTCAGCAAAGGTGAAGTTTGGAGGAGCTCCACAGCCACCTAGCAGGAAAAATAGGGATGTCAAGTACACATCAGTTCTCCAAGGTGGAGGCCCCATCAATCCCTAGAGACATCCAAGGCTAGGCTTGCTGAGGCTCTGAGCAATCTCATCTATTGTAGGATGCCCCTGCTCACTGCAGGGGGTGGCACTAGAGGGCCTTTGAAGGTTCCTTCTAACCCAACACATTCCATAGTCCTACATAAAGTTGTTTTAAAGTGCATACTGAACATCCCTTCTGAGGACAGGCTGAAGAAGTTGGAATTGTTCAGCCTGGAGAAGAGAAGGCTCAGGGGGGACCTCAGAGGAGCTTCTCAATACCTGAAGGGGGCTACAGAAAGGCTGGGGGAGGACTTTTGAATAGAGTCCAGGATGGCAGGACTAGGAGGAATGGATGCAAATTGGAAGAGGGGAGATTTAGGCTGGAGAGAAGAAAGAAGTTCTTTGCTGTGAGGGTGGTGAGACACTGGAAGAGGTTGCCCAGAGAGGTTGTGGATGCCCCTTCAATCCCTGGAGGTGTTTAAGGCCAGGGTGGATGAGGCATTGAGCAACCTGGTGTGGTGGGAGGTGTCCCTGCCCATGGTAGGGGGGTTGGAACTAGATGATCTTAAAGGTCCCTTCCAACACAAACCATTCTATGATTCTATAAAGACAAGTTTACAAATGAAGCTGAACACAAAGGGGAACGAGTGAAAGGAAGGTTGTGTCTCAGTATTTTAACAGGAGATATTCCCAGACTACCCCTAATTATTCCCACTGTGGAAGCACAGCATACCTGCACACTGAGGGACAGGCAGGCTCCAGTTTCCAGAGTCAGTGCAGTAAATGGATGCTTCTCCCAGGAGGCTGTAGCCAGGGTCACAGCTGTAATTTACAACCATCCCAGGAGTGAAAACTTCCACGTCTTGACTGTTGTGGTTTCCTCTGTCAATATTTGGAGGAGTAGGGCACTGCAGCTCTATAGAGAGAAGGGGAAAAAAAGTAAAAAATAAAAAAGGGGCAGGGAGAGGGTAACACAGAATCACAGGATGTCAGGAATTGGAAGGGTTGTCAAGAGATTATCCAGTCCTGTTCCCCAGAAGGAGCAAGAACACCCAGATCAGGTCACACAGGAAGGCATCCAGGTGGGGTTTGAATGTCTCCAGAGAAGGAGACCCCACACCCTCTCTGGGCAGCCTGGGACACTCTTCTCTCACCCTCACCAAGTTTTTTCTCCTATTTCTGTGGAACCTTCTGTGTTCCAGCTTGGACCCATTGCCCCTTATCCTATCACTGGAGGTCACTGAGAAGATCCTGCCTCCATCCTCATACTTTCCCTTTCCACATTTATAAACATGAATGAGGTCACCCCTCAGTCTCCTCTGCTCCAAGCTAAACACATGCAGAAGAAGTCACACATAAATGGGGGTGTGCATGCTGGAAGCACACTGAGACCTAAGGGTGTCACTTGGAGTTCTGTCCCCCCTTCTAGATGATATTTCTGGAGGCTGGCACCTTTGCCAGCTCCAGGATGGGAGGGATGCTCAGATAGGGACTATGGCAACAGCAGGTCCCACCTTCACAACGTGGATACGGGAGGCTCCAGTTCCCTGAGGATGTGCAGAAGACAGAGGGGTCTCCCAGGAGGGAGAAGCCAGGCTGGCAGTGGTAGGTCACAGACATGCCAGTGGTGAAGTTTGCCTTGAGCTGGGCATCATGCATGGCATGGGTGATGACAGGAGGTGGAGGACAAGGCAGCACTGATGGACAGCAGCAGAAAAATGGCTTTTTAGTGATTTTGCCCCTTTGGACACCGCAAAAAACTGTCCCACCTGAAGTGAGCTGAGTGAGTGTGTCCTTTGAGGTTCACTTACCTGAAAACAAACTGGAAAGAATCCTAAAAGCCATACAATATTTACACTGTGTGTTTGAAGAACATTCTAGTTCCCCTGACTTACATCTTTCCTGAAAATTGTTACTTTTCCATCTAAGATAGAGCCCCACTGACATTTGTCCCTACAACCTGCAACAAAGACTGTATAAAACAGGTGACAAGAAGACTGCACTTTTGGTCTATTAAAAATAAGTATGAAAGAGGACATTCATGATTTGATGATGTGCCAGTAGCCCTAAGCATCCTCCTCCTACACCCCCTCTGTGCCCCACTCACCTGGCTCACAGGTGGGGACAGCAGGTGACCAGCGGCCATCAGGCTGGCAATTGGCTTCTGGGCTGCCTCTCAGCGTGTGGCCCTGGTGGCACTGGAAGGTCACATTGTCCCCAGGATGGTACACAGTGCTCTGACCTTCAACCACGTCTCCATTCTGGATGTTGGGGCTTGTGCAAGTGATCTCTGGAAGTGAAAAGCAGCAGAGGGTGGGTTGGAGAAGCATCTGCAAGTGTTGGGGGCTTTTGCCATTGTTTTTTTCAAGGCTCAAATTCAGGGACAGCCATGTGATCTTAGAAGCATAGAATAGTTTGGGTTGGAAGGGATCTTAAAGATCATGTAGTTCCAACCCCTCTGCCATGGGCAGGGACACCTCCCACTACACCAGGTTGCTCAATGCCTCATCCAGCCTGTACTTAAACATTTCCAAAGAGGGGGCATCCACAGCCTCTCTGGGCAACCTCTTCCAGTGTCTCACCACCCTCACAGCAAAGGACTTCTTTCTTCAGCCTAAATCTCCCCTCTTCTAATTTGCATCCATTCCTCCTAGTCCTGCCATCCTGGACCCTATTCAAAAGTCCTACCCCAGCCTTTCTGTAGCCCCCTTCAGGTATTGAGAAGCTCCTCTTGAGGTTCCCCTGAGCCTTCTGTTCTCTAAGCTGAACAACCCAAACTCTTTTAGCCTGTCCTCAGAAGGCTCCAGCCCTTTGATCATCTTTGTGGTCTCCATTTTACCTGTGGGTACCAGCATTCCCAGCTCACCTTCACATCTGGGGTAAGGGATGCTCCAGTGTCCAGTTGTCAAACAAGAAACAGTTGTTTTCCCCGTCAGGACATACCCAGGGTCACAAGAGTACTTCACTGATACTCCAGGGATGAAAACTGTCATATTCCTGCTCTCTTGCTGGCCATTTTTGATATTTGGAGGGGAAGGGCACTGTAGCACTACAAAGAGGGTAAGAAAAGCAATAAATGGAGAGGAGCAGGTACCAGAAACCCCCATGGCAAGGATGGGCAGCCTTTTCACTTCTTGTTTTCCCAATAACTTTTCCCAAATATTTAGGGATGTCAATGGATGCATCATGTTTCCATCCAACCTTCATGGTTTTTTAGATTATTAGTATCAAGAATGGTCTCATCTCAGTATTTAGGCATTTATAGTGATTCTTTTCCATCTGTGGCCCTCACACATTGCTTTGGTCTTCCCATGGTTGTGTACAAGGTGAGGAACCAGCCTGGCTTGGTCCCTGTGGACCACTTAAGGAGATCAAAGTCCTACATGAAGGGGTTCTGATGGGATTATGACAACAGGAGGACAGATTTTTGCTTCTTTTTTCATTTCCATCCTGGTGAGGAGCCAATTTACCTCCAAGACAGAGAATTTTCCCCCTGCCAGTGCCTTCCCACAGTGGGTCAGAAGAAACCAGCTGCCACCCACCCCCTTATGAGCACTTACTCTTTTCACAGGTGGGGACAGGAGGGTCCCACTTGCCCCCAAACTGGCACTGAGACTCTTGAGAGCCCTTCAAGGCATAACCAAAATCACATTCAAAGACAACAGTGTCTCTGGGTTTGTAGATGTCCTCCAGCCCAGTTGCTCTTCCATTCTCCAGCTCTGGTCTCCTGCAGCCAGTTGCTGGAAGTGAAGAGCATGAGACTTTTTAATAAGATATCTGATGGGAGGATCAGAAGCAATGGATGTAAATTGGAAGGGGGTAGATTTAGACTTGACATAAGAAAGAAATTCTTTACAGTGAGGGTGGTGAAACACTGGAACAGGTTGCCCAGAGAGGTTGTGGATGTCCCCTCTCTGGAGGTGTTCAAGACCAGGCTGGACAAGGCACTGAGCAGCCTGATCTAGTGGGAGGTGTCCCTGCCCATGGCAGGGGGGTTGGAACTCAATCTTTAAAGTCCCTTCCAACCCAAACTATTCTATGATTCTATGAAGCCTAGCCTGGACATCACTGTCATGGGCAGATCAACAATATTGACTCTTACTCTTCCAAAAAACTTCAGTTGGCTAAAAACCTCCTCATTGTTTCATTTTTACCTTGGTTTTGATTTTTCTAATAATAGAGAAGATCACAAAGGTGGGGTAAAAAGCTTCCATGGGCTTATGGAACTTAATTAGATGGAAATGGGTTTGAGTTGTAGCCTTGCCAGACTCCATTCTGGGATCTTCTCTCATGAAGAGTGATGAAGATCACCAGGCTGGACAAGGCATTGAGCAACCTGGTCTAGTGGAAGGTGTCCTTGCCCATGGCAAGGAGGTTGGAACTAGATGATTTTGAAGGTCCCTTCCAACCCAAACCATTCTATGATTCTAAACCATCATTAATTGGCTGCCCCTGAGGGTTTTTCCTTATTGCAGGACAAAAAGGGAAACCCATAAGGCATGTGGATCTCCTCCTGTCCTCTGCTTCTCGTGGAGATTAGAACAAGAGCCAAGAAGGAAGAAAACACCAGGGGAAGGATGAAAGGAGCCAAGACAAACCTTCACATCGTGGTCGGGGACGGCTCCAAGTTCCAGTGGTGGTGCAGGTGATGGAGGCATTTCCCACCAGGGAGTAGCCAAGCCAGCAGCTGTACTGCACTGCTGAGCCCACAGGGAAGGTGGCCAAGGACTGGCCACTGTGGTTCCCATTGGCAATGCCTGGAGGAGGGGGACACTTCACCTCTACGAGGGAGAAGGAAAGACAGATGAGAAATATGGACAGGGCAAGGGAAAATGCAACAAAGAAAGAAATGAAAAAATCCAAACTTCAAAAACCCAAGGGGGAAGACAATTAGGAAAAGATTATTTTCCCCTTGAGGGTGGTGAGAACTATCTCAGGTGCAATGCCAGCAGAGAGGTGATGAAGACCCCATCCCTCAAGACATTCAAGACCAGGCTTGCTGAGGCTCTGAGCAGCCTGATCTAGTGCAGGATGTCCCTGTCACTGCAGGAGGTTGGACTACAGGGCCTTGGAAGGTCCATTTCAACTCCATAATTTTATGATTTTATGAGTTAGTTCCATTAATTCCTTTGAATAATTACCTGTCATGTTAGCTGTCTTCTTCTCAGCTAACAGCCACCTAGCTACCATCATCCATTCTGCCACTCATATACTCATCCTCACTGAGGATGGGCACCACAGAGCCCTACCTACACATTGTGGGGATAAGTATGGACACCCTATCACCACAGAACCCTACCTCCACACCCCAGGGATGGACACAGTCATCCTCTCCTCACCAAGCCCTACCTCCACACCTTGGTGGTGGCCCACTCCACACGCCCTGCTCCCCATCTACTGTGGTGCAGAAGATGGAGGACTCTCCATGCAGCTGGTGGCCAGGGTCACAGGTGTAGGTGACCACATTAGAGTAGGAGAAGGTGTCCATCATGTGTCCATCATGTGTCCCATGGAGGATGTCTGGAGGTGGATCACAGGTGATACCTGTGGGCAAGCACAAGGTGGTTTGAGCAACAGCTCTGGAGAAACACCTGGAGTCTGCAGGACACACAAGGCTCCCAGGAATGGAATCAATGGGTTGGACCCATCTCAGCAGTGATGTTCTTCAGGTGCAATGACCCAAATTATCCAGAGACAAACCTTGTATGGGAAAAAAAAATCACATGTGGGAAAGAAGGAAAACCTGCACTCTCTTGTGAGTCACTCCCTGACTCTCCCTGTCTGGAGGTGGTGGGACAATTCCTTTGTCCCTTTCCATAACCATTGGTTACATGTGCAGAGAGAGAGGAGTGAGAAATACAGCAACAGAGAGCTTAAAGTGTTGATGAGTTTATCAGTTTGGACCAGGATAAATTAAAAACCTCTGGAATAATTCTCAGAAGTACAGGAAACAAATAAAATGCAAAGAAAAATAGAATGTTTTACACATGCAGTGAATGGTATCTTTTTGCGACAGAAATATTTGTTTTTAAAGATGGGCCACTGCCTTTTGCAGGACATTTCCAAGGAGATTTTGTGCTCCATACTCACCCTGGCAGACAGGAGCATCTCCACTCCATGAGACACGTGTGCCAGAGACCTCACATGTTCTCTGGGAGCCTCCAACCAACTTGAACCTGGAGTCACACAGAAGGATTTATTAATTTACATTAAGACACTTGAGATTCTTCACAGCCCTCGCAAGTGGCAGCCAAGGCTTCTAACTTGGGAACTTGATTCCTTCCTGTAAAGATGAAAATCAGCTTCTCTCTCAGCTGCAATCAGTCAAGCACAAGACTCACCCCTCATCACAAGTGTAATTCACTTTGGACCCAAGGAAGAGATCTGTGAGGACAAGAGCTCGGCCATTCTTTGGATCCTCTGGGTTAGCACACTGTTTCCCTGGAAAGAAACACCAGCCAACATTACCTTCACCTTCTCACCCCCATCCCATCAGAGGATGCTGCCAGATAAAGAGCAGGCTGAGTGAAGAAATCCAGAAAGCTCAAAAAATCCAGACACATTTGGGTTTTCCAGCCTTGTCAGGACATACTTTTGCAGAACTCCAGTGCCACAGACCACGTCTGATTCTTGAGGCACGTGATGGTTGGTGACATCCCTGGGTGCTGGGTGTACCCTGGCAGGCAGATGTATTCCACTGTCCTCCCCACGGGGAAGACACTCTGGTTCCTGTACATCTCCTTTAGCACAGCAAATGGCAGGCTGGAAGGTGCACTGCAACCAGCTGTCCAGAGAGAGAATCACAGAATATCAGGGATTGGAAGGGACCTCAAGACATCATCTAGTCCAGTCCCCCTGCTGGAGGAGGAGCATCTAGATAAGATCACACAGGAATGCATTTTGAATGTCTCCAGAGAAGGAGACCCCACAAGCAGTTAAAAGAATCAAGAAAAAAAGCAGATTTTGGAGGAGTAGAAGGGAAGGGTGATCCTTGGGAGTGGTGATGGAACACTTGCCCTGCTGGCAGACTGGCACGGCTGGAGCCCAGGTGTCATTTAGTTGACACTGTACCACCTTGTGGCCATGTAGGACATAGCCTGGCTCGCACTCAAAGGTGATGTTGTCTTTGTGAGTGTAGGATGTCCTAGGAGACACGATTCTCCCATTCTCAACCTTCGGGACAGGACATCTTGCATCTGGAAAACAAAAATACAGATCCTCAGGCACTTGAGCTGTGTTTTGGGCTCTGCCACCAGGAATCCCTTTGGAGATACAAGTGTGGAAGTCATTTCCCCACAGGTGATGTACCAACTACATAGGGCAGTGGCAGATATTGAGGGAAAGAGCCACACTGAAAAGAGAGGCTGGGGGTGCTGGAGGCAGTGGGGACATCCAGCCTCCCCTCCTCTTTGCCCTTGGGTGTACAAAATGACTATGCAAATAGGCTCTTGGAAATGGGGTGCACTTTTCTGGGAGTTTCCCCATCTTTCCAAGTATCAAACAGTAGGATTGGTGGAACTGCACCTGAAGTACCTGAAGGGGCTCCAGGAAAGCTGGGGAGGGGCTCCTTGCCAGAGCATGGAGCCACAGGATGAGGGGCAATGGTTGGAAACTAGAGCAGGGCAGAGTTAGATGAGACATGAGGAAGAAGTTCTTCCCCATGAGGGAGGTAAGGCACTGGAAGTGGTTGACCAGAGAGGTGGAGGAGGCCCCATCCCTGGAGACATCCACAGCCAGGCTTGCTGAGGCTCTGCGCAACCTCATCTAGTGCAGGATGTCCCTGCTCACTACAGGAGGGTGGACTAGATGGCTTTTGAAGGTACTTTCCAACCCAACACATTCAATGATTCTATACGAAGTTGTTTTAAAGTGTACACTGAACATAGAATCATACAATGGTTTGGGTTGGAAGGGACCTTCAAGATCATCCAGTTCCAAACCCCTGCCAAGAGCAGGGACACCTCCCACCACACCAGGTTGCTCAGTGCCTCATCCAGCCTGGCCTTAAACACCTCCAGAGATTGAGGGGGCATCCACAGCCTCTCTGGGCAACCTCTTCCAGTGTCTCACAGCAAAGAACTTCGTTCCTCTCCCTGGCCTAAATCTCCCCTCGTCCAATCTACCTCCATTCCTCCTAGTCCTGCCATCCTGGACCCTATTCAAAAGTCCTCCCCCAGCCTTTCTGTAGCCCCTTGCAGGTATTGAGAAGCTACTCTGAGGTCCCCCTGAGCCTTCTCTTCTCCAGGCTCAACAACGCCAACTTCCACAGCCAAGTTTACAAGAGAGACTGAAAGCCAAAGGGGAGGAGTGAAAGAGTGAAGTGCAGGATGTGCTTCAGGCTTTTATCAGCAAACATTCCCAGACTATCCCTAATTATTCCCACTTTGCACCCCCAGCCCTACCTCCACAGCGGGGTGGGGGACTGCTCCACACGCCATTCTTCCCATCCCTTGTGGTGCAGTGGATGGAGGCTTCTCCATGTAGAGGATACCCTGGTTGGCAGCTGTATGTGATGGCAATGCCAAAGTAGAATTCATCCAGCAGTGTGCCCGTGTGCTCCCCATTGGGAATATCTGGAGGAGGCTCACAAGGGATTCCTGCAGAGAAATAGAACAAGGCTTCATAAACACCCTCAGTCCCTGGAGGTGTTTAAGGCCAGGCTGGATGAGGCACTGAGCGAACTGGTGTAGTGGGAGGTGTCCCTGCCCATGGCAGGAGGGTTGGAACTAGATGATCTTGAAGGTCCATTCTAACCCAAACCATTCTATGACTCTGCGATTCCAAATTCAACAGCAGCACCAAAGCACAGAAATCCCTCAGTCTGTGGGGCTCAAAAACTTGTCCTGGAGATGGAATAACTGCCACAAAGCCACCCTGAGATGAGGCAACTTGATTCCATCTCCCTGGCTGTGTATTGCTATGACAGTTAGAAAATGGACCAATTAAGACAAATCTATGGTTGAAACACCCTGCTGCTTTATCTTTTCTACTTTTAAAAAAATTAAACCCCAACAATTTATTTTGTATAAACTGTGTCAAATCACATGCTGCTGAAAAAGCTACAGCTTAGACATTGTTTTCCAGAATCTTTGCTTTCCAAACTCATTGTTTGAGATCTTGTACCTTTCCATGTGACAGAGAATCACAGATAAAAGGTATTGGAAGGGACCACAAGAGATCATCTAGTCCTTCTGGAGCAGGAACACCCAGATCAGGTCGCACAGGAAAGTGTCCAAGTGGGGTTTGAATGTCTCCAGAGAAGGAGACCCGACACCCTCTCTGGGCAGCCTGGGACACTCTTCTTTCACCCTCACCCTGAAAAAGCTTTTCCTTATATTCCTGTGGAACCTCCTGTGTTCCAGCTTGTATCACATTGAATACAAGTATATATTGGAGCTCACTGAGAAGAGCGCCATCCCCCTGACACTCACCTTTATATGTTTATAGACATGAACGAGGTCACCCCTCAGTCTCCACTTCTCCAAGCTAAACCTTCTGATATTTTTCATGCCCTCAAAGTAGAGAAATTCATTCCCCCATGGAAGCTTTGACTGGAAAGATCTGGCATTCTCTACTGGATCCTGAATCCACCCACATTCCCAGAGCTGAAAGGGACTTACTCTGACAAGTGGGGATGTCACCACTCCATGCCACACGTCTGCCAGAGATCTCACACCTCCGACTGGATTCTCCAATCAACCTGTGCCTGGAGGTAAAAGATTTGGATGTTCAGCCCAAGCCATGGCAGTTGGAGTTCCCATCTCCACCTCAGACCCAGGGAGGAGGCAGGATCAACAAAGCTGTGACCCTGAAGAAGTTCCTTCTGGCTCTACCTGATGAATTTAATGTGATGAAAGAGAGGGAACACCTTGTTGGTGTTCCAGTGGCTTTGGCATAGAGTCCATTTATTGAGAAGGAACAGACATGATTAGAAATAATAGGTGTAAACTGGAAGAGGGGAGATTCAGGCTGGAAATAAGTAGGAAATTCTTAAATTTCTGAAGAAAAATTCTTAAAAAAAGAGAGGGAACACCTTATTGGTGTTCCAGTGGTGTTCCAGTGGCTTTGGCATAGAGTCTATTTATTGAGAGGGACCAAACAGTACTAGGAATAATGGATATAAATTGGCCAAGGGGAGATTCAGGGTGGAGATAAGAAAGAAATTCTTAAAAAAAAATTCTTAAAATTCTTTAAACCTCATTGGTGTTCCAGTGGCTTTGCCTTGGAGTCCATTTATTGAGAGGGAACAAACAGGATAAGGAATAACAGATGTAAATTGGAAGAGAGGAGATTTAGGCTGGAGATAAGAAAGAAATTCTTAAATTTCTGAAGAAAAATTCTTACAATTCTTTAAAAAAGAGCGGGAACAACTTATTGGTGTTACAGTGATATTCCAGTGGCTTTGGCTTGGAGTCTATTTATTGTGAGGGAACAAATAGGAGGCAAAAAGGGGGACTTACCCACAGATCTCTCCCTGCTGTTGTAAGGAGCAGCCAAACCCAGCACTTACCCCTCTTCACAGCCATAGACCACTGTAGACCCAAAGAGGAGATCCGTTAGGGAAATGATTTTCCCATGCTCAGGTTCACCAGGATGGTTGCATTGCTTCCCTGGGGGAGGAACCAAAAACCTCATCTTAGGCTTCTGTCTGCACCCCTATAACCTACACCCCATTCCCAGTTATCCCTAAACCAGGTTTTGAATAGTATCATGACATGGCTTTACTAGTCACATAGTGTTTGAACACCAGAACAAGTTGAAGTTATGAGGCATGGACAGAACCCAGCAGCTATTCCTTCTCCACCAATGGACACCAAACCAAGGAGCTATTCACTTTTACAGAACTCTACTGCTTCCGACCACACTCCGCTCTCAAGGCACGTAAGGGATGCTGACACTCCCGGGTGTTTGGAATATCCAGGGTGGCAGGTGTACTGCACAGTCTTCCCCACAGAAAAAGCAAGCTCATTTTTGTGCTCCTCATTGAGCTCAGCAAAGTGGAACCTCGGGGGAGCACCACAACCATCACCTATTGGGAAAGAAAACAGAGGTGAGAGTGGGGCAGGATGGGTACAAACACCGTGTGAGCACTGTCAGGAGGGAAGGCGTTGGCTTTGCCTTGCAAAATAATTTCTTTTCAATAAAACAACCCTTATTTTCCCCCAAAGGATTCCAGAGGATCAGATTCTCATCCCCTGGATGTCATAGAATCATAGATTGTCCCAGGTTGGAAGGGATTTTTCAGATCATCACGTCCAACCATCAACCCAACTCTGTCAAGAACCATCACCAAACACATCCTGTCTTCTCCCCCAGGTACCATCACTTATTTGGAAGACAATGAGATGCCTACAGAGAGGGGTTGGCTTGAAGATAGATGGGTAAGAGGGGTAAGGATGGGCAAGAAGAGCCTTTCCCTGCTGGTGGGATGGCCTGGGGAGGAGCAGGGGTTTTCCCTGTAGGGATGGTGGGCTTCCAGTGCTGACATCCACCAAATCCCATCCAACAGGTAGCTCCAGTGCTCTGTCCTCAGCCCCTGGCCTGGGTTGACCCTTTTCTCCTTGGTCTGTAAGGTGCCTCGACTCTATCTATGCACCTCTTGCTGCAGGGCTGGGCTTGTCCCCATGTCCCACATGACACCATGTCACCCAGAGCATTCTAAAGCTAGCAGGGCTAGGGCTGGGGAGTTGAGTTGGTCATAGAAAAGCAGAGAGAGGGTGCTGGGGCCATCCTGTATGTCCACAGCAGCTTTGTCACGATTTACCTGGAAGCCCAGGCTGGTGTGAGAGTGCCTGGTGATGATAGTGGCTGTTGCAGACTGGGACAGGAGGGTGCCAGCTCCCATCCTCCTGGCAGTGGACTTTAGAGCTGCCCTTCAGGATGTAACCTTTATGGCACTGGAACCTCACAGTTTGCCCAGGGGCAGAGATAAATCCTTGACCATCAACTCGCCTTCCATTCTCTATCTCTGGGTTTATGCAGATGGTCGCTGGAAATGGGCAAAGAGAAGTCAGAGTGAAACAAAGGGAAAAGCTCTCAGGCTGTTAATGTCACAATGAAATCATAGAATAGTTTGGGTTGGGACCTTAAGATCATCCTGTTCCAACCCCCCTGCCATGCGCAGGGACACCTCCCACTACACCAGGTTGCTCAGTGCCTCATCCAGCCTGGCCTTAAACACCTCCAGGGATTGAGGGGGCATCCACAGCCTCTCTGGGCAATCACTTCCAGTGTCTCACCACCCTCACAGCAAACAACTTTCCTCTCTCCAGCCTAAATCTCCCCTCTTCCAATTTGCATCCATTCCTCCTAGTCCTGCCATCCTAGACCCTATTCCAAAGTCCTACCCCAGCCTTTCTGTAGCCCCCTTCAGGTATTGAGAAGCTCCTCTGAGGTTCCCCCTGAGCCTTCTGTTCTCCAAGCTGAACAACCCCAACTCCTTCAGCCTGTCCTCAGAAGGCAGTTGCTCCAGCCCTTTGATCATCTTCCTGGCCCTCCTGACCCACTCCAATAGCTCAATGTCCTTCTTATATTGAGGCCCCCAGAACTGGACACAATAACTCCAGTTGGGGTCTCACCAGAGCCCAGCAGAGGGACAAAATCACCTCCCTTGACCTGCTGGTTACAGTCCTCTTGATGCAGCCCGGGATTGGGTTGTCCTTCTGGGCATATGAGTGGTATCTTCATAAACCTCCCCAGCCCCACCTTCCCAATGGAAGGGCTTGAAACTAACTTGTACCATGCAACTCTGCATTAAATTAACCTTCTCTGAAGATCTGGTGGCAATGCTCAGGGTCACCTTCTGGTTCTCATCCATGGGGACAAAGCAGAGACACCATGGAGATGGAAAAAAGAGAAGAGACCCACCTTCACAGCGGGGTCCGGGCTGGCTCCAGTTGCCAGATGCTTTACAAAACACAGCAGCATTTCCAACCAGGTAGTGGCCAGGCTCACATGTGTAGGTTACAGACATTCCCTGGGTAAAATATGCTTTGCCTTGGCCATTGTGATAGCCATTGCGGACCCCTGGAGGCATGGGGCATGGGCGGGCTGCAAGAGGGAGGCACAAAGTCCAGCTCAGCCAGAGAACAAGGGGACAGGAGCTGGGGTGATGCTGCATTGATGGGTTGAAGCCCATGGTAGGAATGGCTCTGCTGCAGATGCTGCTCTTTAGGACCACACTCACCTCTCTTACAGACAAGCACTGGTGGGTCCCATGTCCCCCCAGGCTGGCACTGACTCTCAGTGGTGTCCTCTGCAGTGTAACCAGCAGCACAGTCAATGTGAAGAATCTCTCCAGCTTCATAGGAGCTCTGAGGCTTGTAGATGTACCCGTTGTGCACCTTGGGTGCTGTACAGCCAATTGCTGCAGGGAACAAGCACAGCATCTTTTAAACTTCCATGTGTGGGCCAGATGCTGAGCCCAGGACAACCAGCATCCCTCCTACCAGCTCCACACCAAGCAAACACCCACCTTGGCAGCGAGGCAGGGGCCTGCTCCACTGCCCAGTCTCCAAGCAGCTGATGGACACGTTCCCCACCAGCTCAAAGCCATCCCTGCAGCTGTAGTACACAGTCAGCCCACGGGGAAACCTGCTGAGGGACTGCTCACTGTGCAGCCCATTGGCAATTTTGGGTGGCCGAGGACATGACACCTCTGGAGAGGGAAAAGAAAAATCCATGAGAACATCTGGGGGAGGTGATTCCCAAGAATCAGCTCATCTCAAACCTCCTGTGTAACAGATACGATAAGGGGGTTGGAACTAGATGATCCTTAAGGTCCCTTCCAACCCAACCCATTCTATGATGGGGCAAATGGGAAGGGTGAGGGCTTGCTCCCCAGCTTCCTGACAACTTTGGGTGTCTTCTCTGACAATGAAGGTTGAATGGATTGCTAAAAATCCATCCAGTGTGACCCCATAGGCTGTGTCAGACCTTGTGCCCCCATTTGGTCCCCTGCTGTGTCACCAGCCAGCTCTCCCTGAACATACTGGGACATCTCTGGAGGTGTTCAAGACCAGGCTGGACAAGGCACTGAGCAGCCTGATGTAGTGGGAGGTGTCCCTGCCTATGGCAGGGGGGTTGGAACTCGATGATCTTTGAGGTCCCTTCCGACCCAGACTATTCTATGATTCTATGATACTGCCATCAGAGAACAGGGAGGAGGAGCCTTGCTCTGAAGACCGCTTTGCTCCTGGTCTCCCATTAGGTGATGTGCCAGTTTCTGGGCATGCACCAGGAGGTCACCAGCACCCAGCCTCAGCTCAAGAGACACAGCATGTTCTAGAAATACCCAGCTCCCAATTCAGGATTGGAAACTCCTCCTTTAGCTATATGGTCTAGTGGGAGGTGTCCCTGCCATAGCAGGGGGGTTGGAACTAGATGATCTTGAAGGTCCCTTCCAACCCAAACTATTCCATGATTACAAAACTCTGTTATTTCATTAGAGGGGAATTTAATCCCTCAATTAAGAGTTCAGGGTGTCCCCTCTGCCCAGAACCCCACTCTGAGCCTCTCACCCATGGGGGCAGAGCACAAACCCACCTTCACAGTGGGGTCCAGGCTTGCTCCAGCTCCCAGACACTCTGCAGAACACCGTGGCATTTCCAACCAGGTAGTAGCCAGGATCACAGCTGTAGGTTACAGACATTCCCATGGAAAAAAACGCTTTGCCCTGGCCACTGTGGTTTCCATGGGTGATCATTGGAGGCATGGGGCATGGTCGCACTGTAACAGGGAGACAGAAAGTCCAGGTCAGTAAGAGAAGGGTGTGCAAGGGGACAGGAGCTGGGGTGATGCTGCATTGATGGGTTGAAGCCCATTGCAGGAATGGCTCTGCTGCAGACACTGTTCCTTAGAGCCCTCTGGGAAGCAGTGGGCACCACACTCACCCTTCTCACACACAAGCACAGGTGGATCCCAAGTGCCCCCCAGCTGGCACCGACTCTCATAGGTGTCATCTGTGGCATAACCAGCATCACAGACAAACTGAAGAGTCTCTCCAGCTTTGTAGGTGCTCTGAGGATCATAGACCTTCCCATTCTGCACCTTGGGTGCCTTACATCCAATAGCTGCAGAGAACAAGGACAGCATCCTTTAAACATCACTGTGATGGGTAGATCCTGAGACCAGGACATCCAGCATCCCTCCTACCAGCTCCACACCAAGCAAACACCCACCTTGGCAGCGAGGCAGGGGCCTGCTCCACTGCCCAGTCTCCAAGCAGCTGATGGACACGTTCCCCACCAGCTCAAAGCCATCCCTGCAGCTGTAGTACACAGTCAGCCCACGGGGAAACCTGCTGAGGGACTGTCCACTGTGCAGCCCATTGGCAATGTTTGGTGGTCGAGGACACCTCACCTCTGGAGAGGGAAAAGAAGTTGCCCTTTAGGTCAGCTGCTTGCTGTTGTGTCCCTCCTGGATAATACCCTGAATTCTGCTAGTTCTATTTCATGTGCTCTACCAAAGTATTAACTAACAATCATAGAAAGGTTTGGGTTGGAAGAGACCTTCAAGATCATCTAGTTCCAACCTCCCTGCCATGGGCAGGGACACCTCCCACTACACCAGGTTGCTCAGTGCCTCATCAACAAGAGGTACAGCAACACCAAGACTACAGTCCCACTGGAATTACTACCTATAAGGACAGTCTCAAGAGGAGAACACACAGGAGGATCACAAGATTCAGCAGAAGATGTGCAATGACACGGAAGCAGGAAGAGCAGGGAGATGTTGTGATTAATTCCCATTTCAGGAGGAAGAGAAAAAAATCCCCTGTAAGAAAGAAGTTCTTTACTGTGAGGGCGGTGAGACACTGGAAGAGGTTGCCCAGAGAAGCTGTGGATGCCCCCTCAGTCCCTGGAGATGTTTCAGGCCAGGCTGGATGAGGCACTGAGCAACCTGGTATAGTGAGAGGTGTCCCTGCCTATAGCAGGAGGGTTGGAGCTAGATGATCTTGAAGGTCCCTTCCAGCCCAAACCATTCTATGATTCTGTCTGACGAGGAGGAGAGTTACAGCAATCCCCCTGGGCCAGCAGATCCCACCATCCCCACTCTGTCCCAGAGCTCCTGAGTGTGATGGGGAGGTCATATCCCTCCCCACTGTTAATGTCTCCCCATCAGTCTGACAGCCCAGGACAGGGCAGGGATCAGCCATCTCCACATCCCATCCCAACTCCTTTCTTTTGAGGTGTTCCCATCCCTCTGAGAGCCAACTGGGCAGCACTGGGGTTTGGGAAGAGAAGAGAGGACCCCTGATGCAGCCCAGTTTTGGTTTCCCACCCAATTTAGGAGGATGCAGGAGGGAGTTTTACCCCCTGTGGCTGTCACTACATGCTGGGACACTTGCCTTTCTTGCACTGTGGCAGAGGAGGTCTCCATTTGAGGTCAGCTCGGCATGTGCTGGTGTGGGAGCCCTGCAGGATGTACCCTGGGTGGCAGCTGAAGGTCACAGTGTCCCCAGTCCTGTAGGAATTTTGAGGTGCAGACACTCTCTTGCCATGCCAGATGCTTGGGAAGGGACAGAAGATACCTGGAAAAGTGAGGAAAAGAAAACATCATTTTTACCTTCACAGCTCTTGAGGTGTTCTTGCCTCTGATGGTGTCCCCTGGAGAGAGGAGGAGACAGAGGGCAGATGTACAGGCTGGGAGGCTGGGTGGAGAGTGGCTTAAGTGCAGCCCAGAAGAGAAGGATTTGCGGGTGTCAGTGGAGGAGAAACTCAACATGAGCTGGCAGTGAGCTCCTGCAGCCTAGAAGCCCGCCCAGTGCTGGGCTGCATGAAGAGAAGTGTGACCAGCAGGGCAAGGGAGGGGATTTTGCCCCTCTACTGGGCTCTGGTGAGACCCCAACTGGAGTTACTGTGTCCAGTTCTGGAGCCCTCAATATAAGAAGGACACTGAGCTGTTGGAGCAGGTCCAGAGGAGGCCATGAAGATGCTGAGAGGGCTGGAGCACCTCCCTTCTGAGGACAGGCTGAAGGAGNAGGACTTTTGAATAGGGTCCAGGATGGCAGGACGAGGAGTGATGGATGCAAATTGAAAGGGAAGATTTAGGCTGGAGAGAAGAAAGCAGTTCTTTCCTGTGAGGGTGGTGAGACCCTGGAAGAGGTTGCCCAGAGAGGTTGTGGATGCCCCCTCAATCCCTGGAGGTGTTTAAGGCCAGGCTGGATGAGGCACTGAGCAACCTGGTGTGGTGGGAGGTGTCCCTGCCCATGGCAGGGGGGCTGTAACTAGATGATCTTGTTGGTCCCTACCAACACAAACCATTCTAAGATCTTCATTCATCCCAGCAAGTTTCAACTTGACAGAGCTCAAACAATCTATTATTGCCACTTGACAGCGCTCAAACACAACCTATTATTGCCACAGGCTCTTTGTGTCAGCACTGTGAGATGCTGGACCCATAACAGAGAGTTCAAACACAGAGGTCAAGCCCCTTGTTAGAAGAAGCTGGGCAAGTTGAGAAAGTCTCTACAGCTATAACTCTCCTTTCCCCTTGCTGCTGAAGAGCAGAGGCTGGTCCCAATGCCTCCCCAGAAGCTCTGTGATGCTGAGGGTCTGGCTGAGGTCCACCCAGCACCTCTTCTATCTGCACCCACAAGGAAAAGCAAAAAGAACAGTGAGGAAAGAAGAGCAGTAGGGAGGAGGAGGAGGATGAGAGCCATGAGAGGAAGACCCCAGATGTACAGACCTACAGGTCTCCCTTACCTTGAGCCCCAGCTGTGGGGGACAGGAGTAAGGTGGAGCTGCCCAGGAGGCAGAGGGTGAAGGTGAGCACCATGCTCTGGTCCCTGGAGCAGACTGTGACTGCTGGGGGGCTGCAGGAAGATATGGACACCCCAGTTCCCCATCACCCCCCCAAATGCAGAAGGAGCCACAGCTGTGGGGCTTCCCAGGACCACAGGAGAGGAACCCACAGTGTCCCGGGCACAGGGGCAGCAGAGCCATCACGCTCAGAGAGGCTGTGGGACCCAAAATACTACTTTCATCTCCCAGTGATGGGGGCAGCAGGCCCCCAGAACCCACTGACACCCATGGAAGAGGGGTGGGCACAGGAACAGAGGTTCCAGTAGCCAAATTGTGCCCTCAGTGGGGCATCCTTGGTCAGAAGTGGCCTGGTCTCTGCCCCAGGTCTCCAGCTGTTCCCAAAAAACATCTTGCCTGCCCAGTACACATGTATGAGGCACCGGTGGCAACTGGAGGAACTTCTGTTCCATGGGCTCATGGGTGCATCCAGCCACATACATCACTGAAATCATCTGAATCCTCCAGACCTGAGCCTGGCTGCTCCAGGGCTCATCCAAGGGCTGGGGGAATAAAAATTCACAAACTGGACTTTTTTTGAGGCAGAAGCAGCCACAGCAGCGTTCAGCTCCTCCCCTCCTGTGGCAGGAGACTCCTTCTGAGCCTAGAACAAGCAGCAGGACACGTGTGATGTGGGTCTTTTTTATCCTTTATATTGACAGAGAGCTTCCAATATTTACACACCCAACTTTTATACTTAAGAATTGCACTCATTTGTTTACAACCAGATTATAAAGTAAAAATATGTACAAGGCAACTACAAACACAAGAGATAAGGCCTCTTCAGCAGCAAATTTTGGTGTCTTCAAACTGTAAACTGTGTCACAGCAGTCACTGAGTCACTTATAACCTTCCATTTGGTTATAGAAACAGAATGGTTTGGGTTGGAAGGGACCTTCAAGATAATCCAGTTCCAACCCCCCTGCCATGGGCAGGGACACCTCCCACTACACCAGATTGCTCAGTGCCTCATCCAGCCTGGCCTTGGATGTCTTGTCCAAGGATGGGGCATCCACAACCCTTCTGGGAAACCTCTTTCACAGTCTCACCACCCTCACAGCAAAGAACTTCTTTCTTCTCTCCAGCCTAAATCTCCCCTCTTACAATTTGCATCCATTACTCCTAGTCTTGCCATCCTGCACCCTATTCAAAAGTCCTCCCCCAGCCTTTCTGTAGCCCCTTCAGGTATTGAGAAGCTCCTCTGAGGTCCCCCCTGAGCCTGCTCTTCTCCAGGTTGAACAAC
>VZTY01021486.1:0-48511 GCA_013400935.1 Turnix velox | reverse complement strand
AGCACCACGTCACTCACTAGGCAACTAGTTTAGAACCCACTAGTTCTAAATATTCTGCTTGTAGAATATCAAGATGATACCTGCGGTTGTCACTTTTGCTGTAATAGGAATCTTCTCCGTGTGCATACTTCCATCTTCTGGACAGAATACGTATTGCACTGGCCCAGCAATGCCCACGTGTCTCATGGCAGGCTACGGGCTTGCTGTTTGCTCACTGACAATGGTTTATTGTTCTACTCAGTACAAAACCTCCTCTACCCATTAGGCATCTTTGGGACTTTTTGGATGCACAAGAACATTTAACTGCGTGAGAACCGGCGCGGGTGGGACGCAGAAACGGCCACAAAAGCATGGATGAAATGCAAAGAATAAATTTATTTCCCCAACTTCGCCAGCCGGGGGACCCACTGAAGCAGTCCCGGGACAGAGGCACGCAAGCGGAGATAGAGGCACTGTGAGGGTTGGGCCACGTAAAGGACCACCGAACCTACAGTTTTCACACAGGGATTCGCACAGGTGTAGTTTATCTCCATATTTGATCTTTCCTGCAGCGGGACAGGAATCAATCACGATCGATGCTCTGCCGCCGCTGAGCTACCTGAGGCGGCGGCTCAGGCAGCGTCAAGGACAGCCTCCGCGCCCGCGCGGACTGGGGTCCTTGCAAGCTATAAGAGAGCCAGGCGGAAGGCCCGCCTTCCTCTTTAGCTGACTACTAGCGGCGGCGTGGGGGTGAGTGGCTGTGATGGCGCCGGGGCCCGCCGGGATGAATCCCTGGCGCTGGCAGGGCATCGGGGCGGGAGCTGGTAAGGCGAGAGCTCCGGGGTGGTAGGCGCCACTAACTGAGGCGGCCTGTGTCTGTATTTGCGCAGGAACCCGGGCGGGAGCACCACCCACCGAGAGCACCATGGCCGAGGAAGGGTGAGCGGGGCCGGGTCGGTAATGGAGGGTGGCGGGGCTGTGTGAACCGTATGTCGCCTGACGAATACACCATGTGGCGCTGCGCCGTGTCGAGCCTAGTAGGCCCTGCTGTGGGGCTGCTACATGTTCCCTGTAGGCGAGAGGCCGGGCGCTCGGTGTGGTTCTGGCTGTGTGCATATCTTCTTTTCTTTGTGAGGGAGCATGGGGAAACCACAGGCGACTGGCTTGACAGGGGGTTTAACCTCTTTATTTTCTTTTTTAAGTTATTTTTTTCAGTTTCTTCTTTGATTTCTTTTGGCTTGCTTCTGTCTTCTTTTAAAGACTGTGTGTTTGCAAGTGAACAGGAAATTTTGGCCTGTAAGTAGTAAGATGTTGCCGCAATCAGTCGTCTGTGTCTTTTTAGCATTACTGCTGGAGGTGTAATGGATGTTAACACCGCCCTGCAAGAAGTGCTGAAGACCGCACTTATCCATGATGGCCTAGCTCGCGGTATTCGCGAAGCAGCCAAAGCCTTGGACAAGTAAGTGATATTTTCCTATTTTGGCTGTGGTGGTTAGACAAACTTCTACTTACATTGAACAACTACAGTACTCACTTTGTTCAGATGATCAGTGAAAAGATTTTGCAGGAATGTGTTTTCACAACAATGAGTTTTGTCTTTTGTATCACTGTTTTGGGATCTTTAACCGTGATCTTAAAATGCAAATGCTAAACTTGGAGGCTCTAGCACAAAAGCGTCTAATGTATTAGGTTCTGCCTTTTTCTGATCCTAGTGTCACTGGATTTCATATGGATTGCTTTTGTGAAGGAAATTAAGTGTTACGTATATGTAGCCACAAAAGTAAAGAGTTCGAGAATCTTAAATTTTTAAGGAGTTAACCCTTCCTGAAACTTTGTAAAGATTTTAATTGGGAAAGTAAATACGTCTTTAAGACTTCACCTGGAAGAATTGGTGTAGCTTTTATAGAAATAACATTGAAATTCATAGAAAAAAGCTATCTTCATTTTTTGTTACAGCTGTAAATAATTGCTTTGGTACAGTATTAGATATCATATATGTCAAGTGCCAACCGTGGTAACTAGTTAGAGTTTCTTGGTAGGGTGAAGTATTGTATATTTGGGCATGTATACATGCACAAATATACGCCCTCCCACTCCCTTGAGTGTTTGTGTATATGTAGACATATAAGAGCAGACAGTGCTTAAGTGTAATGCTGCAGTGTTTGGGTGATGACTTATGTATTTGTCGGATACCCCTTCACTCATCTTATGAGTGACAATAATAGTCTGACAAACCTGTATGCATAAAGTATTAAGATGAAATGCAACTTCGGGTGACCGGTAGTTAGAGTTCTCCTGTATTCAGCTACGACTTCATATGCTGTTTTTTGAGCTTATCTATGTGCAAGGTTTGTGTGTGGTGATTCTTGCTTGGATAGTTAACTGAAGTGTTCTAATTAAAAATTCATGGCAAGGAACACCACAGAAACTGACTGCAGTGGTAAAATTTCATTATGTTAAGCATAGAAGTCCTGAACAGCTCATGTTACCAGGTGTCCCTTAGATAATCTTAACTTTGTACCACAGCATATGAAAATTCTAATTGGAAATGCCCTGATGTAACTTGTTTTATGGTAAATAGAAAAGATGTTCCCAAAGAGTTTATAATACAACAACTTGAGATAAAGGTTCAAGTGTCTAATAATTACAGATGTTTACTGTAATGTGAGATAAATGAGAAACATTGACTTGTGATTTGGTTGCTTTCTGAAACAAATTTTTTGTAGCACCTGTTGTTTTTCTAGCTATTACACTTTTTTTTCACTGTGTCTCAGTTTATGTAGTGGGATGTTGTAGAAACTTCCAAAATTTGAACAAAACTTGATATAGCCAGCAATGCTTGTGTGTTTTAATACATGCATACATAAAAAGTGCTGGATCAAATCAAAAGTATACTTAGTATTTTGAAAACATATGATGTCTTAAAACAAAAATGCAACTTGAAAAGTGATTGTCTAAAAATACACATGCTGAGTTTTGTTCTTCATGAGACTGATTATTGCAGAAAGTTAAACCAGAATTTGAAGTTAACATTTCTATGTTTTCATTTTTTTAGACGCCAAGCCCATCTTTGTGTTCTGGCTTCAAACTGTGATGAACCCACATATGTAAAATTAGTTGAAGCTCTTTGCGCAGAACATCAGATAAACTTAATAAAGGTGAGTGTTGGAACCTGATGTACAAGTTTGAAACGGTTACCCTACTTGAAATTTATGCTGCTTGTTTGAGCATATAGAGAGCTGTAACTTTTGACATGCTCTGCTGTAATTCTGTATATGGCTTATCAAAATATAATTTCTCTTGGCAGTACAGGATTTGTGTATGTAAGTGGAAAAGGATGTGTATCAGGTATTTGACAAAGTTTAAGTAAGTTTGTCCTGTTAAGTAAAGAGATTTTAGACTGCAGGTGGTTGTGAAGAATGGGAGGAGACTTAATGTGACCTCAAATTAAGAGACTAAGCTTACAGTCATAGTAATTGGCTGTACCAAAAACTAACTAACAGGAAAGCATCCCTCCATTTTCTAGTAGTTTAAAAGTCAGCAGCTTTTTCTTGCTGAACCCGCTTAGGATAGAAGTGACTAATCATAATGTGATGCAATGTTTTACACAGGTTGATGACAACAAAAAGCTGGGTGAATGGGTTGGTCTCTGTAAGATCGACAGAGAAGGAAAACCTCGCAAAGTTGTGGGCTGCAGTTGCGTGGTTGTCAAAGTAAGATGATCCTAATTATAGCTTACTTCCTCACATTTGAAAATCAGCAAAACGGATGTTGCTTTAAATAAGGGATTACTATCAAATAGAGTTAGATGAAGTTTTGCTTCAAAAAAATGCCAGTTCATTATCTCTGCTCAACCTCAAAATGTTTTGCAGAGCATTATTTTTAAAAGGCACTGGTAAAGTAAAGCCACAGTACGAGCCTTGGAGATTTCGTTGTCTTTGAGGTCCCAAAGAGTTGGCTACATCAATTCAGTAAAGACTCATTCCTTCTGTATGTGTTTCAATGCTTTGCTACTGTTTTGTACACTTTACCTGGCTTTCTTTAAGCAGAAATTAAGAAGTTGTTTTAGTCCATACCAAGCTTATTAACAGATTGCTTAAAGTTATCTGGTGTATTATGAATGTTTTAAATGCCTTGAGAAAAGTCAGAATCTGTTGTAAAATTTTGAATGGAACGGGGTGTTATTAATGGATTACCTTGCGTTACAGGACTACGGCAAAGAATCTCAGGCCAAAGATGTCATCGAAGAGTACTTCAAGTGCAAGAAATGAATGGAAAATAAATTTTTAACCTGACGTGTGTGTGTGATTAATGGGTGGGTATCTGGAATAGTTGTTCAAGTTCTGGGGAATGTCAGAAGATAAAGGGTCTTTGCAGGTCTTTTTATTAGTGTGTTGATTCTGTCACCTGACAGTGACAGTGGCAATCCCTGACATTGCTTTCTTGGGTTCTTCATACCCCTGAGGCTACCATCCCTACTAAACTGCACAGTTTCTCAATCCCCTGTGCCCTCATTTATCGGTAACTAGGGAAGGTTTGAAGTTCTGCTGCATCTGTGATGAAACTTTGGCTCCCTCTACTGAAACAAATGAGGAGAACAGCCTTAACCGTTACCCAAGTCTTCTGAGATGTTGCAGGAAACTTCTAAATGCTCTCTCGAATTTATTCACACCAACATTGTACTGTGACCAAGACAGTGTCGTGGTTTCCCTAGTAGTTCAGTGATGTGCATATTTGCCTTGTTTTGTGTCATATTTTTTGCTTTTTTGACAACAAAATGGTATTGGAATTCAAGGTTATTTTCATACCTTCCACAAGTTTTCTATGTCTTATATTTTCTGTTGAGCAGCTCTAAGGAGTCATAAAGAATTGCCCTGTTATGCTGATGAGGAGGACATAAATTGTAAGTATGTTGGGCTGAGCAGCTGTTGGCTGAGATGGTGAAAATGGTTTTTGCCTACTCAGGTTTGCAAGCTTCAGTTTTCTTTTGGTTTAGACATTGTTTTTAGATGTCCAGTTTCATAGCATACAGGCAGACACCTGCTTCAGATGCTGAGCCCATATGCACTTAAAGCTCTCAAAGCAAAGCTTGAGTGTCTCCTGGTTTTGTCTGTCACAGCTTTCTGGTACCTGAATCTGAGTGACTGATTTATGGGAGGTTCCTGTAGTAACAAATTTGGGTGTAATGGAGTAACCAGAGTTTGGTTTAAAACATCTTGTGCTGAACTTGCCTATGTTAAGTCAGGAGAATTTCTCAGGAAAGGAGCTATAGCAGCTTTTAATTTGGTTAATTCTATGCTAGTATCACAGGCGAGTTAGCTCAAATGCACATACGCTAATATTTTTCATTTGAACATTTTTGAATACAGCTGAAATAATGGGAACTTGTATAGATTAGATGGGAGCTTTAATTGCATGTCTTAATACACTCAGCACAGGTTTCTGAACACAATTTCTAAGAGTGTTTTCCTTATAAATGGAATTTCAAGATGTTCACTATTGGAAAATTGTCCATTGTTTAGCTAATAATGTTCAGTATTTGACTCTTAGACACAGAAGCACACCAAAGACACTTCATCCAGTCTACAGTAGCTGCATCTTTCAAGGATTTCCATTTATTTGTGTGGTAGTAGTGTTATCAGTCTAATAGGATTTATTAATTGCTGCTTCTACACTGTCAGAGTACATAAAAGAAATTGAAATCCAAACCCAAAGCTGGGTTCAGTGACCTCCTATGTGTTGCTTAAGGCTGAAAATTCTTAATTCAACATTGGTATCAGAATGTGGGGTTTTTTACCTGCTAGAAGTAGTAAAGTAATTCCTTAACATCTCCATATGCAGAGTAACTACAATTTTCTGGGGTGCAGAATTTTTAAAAATACATAGATTTAAATTCCAAAACCTGAGCCTTTGGAAGAAAGCTGCTTTTCCACATGATTTTGGGTTTTGACCGAGTTACACTATTTTATTTTGTTGCGTTAACACAAAATGAACCAGGAGAATGAAGAAGAGCATGATCTATAATTCATCTACACCTGACTATAAAAGGTGTTCAGGCAAGTAGAATTGTCATACCTCTTGGATGTAAATTGCTATGTGAATCACTATAAAATACTTTAAAACTGAATTTCCCTTATAAATGAAACTTCAATTGGCCTTACACTCAAATTTCTAATGGTGCAACTTAGTTTCTCATAGTGGCATCTTGTGATTTGTAGCAGTAACCACCAATACATGCCTAAATCTTGAGGCCACTTTTTCCTGCATGTGGGATGGAATAATCATCTGATGAAAGGGGGTCTTCAGGTGAAAAGGACTTGCTAAAAGGATGATAAAAATAAAGGTGATAACTTCAATAAAATCCAGTGTCTGTCTTGTTTATCTCCATCCTCTAAGGATGTGAAAGTCCCGTCCCTTTGTGTGTAATTCGATACCTGAAATTGTTGGCTCTTCTCAAGATTTCTTTCTGGAGAAAACTAATTTGGAGTGATGTGCTGCATTTCAAATCCTGTCCAGCTAACACTGTCTTAACTTGCTGAGGTTGCATTTTAGGGAAAAGGTCAGGGTTCTGGAGTTATTGCCCTGCAAGGATAGACCAGCTATGGCTATGTGAGGAGCTAATTTCTTTAGCCAGCTCACGTTTGTGGCTCTATGGTGTGCAAAGAATAATATCTAAAGGATTGCAACCTATAAGAAGAATAGAACAAGGTTAGATGCAGACCAAGTCAATTATGTATAAAACATGAATTGCTAGGGCATGGCAAATACTGTGTTTGCCTAAGGTACTTCATTTTACTCTAAATAGATGCTCAAGGGAGTTCTACATACTTTAAACCTGGAAAAGATAGCTGTATTGGAGTCCAATTGACTCCATCTATTTTGCTTTACTTATGTTTGGCTTTATGTGGAAGCAGCAGAATGTTTGTGTTTTTTACCTCAGGATATTGGAATTGATATGTCATCAGTAGCTGGATTTCTTTTTAATTGCAAACAAGTATCAGTTCAATGAAGGAGTGCTGAATTATAGGATCAAGCTTGTTAGGCAGCATTTCTTCTGCAACAATGGAAGGGCACCTCCACATTAGTTCTAGGCTGTGACTTATTTAAAATGGTCATCTGATTGTTTTTTTGTGGCAGTAACAACTTGGGAATAACAACTCTTTTCATTAAAAGGTTTGTTTTTCATGGAAATAGCCAACACTTCATAATTATTTTTGTCAGAAAGAATTGAGTTGGAATTTTAATTTTGATCTTGGGTATTAAGTAAGGGTTTGTCCTGTAATGTTTTGTTTCTTGGAAGTGAACTTACAATGCATGCAGTGTCAGCATTGGAGAACTGACTGTAAACTGAGTCTTATTATACCTTACACTTTTTGCAGGGTGTCTGTATTGTTCAGTTTTTCAGACTATCTTGGGAACTAAGTTCTACTCAAACTTTTTGGTTCATCTTAGTCCTTCATTGAAGTTAATGAGGTTTTTATTGCAGTTGGTGAGGAAAATGAGTGATGCAGACTTCTAGGTAGTAATGGAAGAACATTCTATGTCAGAAACAAAATATCTTGAGAACAGTGAAGCTCATTTTTTCTTGGAACCATCTGTGTGTCATCCAGACCAGTACCAATTCCATCAAAGTAGCTGCTGTGCAATTACATGGTGGTGCCTGAGCATCAGGTCAGCGGCAGCAGCAGCACCATGTATTTTCACAGCAGCTACTTTGATGGAATTGGCTATAGCTGCCTGGAGGCTTTCCCATGATGGTGCCCCTATTGCTATTTTAGTCCTTTGGAGTTGGGATCATGGGACTGCACCTTCGTGCAGCAGCATGCTACCAGTAGTTTTAGAAGGGACTCTTTGTGAGAGCCCAAGTGCTCTCTTGAAGGTACTGTCTCAGCAGGGCATCCCATTCACATCAGGTTCTCCCACTGTCAGTGGCACAAATGTTGGGGTCAAGTCGGGAAGCCAATTCTGCTCAGATTCATCTGCAGACTCTAGCGATTCCTCTAGAAAGCGGTATTTCTTTTGCCTGCTTTGCCAGGAGCAAAGAATATTTTCTAGTCTTACATAATACATGAAGTATTTTTTGAAGCACAAATCCCACGTGATAAAAAGTTATTAAAGTAAATGCTATCCTTTACACCCAAGTGTAAACCCTGATACTGACCAATGATCCTGATTTAAAATTGCCTCCACTTGTTTGGCATTGTCCCTGTTTGCACTTTAGTGCCAGGATATCCCAATGAGAGCCGGCGGCCCTCTTGTGGGCGTCTCACTGAAGTTGGTGCAAGCACGGACCCTAAAACATACTCCCTTTCTTGGAGATTTCATAAAGATCTCTCATCCTGTATTGTAATGTTATGCTGAACATACATCTGTTTGTCTTCTTTTGGGATGATGTGTTTGGTGTGAAAGGATTTTTAATTTTGTGTTCGGCCATTGAACCAGATCCTGGCTATGGGATGAGCACAGCTGTGGCTTGATTTATATAGCCTGAAGGAAAACAGAAGAAATTACTACTTTCTCAGTAGTTTTAGAAAGTTAACCTTGGATAGCTAAATAAATACACAGAATCATTTACAGTGATTGGTCAGCAAGCAAATGTTTATGTTGAGAGCGTTTTCAACAAATTTAGTAGTTAGTATGCTGTGCCATATAGTGATTCTATACACATTAATGATTTTCTCATGCATCGCCATTATTTCTGATTGAAGTATCACCCACAATAATCCTGAATCCACCTTAGTAGCTTATGTATCTGATCTTTTATAAACAATACAGTCTTTATGGAAATAAAGCACTCTTTAAACATATACTTTCTGCCACCGGTAATGGTTCCTTCCTCAATTCCAAAAGTGTCTGGGTCACATGATATATGAATGTGAAGACAAATTTAAAAATCATTGACTTGGAAGAGCTTTTCTAGTTTTCTTCCAATTAAAAAGTATTTGAAGGGAGTCCTGAGCAATACTGTTTAAAACCTTTGACTGAGACCTGTGCAAGCACTATGGCATTATATAAAATGGGGATACTTTCAAGAAATGAAGTAACTACTGCTCTTCAAAAAATTTGCAGGCTAATACATTAAATTTGTTTGTACCTGATTGGTTTGTTTTTAAAAAAATCCTTTTCATGATCATCTGATATTTCATGTTGACAAGTGATTATTAGGTACAAAGAGTTACATAGTAGTGCTTATCTGCCACGGGTAAAAAGAAGGTTTACACATAAATGAACCTTGCTATTTTTTTGCTTACCTATTTGGAAGCTGGTTGCCTTCAGGTAGTCCTCAAGTTGAGACAATGCCAAGAATTTGTACATGTTTACTGGAAACTGAATGAAATTAGTCTCTCTGTGAGGTAAGTTTCACTGTTTGAAGCACAAACAAATAGATTTTTGTCAATACACTACAGAAATACCAAGGTGTAAGCAGTCAGATATTCTTTTCTAAAAGCAATGAAATAGTAGGCATTAGGTCAGTGACTGGCAGTGCCAAGCTCCTACCCTGTAAAATTTTACAATCAAGTTATGAAACTACAAAAATACATGTATATGACGAAGTGCAGAAAAATGTTTATTCAAGCAATTTTCCTGTTTTCATACTCTAAAAAAAATTGTAATTCCAGTAGGCTTCATTTATTTATCTTTTTTTTTTTCTCTTTTGAATGGTCGTAGGACTTTTTCCACAGTAGGAGAGTTCAAATCCCTGTTACAATAAGCTTTATATTTTGAGGACAGAAAAAACCCATGCCCTCTAAGTAACCTTTTATATTGATTGTCTTGTTAGCAGCCACTGTGTTGGATAACATAATACAGATGCTTAGGACAGGTTTAGGAAGGCAAATGGGGGGAGGAACCCAAAATGTTTCTAGTTTTAAGAGTGTGTTCAATGGAACGGAGGTCAGAAGTGGTAGAACCCCTCCACAAAAAAATGAAACACCCTCAGATATCCATATATAAAAAAGTGTTTGTATGTCAATACAAGCTATGGTATATGTTCTCTTTTTCATCTATTTATTTGAATGGACAATTCTGGAGCAACACCCTTTGGCTTTACTGTTTTCAGGGCAGCAAAATACAATATTTGTCAGCACAAGTACAAGAAGTGCCTTTATGTGCACAGGATTTAGCACGCTACTGTACTTTTACAAACAGAAATTCAACTCCAGTTTCTACTGAAACTGATTTTCGTCCTTCCATTCTGCCCATGACTATGTTTTTACACTCAAATCAAGGTCTTGGCTGGTTCTGACTCTTGCCTTATGGCTGTCTAGTCATTTGTTTTAAATTCACTATGACAGCATTTACCATTTCCTGATAATTGTAAACAGCATCATTCTATCTGACCCTCAAGCCTATTTACATATCCTCTTCAGATGAAAGTCCTTGAAATGCGAATGCCTCTTCTTGCATTTGTGTGAAAACACTCCTAAAATGTTGTTAATCTATAGCTGATTTTGCATGTATTCAGTAGAGAATGAAATTGCAGTGACCTATGTATGGCTGTTTCTATTATCTTATAATAAAATCCATCATGTTCCATCCACTGAATGGACCAGTAAGGTTGTGAATATAGATATTGTTAGCTTCCCATAAGATCTCATTGTTACGAGAACCTTGCCAAGCTCATTTTCCATGGCCTGAAATTGTGCCTCACAGAAGGTCTATCTTAAATTTTTTTTTTTTTACTTTAATTAAAACAATGTAGATATTTTTGAGATTCTAGTGTTTATAAGGGATTTATTTACTATTTTTTGAAACCACAGCTAACTTCTTAGTATCTTTTCAGTAGAAATTCAAATGTTTGCATTCACAGACTTGAGATGCAATAGGAAACTCGGGGGACAGGAACACTACCAGATAACATATGAAGGGAGAGATTGTCTGCA
Organism: Turnix velox; assembly: GCA_013400935.1. NCBI lineage: Eukaryota > Metazoa > Chordata > Aves > Charadriiformes > Turnicidae > Turnix > Turnix velox. Next base: position 37,649 of record VZTY01021486.1, on the reverse strand, counting down.
TAGGAAAGAAAAGGTAGGCTGGTCAGCATAATTAGTAGATGCTGAGTCAATGAGATGCAGGAGAATCTGGTATGGAGCCTCAAGAGGGCCCTGTGTCACCATTGATTTCTTGCCAATAATCATGAAACCAGTAGCAAAATACATTTCTCAATGTTTTCTAGTACTGTTCCATAGGGAAAATATCAAGGGACAGAAAGATTAAGTACAGGGGTGAGGATGACTGTGAAAGGACAGAAGAATTAAATAGAGGGGTGAACGTGTATGTGCACATACACACACATGTCATCTCAACAGCAGATTACAGAGTTACAGGTAATAGGTGCCATCCTTTTCAAGTGTCTTGGCACATACATATTCTTTAAATACACAAATTGTATGCTGTGTTTCTTTGTATTTTGAAGGCAAAGAGGCCCTAAAAATTATACATGTCTCTACAAGGAAGGGAGGTTGCTGTGTACAGGAAAAAAGAGACAATGATTTTATGGTTAAAAATACTGTTGAAAAAAGGTTGTAGTGAGGTACGTTGATCTCTTCTCTCAAGTAACAAGCTATAGGACAACAGGAAATGGCCTCAAGTTGTCCTGGGAGAGCAACTCATTTAGGCAGTACAAAAGATTTCTCCACCAAAAGGGTTGCCAGCGTTGGAACAGGCTGCCCAGGGAAATGGAGTTATCTAAAATGGGGGTAGACATGGTGCTTAGGGATGTGGTTTAGTGGTATTTTTAGCAGTGTTAGGTTAATGGTTGGACCTGAGTATCTGAAAGGTCTCTTTCAACCTAGAGGATTCTATGTAGATTTACCTCTGCTGTACATCCTATGTGGAAGTCAAGAAGTCATAGAATTGTTCACAAAGAGGACCTGGTGGTATAATTTCACCCGAGTGCATCGGCTTGTCTCTGCCCTGCTCTGTAGGAATGCTGAAGCTACATGCTATTGACATTTTGGTTTCACCACAAAAAAGCTACCAAGTGAGATTCTTTTTTATTCCTGAAAGAAAGTTTGCAAGAATCACATTGGTTAGAATCATAGAATAGTTTGGGTTGGAAGGGACCTTAAAGATCATCGAGTTCCAACCCCCCTGCCATAGGTAGGGACACCTCCCACTACATCAGGCTGCCCAGTGTCTTGTCCAGCCTGGTCTTGAACACAGCCCACATGTGCCTGTAGCTCATGTACTGTGATTTGTACATAGTAATTTGTACATAGTACAAATTATTATGCAAAAGAGGTCATTTTGCCTCTCTGCTCTAGTGAGATCCCACCTGAAGTACTGTGGTCAGTTCTGGAGCCCTCAGCACAGGAAGGATATGGTGCGGGTACAGAAGAGAGCCATGAGGATGATCAGGGGGCTGGAGCACCTCTTCTATGAGCACAAGATGAGAGAGCTGGGGGTGAGAAGTACCTAGTAGCATCTTACCAGTACCTGAAGGAGGCCTGCAAGACAGCTGTGAAGACACTATTTACCAGGGCATGTAGCGATAGGGCGAGGGGCAATGGTTTTAAACTAGCCAGGCTTGATGAAGCTCTGGGCGACCTGATCTAGAGCAGGATGTCCCTGCCTGCTGCGTGGTTGCACTAGATGACCTTTGAAGATCTCTTTCAGCTTAACCCATTCTATGATTACCTCGGCCGCGGCGTCGCTTCCCCCTCCGGGCGGGAGATGGCAGAAGTGCGACAGCCGAAGGGACTCGGCCGAAAGGAGTGAGTCCATTTTCCCGGGCGGGGGCTGCGGAGCAGGTGCGGCGGGCATCCGGGCGAGCTGGCGGCGTAGGAAACCAACGTGGAGACTGTTTTAATGCCTTTGGATGTTGACGATTTCTGTGCCTATTTCCCAGCATCGCAGCCTTGTAAAAATCCAAGCACGTCAGATGTTTGGGCTTTTACAGCAGGCAGAAATGTGTTCGTGTGCAGCAAAGGACTTTGTTGTACAGCTGCGGTTCCTTTAATCTGTTCTTTTCCGCAGAGTTGTACTTTGCAGGGCAAGTTTTCTTGTCTGCTTTCTTTCAGGGACCTACTTTGTGAACAAGGTACAAACTTAAAGTTTGAAGATACGTTTGAGTTGTTTGGCAGCTCTCTTTTTTTTGGAAGAGAAGTTGCCGGTTGTTGGGAAGTTTGCTTTCTTCATTCCAGGTAGCATCATCTATGAGACTAGAGAGCACCAGTGTCAAATTAAGCACTTGAAGAGCAATATAAACTTAAGATAAGAGCCTAGATAGGCGAAGGATTTTTTTTTTCCCCTGCTGCCTCAAGTGTCTGATGTATTACATCATTCAAAGCATTTCGGCATGCTTGTATTATATTCACACATATGCAATGTATTTGAAACATTCCTACCAAGGAGATTGTGGTAAAAACTGTAGCATGCTGCTTGCTGGGTTTCATTGTAAAGTAATATAATCTCCACATGTGCGAAGGCCAATGTAATATTTTATTTTCTTCTTACCCCAGGGAATGTGATATTAAATTTATCAGCTGAAGTATTTGAATGAGAACTCATAAATATTTTTGAGGTGCATCAATGGTGTACATGGGGTTGGAGAAGACGTGCAGCACTGGGTGAAGAGGAAATAGATCATACTTTTCATCCTCCTCTGTCATATAACACCTATGCCTTTGCCTTCAGATGGGGTACTGGTAAATTTTCCTAGTGATTGAAATCAAGTTTTAAATTGGAGAGCATATGTTAGTCACTGATGCTTATTGATAATCATTAACTCTATAGTACATGGAGTTTGATGTTGTTCATACCAGATACAGAATGCCAGAGACTTGGAGGACTCTTTTGAAAGAGCGGTATCATCACACTGTGATTGTAGGCACCCCAGCTGGACAGGGAACTGCTAAATCTGGGAGGAGTCTGCACACTGTGATGTTGTAAATGTAAATGTAGTTGTAAATCTTCCAGGGCTTAAGCAAGTATCTCTGCATGGCATCATCTGGTGGTGTTGTGTGATATAGTCCTTTGTCTGGAGTTAATTTGTGAATCTCTGAAACAGCTATGTGGGGCTTTAAAATAATCCAAGCCATGCTGAGTAAGCAGTTCTTTGCCATCATTTGCTCAGTATCCAGATTCAGTCCAAATTGGCTGTATCAGGAAGGGTACTGAGAACATCACCAAAGTTGACATTTTGCCACTGTAGAGTATCTCCTTGCTTTGACATCTTGGTCTCCCCATCTCAATATTTTTTTTTTTTAAAAAGAAGAAGACAACAAGATATAGAAAAGGACATGGGAAACTATTAAGGGGAAGTAATATAAGGCCTATGATCTCATTTCAGTTTGGAGAGAAGGCTGAGCAAGGATGAAGCTGATTTACAAAATCAAGAAGGCAGCTCCAAAGATGAGTGCTAGACTTGTTTGCTGAATCCTACAGCAGCAGATCAGGGAACATGCATTAGAACGGATAGGCTGTAATGTAAAACATTTCTTTTAAAGTGTCTTTCTTCAAAGCAAGTGATAGCATTCTACAATTTGTTGTTGCAAAAAAGTGTGGTGCACAGAACACATCAAGAGGTTCAAAATGGATTAGGCAAAAGAATAGTTAAAAGGTGCGAATCTGTTACTAATGGGAATAGGTGGTGATGTTCCCTCTGACCCTTGGAATCCAATAGCAGGATGCAGGAAGAGCAGGAAGACTGGATCTTGGATAGTGCCTCATTTCACCCGGTTTCCCTAAGCACCTTCTGCAACAGCTGCCATGGGAGACAGAAAACTAGGCAGTGGACATTGGTCTCGCCCTGTGAAGGTAGGAAAAGATAGGTAAAGATATGATGGGCATGCTCCCGTGACTGCTGAAACAACCCAGATGGTGCCTAAAATGTCTGATTCCATGGTCACAGCCCTTGCAAACAAAGCAAAGAGGATGTGACTGCTTCAATCCTTTGGAAGCCAAGGAGCTAGACATTCTGAGGAATCTGCTTTATTAGCTCAAAACTGAAGACTAGCAGAGATGGAAGGTAGCTCAGGGTGGTAGATTATAGAAATGAAATAAGAAATAAACCTTCTTCACTGCAATTTTGAGATAATTAGAACTGTGAACATACGTAATGCAGTTAGCTTTCTAGACGCTTAGTAAAAAGTGTTTTATTAAGTATCCTATTTAAAAACTCCATATTTTTCCCCCCTCTGAGGTTGCTCTGATTTTGTAGTGAACGTACTTTCTGTGCCCTAACAATTACATTGATGTGATGCACATCTCTTGGAACTACTTATGAAGCCATATGAAAAATGGAAGTTAGTCCAGGACTTCATTTGTCACTTGCTGTCTGGTGACTATAATGTACACCGGATAGGCTTTTTCCACAAGAAGTTGAAAGTTGTTTTTTGTCTACCTCATGAAGTTTTTAATAACCCAGGTCTGCCTGTACTAGACACCAGCTCTTCTTTCTCTGTGATATTCCATTCAGCAGAAAAGGTGAGCTGGTGGTTTTTGGTAAAATAGTGAGGGAGCTCTTGGCGCTCCAGAAGGCATTTCTCCCTTTGATCTAAAATAGTCTGTGTGCACCAGCTCCTCTGGCACACTGCAAAGTTCACCACTTCACTAAAGTTTTTTTTCTGAAATGAACAGAATTATGAAGGTGGTGAAAGGGTGAGTGGGGGCAAGGATTTATTTGTTGTTTTTTTCTCTTGTTCTCAGCTGTTGTTGGCCTGAGATCTGAAAAGTGAAGCTAAATTTGTAATTTGTAAGGACTGTATTTTAAAATATTTGCCAGTTACTCCAGATAATAAAATGGGGATTTTTGTCCAGAGCAGAAGAAATGAAAATAAATAAACATGGACCTTTTTCACCTAATTTACGATGTGTAAATATGGTTCCTCCACAACCCGCATGATTAACTATTCAGTCAGGAGCAACCATCTTGATTGCATCAATAAAAGACCTTGAAACCTTTTTTTCATAAAAGAAAGCCAACAGTATCAGATGACTACAGTGTAGATTGTTTTGCTACTTATAGTGGAATTTTGACCATATTACAGCCAAAATATAAACTACAGTATCACTGTCAGATTTAGTATAGATGGTTTAATGGAAATCACCCTTACTCACACCAACTTCAAACCCAGAAGAGCTGGAAAACGTTTTTGGTATGAGCACATTACTTGTTCCAACAGATGCAGGTTATGGTATAACTGGTTTTCGAGCATGTGGATGTATCAAGAAGGATTAGAAAAACTTATTTAAAGTGCTGCTTTTTATTAACATTTTGAAGTCCAGTTTTCTTCTTTTAGAAACACTTTGTGGGTTAAGTTCTTGTAGGAGGTAGTTGATTCCCACAGGAAAAGGTGCAGCAGTTCCATATTAAAATCTCTGTTCGAATTTGTTATCCCAGACTCAGAAATGTGTTTTCACTAACTTAAGAGTGTGATAAGCTCAGACATTTGGCAGTGCTTCCACTAGAGCTATTGTGCTGGAGTAGTGGTGAAGGTTCATGAAGTGAGGTGTTCTTTCAAGTCTATCATGTCTCAGCTACTTTCAGTCTCTCTGGAGGGTCCTACAAGCAGAGTTTCTACAAGCTGTGCCTTGGTGTTCACCAGATAGTACATGGGCTGCAGATGTCTTAGTCTGATCACCTGAAGTTCGTGATAACTACAACACATGGTACATTTTGGATGATCTCAGTAGCAACCTGGTATCTTATTTCTGGAGCATTTTTGTTGCATGAAGCAATAAATTAAATTCTGTCATCATTAGGCAGGTGTTTATGTGTACTGCAACACTTTAATCTCTCTCCAGGGAACAAAGTACTTCAGGGGCCCATTCTACAGCTTGGCATTTGCTTTGCATCTCTGGCATGTTCCTGTTTCTCTCTATGCCAGGAGAACAAACATGGTTTTATGGTTAGGACGTGGGTCTTGGATCTTTTCCCTCAGGTCACCAACCACAAAGAATGAGGGTAGTGAGGCTTTTTATTTCGGCTGTGTGATTCATCTACTTCCTTGGAAGCTCTTAAGAACATAAGAGGCTGCATTATGTTAAATGTATGTATTATAGAGCACAGTCCTGGATAGGCTTGTACATAAAATCCTGAGTAGTAATGGAAAGAGGTTTAGCCTGTGGAATGTTTGGTAAAGAGTCCCTCAAAGTACAAATTACTTGCGCTTTGGTTGTCACGTGATGTGATGCCTACAGGCTGTGGTGCAGCTACTATTGTGTTTTGATTTGGGAGTATCAGTATATACTGACTCCATTTCCCTAAAATGGGTTTATGTAGGTGGTGAGCTGATTTATGGCTAGATCATAATCCAATTTTGTTCAGACCTACTGAAGTCTCATCCATACAATGTCTCCCTGTTTCCTGCAGGAATTCCCAGTGGACCCTCATATTCTCCATCTCTGAGGGACTGTATGTGTCTGTCCATAGAAATTTCCATGTCTGAAGGCAGCTGAATCATCTGAATGGCCTGGAAAAGCCAGCATCTGCTCATGGATAGTTGCTGAACTGTTATTAGTGAAACTTTTAGCAGAAACTAGGTGAAAATTACTGGGGAAGCCATAAGAAAATCTTTTAAACAAATAGAGGAGGGTAGAAGGGTACTTGAAGATACTTTGAGTAGAGAGCTTAGGTTCCTCAGATGGTCTCAAGCCTTGTCTTCACTGATAGCAGGAAAACTTTCTTCCCTTGGTCTCTATCTTGAGTTCCTCCAACTTGTGAGGCATACAATGAGGATTTTCTTGTGAAGACTGAAGTGAAAAAGCTGTTAAGTACCTCAGTTTCCCAAGCTAGGAACTTTCTGGAGCAGTGATTACCACTGATTTGTCTTTTGAACTAATCCAGATCAATCAGTCTTTCTTTGTAGGCAGTGAAGATGAACTTGCACAGCCAGGAATGCTGAAGTCTTAGGGCAAGAAGGGGAGGGGTCAGACTGATCTGTAGTTCAATTTGATACACTCCTGAGCTGGAAATGGAGAGTCTGATCCTTGAAGTTCAAGTAATTTCTTGGGACTTTGTTTTAGGTTTTTTTCTTTCTTCACTGACTCTCTAAAGATAAATGCAGAAGCAATCCATGGGAAGAATGCCAGGAATACTATTGACTTCCTCCTAGTTAAGTGCCCCATTGTTATTTCTGTTTATGATTTCAAGGCTGGTTTATCAAGCCTGTGTAACTGTGACTACCAATGGAAAACCAAAAAATCAGGGGTCATTTAATTTCATTTCAAAATAGATTGTTAAAATTGTGAGTGAAATGAAGTACCTACTGCTCAGGAAATTGAAGGGGAGCTTCTGATCAACTTGGATGTCTGTATACCTCCTGTGTGTGGCCCTGGTGGGGTTGTGAACAAAAGCTACCTCAGGCCAGACTTGAGTCAAGCTCCCCTATTTAATTAGTCATGCCTTACTATGATGTGAAAAAAGCTTATGTTTAATGACCTTTAGTTTTATTTTTACATTTTTTTTCTGCTGTGTTTGTAAGTTTTGATAAAAATGGAGAGAAACTCCCTCCTTAAAAAATAAAATAAAAACCAACCACCCAAGAATTCCCACAAAGAAGTGTGTTGTGCTTCATTACTGAGCTGTATGTGGGGGAAGGCACTGGAAGAGGATCAAAGGCAGGGTCAGTGCTTAAAAATAGTGTGTACACAGTACCAAACAGCTGCTTTGCCCTGACCACAACCATCTAAAGACTGTTTAAAGTTGCAGTTTTGGTCTCAGCATGCAAACTGGATGTACTCCAAATCTCCAGTTGTAATCTACAAGACTGCAAACCCTGAATCCAAATAAATCTGAGCACAATGTATCTGCCCCTACTTTTAAAGGCAGAACTAGCAAGTAGATGTACAGAGTTGAGACCTTCATCCTTACTGGTTAAAGGGGAAGATGATACAGAGACTCATGTCAGGTTTGGAAATTATTTAGTCCTAGAAATAAAATTATTTGCAATGAAAACACCTAATGCAACAGAAGATCTCCCAAAGTATGTTTATTCAGGGTGGTATGTTTAAAAAAGTAATGACTAGGGTATTTCCTCTCCTCTGAAAAACACAGAAGGACACAGAGGATACTAATTTTCTCCATACTTTGTAATAAGGGATCAGGGCTGTATGTAACCTTTTGTACAAACCAGTTGCTAGGACCTGAAGCAGTATCTAGTCATAGAGATACATCATATGGGCAAAAGCAGAACAGTGTCCAACTATAGGAAAGATGCACAGTTTTGCTTTCACTGAATATAGGAAAGGAAACAAAGTGACCCCACGTAGTGCAGGAGAGGTAAGGTCTAAATAAACTCTTTTCATTCCAGATTGGTGCTGAGAACAGCATGGTATGGGGAAGATGCAGCTCTGATCCAATACATGAGCCACATGAAAGGAAGAAGGAGGAAAGAGCTAAAGGAACTTTGCTGCATGGCTGAACCTCTTGCAAGTGATGCCACCTTCTAGCTGGGCTTAACAATGCTAAATGCAAGTTGTGCAGCAGTTCTCGTAGATACACCTTGCCACAGATCCTTCCTAGTTTCTGAGTTACCCAGTCTTAATTTCATGCTTCCTGATGAATTTCTTCTGAATCATTTGCTAGTCCTGAGGTAACCCAACTATTAGTAGCTTTAGTGCAATAGTGATGTTTTCAGTAAAGCCTGGAGCACTCCTGATGCAGATACTCAGATTCCCTCATTCAGGAGTACCCAAAATCATTGTGACCTTTTCTCTGGCCTGCCCTGTCTCATGTCTCTGGGCTTTGGTGGAGCAGAGGCTGGATTTTGTACCTGCTTTTATGTCATCACTAAGGGGTAACTCCTTGCACGTGAATGCATAGAACAGTCCCTGAATGCAACCCAGTGAAATTAACTGCAGGGCCATGTCTCCCCTTAGAGCAGGAAATCCCTCAGCTGACAGAATTATAAAACATTACAGAGTTATTAAGTGGTTTTCCAGTAATTTTTCAGTACTCAGCAGAAAACATTATCATGACTGATATACACTAATTTTCTCTTGTTTATATGTGTGGATATAGTGTAACTTCCATTAAAGTGCCATTATATTTACAAAAAGAATTCTGGAAAAGCAACCTGGTGATCTTCCAAATTTGTTCTTTCAGTGGCTGCAGATCAAATTTGCCTACTTTAAACAATATTTTTGAAAACTGAGAATGTTGTAGATCCCACGTGGAATCAAGTTTTGTTGAAGTTTGTAATGAGGATGGTTTAATTATTTATCTTGTAATATTATTAATTATGTGCAAGAGGGAATAGAATCTGCCCCCCCCCAGCCTTTCTTCATTTCCATCTCACTCTCCTAGAATTCATTCCCAGAGCTTTGGGGTGTTAATGTGAAAACCTTTGTTGGTTGGTTGAGTGAGGAGATACATCTGGATGACAAAGACAGTGTTTGGCAGGAAAGTGTCATACTGAAGGTTTTCTGATTGCTATGATATTTTCAGGCTAATTAAAATTTGGTACACATGTTGAGTGAAAAGATTTAGGCATCTTAAATCACCAAGAAACTAGCATCACTCATGGTTGACTTCTATTTCCTTCTATCTTGACTCTGGAGAACTTTCTGCAGGAGCAACCTGCAGCTCTAAATCCCACCCCAGATTTTTGTTTGTTTCTGTTGGACATTATTCAGAATCTGTAAGAAGGCGGTTTCACCACATATCACTGAAGCATTGCTTCAATCCTCTCTGCTCCCCCATCAGTACTGCAATAATTTGCTGGCCATTGTGCAGCATCCCTGAAAGTAATAGGTCCGTCTGCATTCAGACATTTTGAGTACACAATTTTGTCAGCTAAGAGCATGGGAAGAGGAGAAAGGAAACATGCCACTAATTAAATTGTCAGTTCTGGTAAATGCTCTTGTAGCAGTAAAAAGCTCCATTGAGAGGTATAAGTTATGTCATTTGGGTAGCTGGTATAAACACTGCCAGAAAAATCTCTTGCCCATATATGCCACATCTCCACTTGGAGAGCTTGTGAGATTTTGTACTGTAGAGAAAGCCTTAGCCACAGGGTGGAAGTGCCATTACATTGAAAGGGAAGTTTCCATTTTTCTGGGCTAGAATGGAGGTGCTGGAGCAGATCCAGAGCTGGTAAGGGGTCTGCAGAGCTGGCAACAAAGCTGGTAAGGGATCTGCAGAGTAAGTCTTATGAGCAGCTGAGGGAACTGGGGTTGTTTTGCTTGGAGGAAAGGAAGTAGAAAGGGAGTTCTTATCAGAGCCTGCAAGTACCTAAAAGGTTATAGAGAGGTGGGGGGATCGGTCTCTTCTCTCAAGTAACACGTGATAGGACAAGAGGAAATGGCCTCAAGTTGCACTGGGGGAGGCTTACACCGGATATTAAGAAAAATGTTTGCACTGAAAGGGTTATCAAGCATTGTAACAGGCTGCCCATGGAAGCAGTTGAAGCACCATCCTTGCAAGTATTCAAGAGATGGGTAGTCACAGAGCTTAGAGATATGGTTTAGTGATGGTTTTTTTTAGAGTTAGGTTGATGGTTGGACTCAATGTTCTGAAAGGTCCTTTCCAACCTAGACAATTCTGTGATTCAATGAAAAGGAGATAAATGGGCAAATGTGCCACAATATCTCCTGGTATTTTAAATCATAGCTCGGCCTTAGAGCAGGCACTTTGTGAATGTTGTCTCTGCATGTAGGCTTTTCATCACCTGCAGAGCCTCCCAGCCATGATCCAGAGCACGCAGGCTTCTTAAGAATAGCTTCCACCAACTCTTTTGACAGTCTTGTCCTCTAGTTTCTTGCCATAATTTTGGAGGCTGGAGGTGGTATGAGTACCTCTGCTCTCCCCAGGCATATGCAAGTGCCTGTGACAGAGCAGAACAAACATCTGGGAGCAGCAGCGAGTCACCTAAGGCTGGTGCGTGTAAGCATTGAGCAACCAGCAGCTCCATGAACCCATGGTGGGAAGAGGAGGAAGTGCAACTACTCTCTCTCCTGTGTGTTATGTGCCTCGGGGCTGCCAAGATCCATCCCTGTGATTTTCCTGCTGGTGATGCTAAATGTTTACTTGGTTCAGAAAGTAACCTGGAAGCCTCATATATAGGAGTGTTACAGGTAAAAACCTTTGCACAGAGCATACTGGGACTCCAGTATTCTATTAGGCAGTGGTAGCCATTTCCAGTGGTTTGTACTAGTAGAAGAATTCACATCAGAAGTATTTCCCATCTGTCTGACCTAGAAAATCTGGACTTTGCTGAAGTCATTAATGCAGTTATTTTACTGTGAAATGAATGGCAATTAGCAGAGTGAGACCACACTAGAAAGAGGATGCAAGGCTGAAATTTTTAAAACCCATGGTGATCCAGACAAACTAGGAGTAAAGTACAGAAGGATGAAAGCTCTTGTTCCCACAGATTCCATAACTTTACTTGCAGACAAGAGGGAAATGTATCATAACAGGAGTATCATTTTGAGGGAATGCACACGTAGGTTGACTAATCTATTAATTATAATCAATTTAAAGAAAAAAGTTATTACATATTCTAAACAATTCCTAGCAGTGCTGCTGCTGCTATCATTTTTAGTGTCTGGAAATAAAAGGAAATAGTAAACCCACAGTTTTCACTGTTTGTCTGTTTAACTCAGTTTAGACTATGGAAATACTAGACTTGTCTGGTTCACTTTTCTTTAGGGGCAGTCCAGTGTTCTGGGTTTCAGATCCTATTAGAATAACAATGCCACAAAATTACAAGGCAAGTGCTCTGGCCCCTCAATAGTGTAGATATAATCAAATTTAACTAAAGTGTCTTTGTTGCCTGACATGGGAAATCTTAAATTAAAGAAACAAGCCACTCATGTAATATAATTTTTATCACTTTGTTAAAACCACATTGATTAAAATGTCCAGTTATGTATTTTTCTTTTTCTTTTAATTTTATTTCTTTATTATTAAAGAAGTAATTTCTTTAATAAAACATACAGTCATTATCATATGGCATCATGGCTATAATCAGCTATACCTAACAGGACTGTAATTCTGTCGAGCTGATGAAATGGCATGAACTACAAAAGCCAAACCCGAGTGGTTTATCAATGTCAACCAACTCCCAGATGGAATTACAGTCTTACATGCACCATTTAGTTGTATGCTATTCATTATAACATATGACAAAAATCATGCTTCTATTAAAAATGCACAGATGAAAATATGTGTTGTTGAAGGGGACCTGTTTAAAGAGCAGAAGGCATCTATCTTTGCAAAACAGAGTAATTTTTAGTACAGTACTTTTTCAGACATATTTGCAGGATGATGGGGACTTGGGTTCAAGTTTTGAAGGAAACATGATGCTTCAGGCTCAGTTGGTGAAATATTTCTGATTTTGTTTCTTCAGACACCATTTTCTTGGGTTGTCAGCCTTTGGGGAAATCTGGCTACCTCCAGAGAAAGCGTGAGCTGGAGCATGGCACTGGGATTCTTCAGAAAATAAACAACGAAGTACTGCCAGGGAAGTCCCATTGGTAATTTGTAACAGAGTGGGAGCACTTCTGGGATGGTTTGAGGGTAATTAATTTGTAAAATCTCAGAAGTCAAACAGCACAGATTCCAAAGGTCAGTGTACTGTCTGTGTCATCACATTTGTTACCCTTTCAGAAAAAAATGAGTGTAAAGAAAGCCATTTTCCCAGTTTGAAATGAAATGGTGACTGAAAAGCAGTGCCACAAGAAAAACATGGAGCTAAACTGATCCAAGTAAAAGTGTTTTGAGTTCAAATTATTTTAAGGCATCATCAGTGCTTCATAGTTGCAATAGATGGACTTTCCAATATTTAAATGTGTAATACCTGCATAAGCAGAGAGGAGAGGTAAAAGCAGAAGAGGCTGAATCTGGAGAAGGAGTTCTCTATCCTTCAGGAGAGATGTTAGTTAGTACAATGACCAAGCTTCAAGAGAGATGTCAGCTCTGGGGATATCACAAGATTTCAGCAATTCACCCCAGGGGAAGAATAAGGATAGGCTCTACAGTAATAACAATGTGCTGTTGTGCATTTAATTCCCCAGTGTGATATCAGAAACAGGGTGATAAAACTGTGGGGTGGCACTTTCTGTAGTTCTCTTAGCTATTTAATTCTTCCATCCTAGAGAAATGAAAGGTTTATGGCTGAACAGACCTGGCAAATGGTCTAAAGACAGAAAAAAATCCTTTAAATTCATCACATTCATGCAGAGGAGAAATTCTTGGTACAGATTTCTGCAGTACATGTTGCAAGTCTTGGTGTATAAGTCATGTGTATGGGGACATAATCACCATCCCCAGTCCCCGTGATACGTTCACCTCTCCTGTTGCAAGCCTGAGCAGCTGCCATCATCAGCAAGGGCAGTGTTTTTGAATTGCTGACCCAGCATCTGCTTTTCTTCTGAGTTGGACATGCATAGAGCTGTCTTTCAAACATACTGAACCTGGCACAGTGGAAGGAAAGCAGGGCAAGTCTTGCATTGAATGATGGGTGACAGTAGCTGGGCAGCATCAACTGCACACAGAGGACAAGCTCCAGTTGCTACAAAATGAGCAGCAGGGAAATCAGGTCCAGTTGCAAGACAGCTAGAGTATTTAAAGGCAAAGACTAGAAAATTAGCTTGAGCTGTGCAGGTTAATCTTGGATTTTCTTTGTTTTATTAAAGCAGATTTCATCCCTCTGTCCCTCAGACCTCATCCCCTAGATTCTTTCATAATTTTTCATCACATACAAACCCAAATTTAAAACTTCGGTTTCAGAAAAATAGAAAAACCGTATATAGAATGAGAAAGTTTTCCTGTTGGGTTTATATTTAAAATTTTTATTTGCCTTTGCATTCTATAATTCCATGATGTGTCAGTAGAAATATATTTCAGTTTAGTAGGAATACTACCACAATATAAAATTATTGCAATATTTCACATTCTTCTTTTTGAAACTAAAAGAACCTGCTTTGAAGATTTTGTAGTATCAAATCTTTTCCATAGCAAATATCTCCTTTTCACATTCTAACAAAACCACTTGATATCTATCTGTAACAGGCACTCTTATGGCTAATAGAAACAAAAGTGAAAATATAAAACCACAAAAGAAATTTAAAATGAAATCTTAATTCGCAGAGGAGCATTACATGTTTTTCAAGGCAAATTCCAAAAAAGCAGAACACTTTCAGAAAAATGTAGTATTTATAATTCAGGATTCAACTGGTGGAAAATAGAGAACTTTAAAAGCTCTCTGCAAATATGAGCTTGCTATCCTCAGCAGTTTTCACAGGAGAACTAAAAGCAAGAATAAAACCAGGCGTAAATGAAATCTCTGCCCCACTTTCTGATTGCTTCCCAAATTTTTTGGTGCTGGTCCTGTCTGTCTGCAGTTGAGTGTTGGGTAATCCTTGAGGGAACTAGAATTAGCAGGTGAGAGGGTTAAATAAGCTTCTTAAACAATTTCCATCCTGCCACTGCCCTGTTTTAAGGTCCCTGAATTACTCACCAGCAGAAATGTTTATTTCATTATTAAAATGAGGCTGCAGGTCTCTCCCTTCTCCCACCCATGCATGATGTTCGTGTAAGGAGAACTACTCCCACATGATTACAAGGTCTGCTATTAAGTGTGAACTTCATATTTAATTGTAATTGCTAGCAAAATATAATTTAACAGCAAAGTATGCTGAATTTGTAACAAAGTACCCCTTTTATTTGAGCAGGAATATGGATGCTGCCCAAATGTATCCACATGGTTCCAATTAAGTGGAGGAATGTTTAATGTAAAACTCAACTTGATGAAAATAACTGAAGTTTCTGACAAACCAATAAATTGGAATCTAGAAAACTGCATATGCCGTACAGTCAGGGAGGGGTAACACCCGCTGGGTCATCAATTTTGGTGCAGTCTTCCTGTTCATTTATGCTAAAATAATACTATGTAGGTAATTCAATTTCTCCCCAGCTGTAAACATAGAGAGGAATGCTGGATGCAGATCTAACTGAGGATGGAGGGGGCCCTGCATTGACTCCTTATGCCCTGTGCCATTTCCAGGCAAAAATTTTGAGAAAATTTAAACTCAAGGTAGAATTTTCCTCATAATTTTCTTCTTTGTCTTTTTTTTGGCAGCTAGCACATCAACAGTTGTCAAAAAATCCCACACAACATACATTCATGAAATACAAGCATTTGTTAGTGGAGATCTGACCACAGGGTTCCTATAGGAGATACCAACAATGCTGGGTATGCTGCAGGAGTCTTCCAGCCAGCCAGTTCTGCTCCTCTCAGTATCTATTGTTCATGTCCCACCTGAAGTTTTTATTTAAGCTCAAAGTAGTGCTGGAATCAAATTCTGATCTTGATTACAGCTACATAAAACTGGATTTTCCCCACCAGCTGAGTTCAGAGCGCAGGCCTCTGTCTTATACAAGTTTTGGGTTGTTCTCAGCAGAATTGCCAGATTGTAAACCTAAAGCTGTGTTGGCTTATTCGGCTGCAAGCTATAAGGACAAAATCTGTGAAGGACCACTTGTTTTACAGTTCCCTAGAAATCAGCCTTCAGGAGGAGGAGAGGTTCAGGGTGATAAAAGCAGGACAAATCCCCAGAGATCTGGATCTGATTGTATAACATTGCAATGAGAGGTGCTGTGTGCAGTAAATGAAGTAATCATAACTCTTTATGGGTTATGGATACATCTTCCTCAGAAAGCAGGGAAATAGGCAAATTCCTCATCAGAGTTATCCATACTTATCAGGAACTGTGATGTTCTCCTTGGATATGCATAAAATTTTATCTCAACATAAGTAGTCCTATAATTCTGCTCAGGGTTTCTATGCAGGCTGTTTTTCTGAAGTGAGATGACATCTTTTCTTACTCAACTGTATTGCTAAAGGCTCTTATGCAAGGGCTGTTTTGTTTCTCCTGCCCCCTTCTCCTCCCCAACTCAGCAAACAGCTTTGTAAGACAAAACAGAAGCTGGCTAATTATTTTACCCTTTCTGCTCTACTTAGGGGAGATCTGTTTACACTTCAGATGGAGCAGGCCAGATTACTCTTGCCCTCCCAAGGCCTATATAACAACATACTTCAGCACAAAACTTTTTAAGTACCTATGTTTTCTAGAAATATTTAGTTGCTTAGTGCTGTGACCATAGAAAGTGATTCACTTGAGCAGAACACAATGGGCTTTCATTTCCCATTATGTGAAATACAATCTGTGTGATCCTGAGGGTGTTTTTTGGTAGCTGACATTTGAAGGTCAATTCAAAGTTACTCTTAGCTGTCTCCTGCTCTTGCCTTCCATTCTCTGTCTTCTCTTTTGATGGGAGTCTGCTAAAGTCAGCATTTAAGTAGCCTTTTTAGGGGTGGAAAAGTTATTTATGATAATTTTTCCTGTAACTTAAAAAAATCAGAATGTTCTCTCTCAGGTAATTTTGAAATATGGTTACGGAAATATGAGCAAAATAATCAGCAGGGATTCAGATGATCTAATAAATATCTATTTTAAAGTATCAGGATATATTGTTCTATTTTACCAGAAGCTTAATACTAAATAACCATAAACCTGACATACTTATATTAATCTCTGTAGGATATTGCAGATTGCACTCAAGATGTGAGGTATTATTTCCATCAACAGCATCAGCTGATTTGTGCCTTTTCCATTTCTTCTTTTTTACAGAAGTCAGCACATGAACCATGTGCTCTTTTAAAATTGAACAGAGACAACAGCATAAAAGACAATGTGGAGAGACCACATTAATTTTTTTTATTTTTGAAATACTATCAACGAGTTCTGTTAATATATTTGCACTTTGGAAGGCACTTTTTGTTGATATGTTAGAAGTTTAAATTGGTACTTCAGGAGTAGTTTAACATTTTTGAGTGTTACTTTTACCCCAAGTTTGGGACATGTATTTAACACCCTGTGGTTGTCCTCCATTGTGGGTTCCCCTTCCCAAAATCATGTAATGACAGGGGTTGGAAGGGATCTCTGGAGATGACCTAGTCCGACCCCTCTGCCAGAGCACCTACAGCAGGTCGCACAGGAATGCACCCAAGTGGGTTTTAAATATCTCAAATTCTCCACTACTCTTGTGGGCAGCCTAATTCCAGACTGAAAAGACCCAGGTCTCTCAGCCTTTCTTCACAAGAGAGAAGTTCTAGTCCCTTAATAATTTTCATAGCTCTAGAGTCATGCAACTCCTGCTAGTTGTGGGAGCCATCCAGTGGCAGTGGGAAGGTGCAAGGGCAGAAATTACTCCAAGATCCTGCAGTTCTTTTCTTACAACAGTCTCTAAGTTTAGGACTTGGGAAATTTTTACCAAGGATCGAAAGCATCTTTTTCACCCAGTAAGAGCCTGAAATAAGTCTCTATGTTATGAGTATTTGGATACTTCAGAGAAATTTCATAGCAGCTGCAGCTGCATTACTTTTCTGGCCTTACTAATGCACTCATATTGCTTGTTCTAGCTAAGTGTGTATTTTAATGTCCCCTTTTCTTCCTGATATTGAAGATTAAGAATCTCTTTTGTGCTTTTCTAAAGGCTTTACCCAAATCTCTCACGCCAGTGCATAGACAAAAGCAAATCCTGCTCTGCTGGCTGTGGCCACTCCCCAGCCCAGCTCTGGTCCTGAAGGTATGTGTGGTATTCGTGGCCCTGGCACAGCTGCAGCCATGCTGTGGACTAATGTTAGTTAGCTGAAGTGAATCTGGTGCTTAAAATGTCTGTAGGTTTTTTGTTCTTGAAAGTGATGGAGTAATACTCTTTGGCTTGCAGCTGGGCTAATATAAGTTTCCCCAAGCAGTTTTGCCAAGCTTCTTAAGTCTTGGACTATATTCCTTCAGCCATAGAGGCTTGAAACCAGACTAGGTAAAGTACTGAAGAATACCCTGTATTGAATAATCTTTCCCTGGGATGACAGTGAACAAAAGGATCTAATAAATCTTCCTCACCTTTAGTTTTTATCATTCGTCTTTCTCTTAAACATGTACCTGCCTGCCAGGTAGGGAATTCTGTATTGTGCAGACCAGGTGAACACCACGGGACAACATCAGATTTGTGGTCTTAATTTACCAGCAGTGAAGAGCCAGGGCAGGTTTGGCAAAGACCCACAGGTCACAGTTTAATGTTGTCTGTGCACAGATGTTCTGCTGGGCATTTCCCTCACCATAACAAACAGGCAGCATTTTCTTCTCACTAGGATTTCTAAATGTCTGGAATATTGGAGATGGAGAAATTGTATCTTTCTAGAGCTTATTTTTATTGAATGTATTATGAAAAGGGGTCCTTAGGAAATAGCAAGTCACCAGAATGGTTATTAAAATGACCTTAAGGTCAGATTCTGCCACTGCTAATCACAATGGTTGTACCTTATTCTGTGAGGTTTCTTACTGGATTCAGTGGGATTACTGAAGGAATTTGGGTACTACCTGATGGGACCAAAGTGGTAGAGAAGCTGGCCCTTAATAAGCGTAGCAGCTGTGACACAACATGCCTTATTTTTTCCCTTCTATTTTAGGTAGATAAAATTACTTAATATTCAAGTTATTTTCTTTCAAAGATAACTTAAAAAAAGAAGGTTAAATTAAATTTTATAGTGCAATTATTTACATGTAACTATATGTAATTTGCTCGTGTAATTTGAAATAATCTTTGTGTGAATCTACTTCTAGATTAGAAGCTCACTGTTTTTTGATTTAAAATAATTCAGCAGTAGGAGAAAGAAATTCGTTTTATTCTGAGATCACATTGAAATTCTGCTGGTTTCACAAAGGCATTTTCCGCTGTTTATTTGTACTTTGTTTTTATTTTAAGCCACTTCTGACAAGCAGCCTGATTTAGAAGCCTGGCCCTTAAAGAATATTTCAGAGAATGACAAAGGATTTGCACTCTGTATTAGTCCTCTGCTCACAGGCAGGCTTAACTCTATCTAGTCTAATGATGAAATTGTTCACTTGAAACATCAAAATTGGATTTTTTATATTAATTTAATAGTAATCTAACTTCAATCAGGTGTGCACTGTGCAAATTTAACCCAGAGGAACCAAACATCAATGTTCAAGTCAGAAAATACTGCTTTCTTGAGACCTACTGATTACTGCAATTACTGAGATTTTAAAAAAAAAAACTCCTCTGTTGCAGAAACATCCATGATTTTAGAAAATAAAGATTTGAATTTAAAGTAAATTTAAGCTGAAATGATGTCATGTGGAAAGTTAGGATTCCTTTACTTCATACCTTGAGCTAAAATATGCCTTGTAAGTGTTGGTAAATGTCAGTGATTCTTGAAGTTTCATGGATATAAGGGTGAAAAATCTGATGGGATGTTTAGCTACCCAAGAATAATTAATTCATGTTTGTTATTTTTCTAGGTGTAAAATGTTTTCCTCAAATAGAAACAGAGCCAAGGAACTTTCTTATTATTTTTGAGCATAGATTAGTCAATGAGGACTATTAACAGGTAACTTTTATACTGAAAATACTTATGGACTCTTCAGAAAATATTTCTGAAGAATTAGTACATTCAAAGAAGACTAGGATTTATACCATATTATATATAAAAAGAAAAAGGAGACAGTTTTGATGCAGAAAACTGCATCATCCATCCTTTTTTTTTGAAAGTGTGAGATTGTTCATTGTTTCTTATCTATGAATAGTTTTGTCCAGTAAAGTACTTAACAGTATAAAAGCTGACAGCTACATTATTTCCCTTGAAAAATTTCAGTATACTGTTTACTCAACCTCTTGAGAATTATTTTTCTCACAGTTTTAGCTGTGAGGTTCCCCTTTCTTCTACACTGTTAGAATGTCGTGTATCTCTCCTTATAATTTTTGTCAGAGATATGGCAGATGTTTTGAGGATTTATCTTTGCCTTTCAAATTAGCCAGTACCCAGGTTATACTGATTTTGCTCTTTATTATTCTCTCTTGCATGTAGTGGTTCTCGTAATACACTTGCAGACTTTACTTCCCAGCATTACAACCACATCTGGAAAGCGTGGTCACAGGTCATGGTCCTGTGGCACTAAGTATAATGCCAGCATAAACCAAAGGGCTGTGAAGAATTCATAGGCTGATCACAGAATGGGGAGACAGATAACAGTGTGGGGAATACCAGAAGAGCAGGGGAAATGCTGGTCAGTCTTCAGTGCTCAAAAATATAGGGTTCAGAAAAGGCTCCTCCTTTGCCAAACCTTGAGCAACAGTTTACTGAGGTGTCTGAGAGTGTGCTTGCTTTCCTTCAGTTGGGTCATTTGCCATGGGCTTCTGAAAAAAGGACCCTAAGGAAGATTGCTTTAAACCGACAGCAAAAAACTTCTTTTGACATATGGGGTTAAGCCCCAAGACATTTCCCAGGACAGAGAAATCCCTTGGCTTCCATGTGTGTATAAGTGTATTTAGTCTCTTTTTCCTCAGGCAGACAGTCCCCAAGTTTCTCATTTCATAGTTTGATTTGGCAGGAAGCAAGAGAGTTTATTATATTTAAATTTATTTATGTTATACTTGTGACTATTATATTTCTTAATATTTTAAAATGACATAAACATTTCAGGTGCTGAGGGCTGAATCATTGCAAATCACAATAAAAAAAGCTAAGAAAGTAAAATTAAGAAAGTGGTTAAGAAAGTAAAACATAGGGATCGGTCCCCTCAGCCAAAAAAGTACTGGACAGAGGAGCCTCCTTCAGACCGAGTGAAGAAAACCCATGAATTCCCCAGAACTTTGGTGCCCAGCTATCTCTGTTGAGGAACAAATGGATTTGTGCACTTTAGAAGTGCAGTAAAATGGCTGGCTGATAAGTGCAAAGAAGAAATACCAGGATAATATCTGGATTGTGACCTCTATGGGGAAGGGAACCTTGCAAACTGATGTGCCACCTAGAAGAAGAGATTCCCTGGCCTCAGTGTACTCCATCTCCTTGTAAGGTCCCTATCCAGAGCAGGAAGTAGGAGATGACGGTCCCAAACTTGGCTCACCACTGTGGAGGAGGAAGGTTGTCTTTGGAGAGTGGTGAGGACTCCCTCCTACTTCTCCCCGTCTCCTTTGTACCTCCCGCTTTGAAGGCTTCACACTGTCCTTTGTCTTTTTTTATTCACCTTGTTAGACTGCTCTCCTATATTCACCCCTTCTTCTAGAAAATCAGGCTGAGGGCTCATGCTGTGGTTCTCATGAAGGCTATACAGGGTCAGCCAAATCAATCCCTTAGTTTCTACCAGCATCAATCAGTTCCTTCCAGGGAAACTCCCACAGTGCTGTCTCCAACACATACCCCTTGATTCCAGGTGTACCCATTCATGTGCAGCCAAGTAAAATGTCTTTTTTAAAAAAGGGTGCAATCCATATGGGGGTAAAATCTGTGAGAGATTTTTCTGAGAGAGAAATGCACTGGAAAGTATCACATCCTTCTAGATCTTTAAAATACAACATTTTTATTACATATTATGAGCCCTGCCATCCCTTTCAACATGATGTTTGCTTTTATTGCTATTATGGGGTTGTTTTTATTGCCAGCCTGATGAAATGAACATTTTTGGCTTTCTCTATCAATTTTCCACAATTTATAGTGCATCTTTGTCTTATATTTTTTATTTATTACTGCATTTATGCAGTAATAAATCCCTCCTCTTTGCCACTGAGTAAGAATGCATTTGTAGACAAAGTTGTCATCCTTGATTATACAGCAGTATTCTTGGGACTTTTTCTTGTACTGTAATATATTGCTTCCAAAAAGCATTTACAGATTTCACCATCTATTCTTCTCCTCCTAGTTTTGCTTACAACATTCCTTACTTTTGAAAACTAGTTTTTCTGATGGACCAGCTCTACCTATTTGTGAAATTTAACCTAATCCTGTGACAACTTCAGTCTTTTAGTGGAGTAACTAATATGATCACCAGGGCACCAATCAAAATAGAGGTTTACACTACTGCTGAACTTTCAGTGCATAGAAAATCTTTAAAATAACCATACTGTACCACTGAAAACTTTTTTATACAAGGGAAAGGAAGAGAACTTTTGCACTTAGAAAACTCTGGGATTTCAGATACAGTGGTAATTTTCCTTTAACCTCACTAACTTAGGTAGCATTGTCTGCTGGCAGGCATAATGCTTGTTTCTTCTCACCAACTGCAAGAATGATGCTTCTGAAGAGGAATTCAACTCTGTAATTCATTGACATCTGTTATGTTTTGGGCTGGGATAGACATAAAAATGAACAACACTTGCTCTGCCCAAACTGGCTTCAGCAGAGGTTTGGGCAAGTCCCTTTCTCAAGGAGTATGTATGAAGCTGGATATGCACGTCATTCATCTGTCCCTGAAATGTGTTGTCCTGCTTGTGTTTCTTCTACTCCTTCTTCCAGGAGAATAAGGTCAAGGGTGCTCAAGTGGAATCCCAGCTGCAGATATCCTCCTGCTTTTGACTTTCCCTAATCTAGTGCTTAATATCAACATAACAATAAAACTTTTTAAAAGATCTGATAATTTGAACAGTATTAGAAAATGGTGTGGTGATAGAAATCACTGAGGTGATTATGACCATAATAAACTAGAAACAGAAATCTGCTTTTCTATCCAGTAACTGGGAGCTTAAGCTGAAATTTGGGAAAGCATTTCTATAAAAAAGGAAGGCTGATAGGGTTCTTAACTTCAGTCACAGCTCTGTACCACATTAAAGCACATTTCAAACAGAGAGAAACTTAAACATGCACAAGGGTGGTTTTCAAAATGAAGACTTGAAGCATAAATGTGAGAAGGGGGTTTTGCAAGAAATCAGGATGAAGTCTGCACATGGTTGTAGGATGGTATCCAGGGATGTCTTAGGCAAAGGGCAGTTCTCTTATTTTTCTAAGGCCTTTGCTGTGCAGCACCATTCAGGCAGTGCTGTTGTGAGAAACTCAGCTAGCAATAAGGCAAGCAAAAGGGAAGAAAAACAAAGCAATAGTTTTTCTTACCAGCCTGCCAGGATATGTTTGGCAGAAAGTAACTCAGTTATTCAGATAACTGGGCAGTCAAGCTAAAGATGCAGTCTGTGGTACTTTATTTTCCAACAAATGTTTCCACTTTTTTCAGTTGAGTTGCCATTGAGAAGATTTTGATTAGTTATTAGTCAAACTTATTTACAATTTTCTATGTCTGTAGTTAATTTATGAGTAGTTCTTGGCACACTTCAAACAGCTGTAATGACTGAACAGTGTATATGGTGTATTTCTGTTTCCTGACTGGATGAGAGGAATGAGATTTCTACTGCAAATATTTTTTGTAGGAGTTCAAAATTTGCTTTTCCCAAGTATTTAAAAATATTTTTAAAACTGTTTCCTGTTTTTGTGAACACAAAGTCAACATGATTGAAATGAAGAGTTTAAAATTTTAAAGGAAAAACAAAGCATTTCTTTTTTAGTGCAATCATCCAGCTTGACCCAAAAGTCACTTTAATCCTACTTCTAAGGTTTCATAGGGAAGTACAGAGCCACAGGCACGTTCACAGATTACTTGTGTTCATAGAAGCATTAATTGACTTTCCAAAGGCCTGTCTCAGCAGAATTTAAATGCAGTGGGAAGGACTCTTTAAAAGTCCTCTCTATTAGATTCCAAACCCTTGTGGAAGATGGCTTCATAAAGGAGAAGGGGGATGGACTACCTGAAGCTCAGGTGGGAAATCACTTTTGGGAATAACTCTTACAATGTAAGAGGGCTTTCATTGGACCAAGGGAAACAAAGTAGTGCTGGGAAAAGCTGCAGTTTTCCAAATAGCGAGGAAGAGACTTCTCTAGTGGTGTTCAAAAGAATTTTTACTTTGGATTCCTGAAAGAGAAAACACTTTTCCCTTTTCCTGTACCTTAAGTAGTGCTACCAAAAAGAGAGGGACCCTGAGCATTTTCTGAGTGACATATAAACCAAACCAACAACTTCCCCTTTGGCACAGATCTCAAAAATACACAGGAAAAGGCTATTCTACTGCTCTTTCAATAAAAGTGGCTTTTCAAGATCCAAATATCCCAACCCAGCTAAACTCAGGCTGCCGCTGTGGTGGGCTGGGATGGATGTGGTGGAGGGAGAGATGGGGATTAGATCCCAACACCAAGGGAAACCTGTCACTGCAGCAGTGGAGCCACAGCATTTCACTGAATAAAACCAGTCTTGCTGCTTGCTAGCAGTGGTTAAGTCTGTTTTTCTGTCTGACTGGCTTATTTGGGTCTTGGCATCTCTCCAACCCTGTAAGCACCATGCAAGACCAAAGGGATCTGTAGCTCAGACCCAACTTGGCTAGGTTTTGAGGAATTTTACAATTGGTTTTTTTCTTTCACTTGTGCAACATTTCCAAGAAATACTTTACAATATATATTTTTTTAGCATAGCTGCCTGTCAATTTTTATGGCAAAAATGTATTTGGAAACTGGAGAATATTAATAATAGAGCTGTTTTTAAAGGAATCACCCTACACCATTCTAGGCCAAAATCTTTTATTAAAGCTTTGTGAAAATCCTCCCTGCTTTTTACATTCCAGTTGCGTCTATTAACTTTTCAGGTTTTGATGATCTAGCAGGTATAAGCACTTCTCACATTAAATGCAGTGTTGACAAAGGAAATTCACTAGCAAAGGTTTCATTAACTGGGGATTATACTGAAACCTTTTCCCAGAATTGCCAATAAATGGAGCCCTAATCCAAAATTTGGCTTTAAAGTCAAGTGCAACTAATATAATTCTGTGTTTGGTTTACAATTACCCGTGGTTATTTTCTCATTTTTGCAATGTACAGCATTATGTCATCTAGACTCTCAAGCAGCATTGTTGCTATGATGAAAAAGCAACTTAAATCCCATGTATGAAAGAAGCTTCAGTATAACTTGAGCTTCATGAGTCCAGTGGAAAAAGAGCTTTCTCCTGAAAAGATGGAGATTTAACTAATTCCTTCAAACAATGGTGTAGGTAATGGACACACACTTCTCATCCAGGTCCTAGTCTTGGGCTGGAGGTCCTGAGGTGACAATTCTATGGTGTGCATCAGCACTGCTCAGACCTAAGAATGTACTCTCTCCATGTTGGTCAATTTATGGTAAGAAGGTAGAGAGGTGGGACTGAGCCATGTGGATCCATGCAGCGTCCATGATTTACAACTCCTCCATCCGGCGAAAATTCACCTCAGGCAATGGGAGATTTGCCATTGATGTAAGCTGTTTGACAGTCTTGCCAGCCTTGATATAAAATAATCTAACTCTGAATCTCTCTTCTGACATTGACATTATCTCACAGGATGTCCTAGTTTGCTCTCACCATGCACACAAAAAGGATACAGCAGCTGACAGCTTCCTCAGCAAAGTTTGCAAAGTTACAGACTTACAGACTCTGGATGGGTGTAGGAGTCATATGTGGTAGTTCTAAGTTTGTGTCTGGAATAAACAAACAAACTTTTTTCACTCTGTTTCTAAGAAATAAAGTTGTGATGATAGATTAGGGTATTGCATTTAGGGAGGTATTTGAGGATCTGCCATCATGTTGCAGTCCCTGATGCCCATGGAGGAGATCTCAGGCCTGAAAAGGTAAGAGCCTGATTCAAACTTTCTAAACTCAGTAGGAATTTCTCCACAGATATAATAAGTTTAGGATTTATAACATTGTCCGTTAAGTTTGAAACTACCTGAGGGAGCTTAGCACTATTTTCTATAAAAATTAATAGGAACTGTGTAGTTAAATTCCTTAGCCATCTTTGAAAGCTTTTCCTCTAAGCTGCATATAAAGATCTAATGCAACTTCCTTTGCACTTAATTTCCAGTGTATAAAGATGATGTAAACTCTAGACCTTGTTTCAAAATGTAGCTCATTTATTTACAGCTCCCAAAGCTAAGCCACTGTTTAGTGTTCCATGAATTCTCGCCAAATATTTTGTAGTAGCAGGCACTGTTGGTATCAACTGGTATTTAGGCTGGCATTTCACCTGAGTCAAGAGGATTGCTATATCATATAAGGAGAATTGAGATGGATTTGTAAATCTGAAGTCTCTTTGGTTATCTTTGAACTCATATACCCCTGGCTTCCTTAATGGTTTTACATTAACAATGAAGTGCCTCAGGAAAACTTACAAATGGCTCTCTGTCAACAGATAGCTTCATTTTCTCTCACGGATTAGGGTGGTCTGAAACTATCAGCAGCTGATCTGACAGAGTAAATCTGAAACAAATTGCTGTTGCTATAATCCTTCCTTGGCAGGAGGTGCTGCAAAGGAGAGAAACCAAGTTTTGTTGCATAACTAAACAGTTTTTGCAGTGGTTTATTAGCAGGTAGTGGACAGTGTTGGGTTCCCTGCAATTCCCATCACTCTCTTTATCTCTTTCTCTATCTATCTATATTTGCTTGGGATATATTTTCCTTTAATATAAAAGGAACCACCTCTCAGCACCTCCTGATGTTAAGGCTGATCCATGCCTATAAAATAGAAGTTCTGAATGTCATCATTTGAAGATTTTATTTTTCCTTATTTTTAAGACATGTGGTCAACTTTTTGTTTGTTAATATTTTTTCCCAATCCTACCATTTTGATTAAGGTTAAAACACCTTAATCAAGGCTTTTAGTCATGACAGCAGCTTAGTAGGACAATAAAGTCCTGGAAAAGCTGCAACAGAGGTTATCTTCTTTGGCACTGCTGAAGTCTCTCAGTTTGGTAAGCAAGAAGTAGCTCCAAGTTATTCCCACAGACTTTACAAGGAAGCTGTGGTTCATCTGTTGTGTTGTGTTTATTGCTGTTTCAGGGCCTGGATGTTGAAGACTGACGTGCTTTGGCCCAGAAAACGTCCAAATTCTGTTGGGTTTCATTTTGCTGAACAGATCTTAAGGAAAGTGAATACTACAGGGAAGAGCACAATTTCTCTTTATTCTAATTTTAAGCTGCTGAAGGAAGTGCCTGCAAGGTAGGTCCCAGCACCCCAGGCACCACCTGGGGGTAGAAAAGGGAGCTGTTCCTGTTCTCCTCACAGGAACTCTGTAGAGGGTGACACCCTTGAAGGGTGCTTGTCTCCTCATCTCAGTACCTGCACTCTCCTATTTCCCTTTCTGTTGTTGTGACCATGCTCATCTACACAGCTAACAGGCTAGGTGAATCATTTTGGGATTTTTGTCCTTTTGTTAGAGGCAAACCCCACCAGTGAAAAAGAGAGCTCCATTCTTACATCTTAGTGCCATATCAAAAGAAGCTGTGTTTATTAAAATGTTTTTTTCTTTCCCAGCAAAACAAAATAGATTAATATTTTTAAAGCTTAATTGCATCAAAGCAAGGAAATTAAAATATACTTAAAGGAATTCAAGTTGCTGAAAAACTCAGGTCCAACCCAGACACAAGTATGTTATATATTAAAACTTAAGCAGATAGCCGGTGTAATATTTCCTGAAGTTTTATCCATTATGCTACTGGTTTCTGCGGGGAGGGAAACATAAACTTCCCTTGCTATGTCTCAGGGAAAGTAAATAATATTATTAAAAAGCTTTCCATATCACAAGTGCTTAATTAGGGAGACTTGGGGAGCTGGCAAGTTTTCAGACTTCTTGAAACATGGTGCAATACCCTGAGGAAGAAAGATGCTGGAGGATATCTGCATATTAGATAGTTACAAGCTGACCTGCATCCTTATACCACTAGACTGTATATTGGCATCTGCATAAAGATGGAGAAAGTTGTACATGGCCTCATGGACTGAGACACACAGGTTGTAGTACAAGTTTGCTTTCCTGCACTTAGTTTGCTTTCCTGCACTTAGTTTGCTTTCCTGCTTGCAGAGGACGGAGGAAAAGCAGGAGAAGGGTTTGATCCTATGCATTTTGAAGATAGCCAGACATCTGCGGGATCTGGGAAACTGGAGTGTTGGTGTGGGCTGAAAGCAGCCTCACCACATGGTGACTGGAGTTGAGGCTACACCAGGAGAGAGCACTGTAAAATATGGTCTTTCTGAATAGACTTCCCACCCCAAGCTCTTGGTTCTCTGCTCTGTGTGGAGTGTGTATCTATTTCTTATCCTGGCTGAGGATATGAGCTCCTGCTTGCCACGGGGAGGACCATAACCATGGGTAGTGTAGGGCCTGGGAGCTGAAACAACTTTCCTATACTGCAGCTAAGTGAGGTTCTTAATCATCAGTGATAAGACGTGAGGCAGCATTTGCACCAGGTTTTCTGAGCTGTGCAGGGACCAATCTAAGGTCCACTCTGCGGCCATCTAGTTTGCCAGATCATGCAGGATGGTCTTCACAGTGGTCCTGATGTCACTGGCACATGTGCCAAACTGCTCAGCATTGCTGAAGCTAAGTCATTCCCAGCATGTCCATGGCAACTATTCTGGATGCCTAAGAAATCTTACTTGGGGTAGGAGTTGTAACCACCTCAAGCCTTTAATAATAAGGCAACTTACCTTTACTTCTGCAGAGGAAGGAAATTCTCTTTTTTCCTCCCTTTCACTAAAAAATGTGAAGATATTTTCAAATCTTAAAAGCATGAGTTTTGAAATGTTTGTTTATTTTCCAGTGAGTAGTTTAAATGCCTTTTAGGAGAAGAAACAGAGTCCAATAACACTGTTTATTTAAATAAACGCTGTTTATTTAAAAGTTAAGTTTTATACTGAAGAAAGAAATAAACCAAAAAGTTCTAGATGTGTATAAACATATAATTAAAAATAGGGTGAAAGCTAAAGAGATAATCCCCCACATTGCTTTTTCATGCCCTAAGCTATAACTTCTAAAAATTTATAGCAACTGTTTTTAGTATTAACTAATAACAAAAATGTTAGGGCTGTATGAAAGAAGTGCAACAAGTTGTGACTTCATGGGATAAACCGGCAAAATCCTTCAATCAATCAATCAAGTTCATTTCAAGATTAGGCATATAGGGAGACTTAATTGGGTATTAATGAGGCCTTTAATGGACCTACTGTGAAGGACACCTGCTCAGGATCTAGTTGAACATCCCTTTAAAATGCATTTATACTCAGCCTCCAGGCTGTAGAGTTGGCATTCAGTGCCTGCTCTGCTGATCAGCCTGGGCTTACAATTGTTTACAAGCTAAACAGCAGGGGGGCAGGGGCACTAAGTAAATAACACACCGTCGAGCTATTTCCTTGTCCAATAATGGTTTCTCATTAGTTCCTTCCTGAACCACAGTCAAGGAAGGATAAAGGCCCAAAGACAAAGCAACTCATTCTTTTGCATTTTTTTCAAAACTGGTGACTTGGAAAAACATGCTATAGTTATGAAAGCTATATCCATACCTGTGTGCCTATTACTTAATATGCCTTTTGCCTTTCACTGTTACTTGTTACCTGTTGTTTATATATGTTACCTGTTACCTGTTGTTTATATATGTTTTATACCAGAATAACTGTTTTGTCAGTTTTAATTTGGACAACACAAAACCACTTGGTAAGTTCTTCATTATGTCCCTGTTCAGATTGATTATTTTATTTTTACAAAATACTCCTTGGTCTTCTTCCTTTATACCATTGACATGATGAAGAAGGACATCCTCTGTGGTCACACTCCTACTATAGCAGTCCGATCTACAATTCTCTCCACTCCCCAGTGTTGCATGTAAACAGTGGTTTTCTGGGACAGAATCATAGAATGCATAGAGTTGGAAGGAACCTTCAAAGGTCATCTAGTTCAATGTCCCAGTCAGCAGGGATATCTTGTGCTAGATCTCATGTTGCTCGGAGCCTCATCAAGCCTGGATCCAGGGATGGGGCCTTCACCACCTCTCTGGGCCACCTGTCTCATCACCTTCATTGTGAAGAAATTCTTCCTAATAACTACATAGATAAATGAATAAATAATCTTGTGAAACAAGAGTGACTTGAAGCCACGTGGAGACTCTTCAGACCACATTGGGTGCACTATGGTGCTCAGAAATGGGCTTTATTGACCACTGAAAGAGGAAGACTCTGGGATCTCAGCTCACACTGTCTGCTAGTGAAGGCCTGAGCAGATGTTTACCTTTGGGTGGAAAGCTTTTTGTCACCTAGCTCTGCCACCTCTGTATTTATCAATTATGTTTGTGGTATTTGTTTGTTAAAGAACCAGTATAGGGAATAATTCGACCCAGAAACCTAACTAGAGAGGACCTATGTAGCTTATGTAAAGGACTGTGAACTCCTAGGCACTCAGAGTTGAATGTGTCTTACAGGCCGTGGATTAACAGCTTGGGTAGGATCAAGGTTTCCACAGGATTATTAGTTAGACAAACTGTTGCTTTTTATTAATTTTATTAAGGTACTAGAAAGAACTATGTTTTCAGATGAAAAATGTGATCTGAAACTAGGCTGTTCCAGTTAACACCTATTTGATAGAAATGCCACCCACCATGAGTTTTTCAGAAAAAGATCAAGAATCAGTTTATCAGTGTTCACATTAACTGTAATGCCAGGTCCTGAGCAACTTTACTCTCATTTAGTGATTACCTAACTTTGATCATGCACTGAATACCCTGAAAAACTCAGATGTGGCTCAACCATCTGGCATTATATTATACATTTTAAAAGGTGTATTTAAGACCTTCTTTGCCTGGAATAACACTTCTGTGGAGCTAGTGCTCTGATCTGTGTTCCAAATCCATCACATTATTTTCTTATGAGGCCAGAGCTACCATCACTAATTAGGCCTTTTATTTTGTTTTATTAGATTATCGGGTTTTTAACTTTAAGATCTCGGTCTCCAACCAGCAGAACTTGGATGAAATTATCTGAGTAAATCCATGCCAACTCTCAGACAAAACCAGCAGTTGACATAAGGCTGTCATTCTTCCAAAGTGGCAAAAGCGAAGATTTCCTTGTGTGCCAAAATTCATGAACACTAATCTGAATGTTGCGAACCAGACTTCATCATAGCTGTGTTTTGCTACTTTGTTGAGCATTGACTATAGCCTAAGGGTGCTTTAAAAGAATTATTTCTACAATATTTTAAAATCCTAGGCTTGTATCAGTACCACAAAATGTTTTTTTTTTCAATTTTGAACAAAGGTAGCGATGGCTGTTTCTCTTTCTGCTGTGCTTCCTGCTGCTCAAATGCATGAGCTGTGCCCAAGACCACCTACCCAATTGCCAGGACGAGGCAGAGTTGAGGCCTAGTTCTGCACAGATGAAGCTAAGCTTTCTATGTAGTGTCCATAGAATAATGATTTTGTGCATGGCTGGGACCTCAAAACACAACTACCAGGAACTCTCAGATCAAAAATATTTTAATCATAGAATGGTTTGGATAGAAAAGCACCATAAATATCACCTGGTTCTGCCCCCAGCTTCCATAGGGAGGGACACCTTCTACCAGAACAAAGCCCCATCCAGCCTGGCCTTAAACATTTCCAGGAATAGGGCCTCCACAGCCTCTCTGGGCAACCTCACCATCTTAATAATCATCTTAATAACAGAAAATTTCTTCTGAATATCTAATCTAATCTAATCTAATCTAATCTAATCTAATCTAAATCACATTTGGGCTCAAGGGAGCCTCCAAGTCCCAGAGCTGCAGAGCAATGGTGTCTTTTGGATCACAGTGGCTGCTCCAAGGTACAGACAGGTACACTGTGTGTGGAGACATCATCAAAGCTAAAAACTCACAATACAATAGTCCTCACATCCATTACTTTACAATAAAATCAGTCTCATTTCAAAATTATTGCAGAACATGACTAGAGTCAAGGGCAGGGCATTGAGGAGCCCAGGGGCACTGAGCAGCCCAGGAGTGTGTCTCAGCAGTCAGGGACACCTGCACAAGGGGCCAGTTTCATTCAACCAGAATGAGAAAGGGTTTCAACTCTTCAAAAAGAGAAGAGCTCAAGTACAGAAGACTTGTCCTCCAACCTGAGATGACCCTGCTTTGCCACCACTTCCTTTGCAAGACATCCAGGATGCCACACTGAGGGCACTCCTGCCTTCTCTCCACCACTCCCAGACATC
Organism: Turnix velox; assembly: GCA_013400935.1. Classification (NCBI taxonomy): domain Eukaryota; kingdom Metazoa; phylum Chordata; class Aves; order Charadriiformes; family Turnicidae; genus Turnix; species Turnix velox. Next base: position 5,835 of record VZTY01021486.1, on the reverse strand, counting down.
ACCAGCACATGGAAAGGCAGCAGCCAGGAGCCACTGAACCACCTCCATGAGCCACAAGGAAGCATCTGAAACAGGTTGCCCAGGGAGTTGTGGATGCCCACTCCCTGGAGGTGTTTAAGGCCAGGCTGGATGAGGCACTGAGAAACCTGGTGGGAGATGTCCCTGTCCATGGCAGAGGGGTTGGAACTAGATGATCTTTAAGGTCCCTTCCAACCCAAACCATTCTATGATTCCATGAAATATCCCATCTTCCAGTTTAAACATGTTACTTCTCATGCTACCGTTACAATTGCTGATAAAGAGTCTCTTCACAGCTTTCCTATAGATCCCTTTTAGGAACTGGATGACCTTCTTAGGTCTCCTTGCAGCCTTCCCCAGCCTTCTCCAGGCTGAACAAACTCAACTTTCTCCATCTACCTTTATAGGAGAAGTGCTCCATCCCCCTGATCATCTTTAGGATCCTCCTCTGGATCTGTTCCTTCCTCCCTACATTTAATAAGTGTAGGTAGAGACTAGTCCTGGAGGGCTGTTTGAGCTGGTTCAATTATTCCCTCATATTTTGGAGGACTGAAGTTTTCAGTCTCAATTTGTGCTCTGCAGTATGAATCTTGCTCTTCACTTTTTCCTCAGACTATGTCTGTGGCAGTGAAATAGAAGTAGTTTCTTTGGAAGTTTTTTTTTTCATGTGTAGCATCATCAACTGCAGCTCAGCTACCGCATCACCAAGAAAATGGTATAGTTCAAATTCATTTCCAGCCATGGTTTGACCTTCAAATTGTGGCTGACTTTTGAGATATTATATTTGATAGCTTCCATTTATTATTACTGAAGGAAACAGGAGAAGAGGAAGGTCTCTGAATGCCACTTGCTCTGTGCTGAAATGCCAGATACTACTCTGGCATTCTGCAAGCTGTATTTTTTCCTTCAACAGGTGTATGATACTGATTTTTGATTTTGCTTTAAACTGTAGCATATTATCGAACAATTTTAGAGAGCAAATTAAATTTTCTGTACAGGATAGGGTACCTCCTAGTAAATAATGCATTTGACATTTCAGTTCAGCATGAAAAGAATTATCCTATCAGATAAAAACCTGTCTTTGATCAAACTTGGGAATATTCTTAAGGAAAAAAAAAAAGTTGCTTTTTGGAATTACATTTGCTTCAGCATCTGAATGTAGCCTAGGGAAAGATCATTGTTCTTCCAAAAAAAAAGGAAACCCCTGCCAAATACCTCTTTATTATGAAAAAAGCCTCCAAAAGAAAGAAAGAGAGAGGTCAGAATAGTGTGCTTGCCAGTAAGAGAGATGAAAAAAACAAACAAACCTGCAATTATGGCAAGGATTTCAGCAACAAAGAGCCTTTGTATGAAGTATGGGCAAGATTTCCATATAAACCTGTCCATCTTGAAGCAGCTCCATTGATTTCAGTAGTTTCCATAGACCTATTACTAGATCTTTGTTCTGTGGCATTTATGGGTATTGGACAAGTTATTGGTACATGTCAATACAAAAGGATAGAAAATGAGTAAGTGGTAAATGACTAAATGGGCTCACCTTGAAGTGGAATAGGTGACTGCGAGAAAATTGACACTGCAAGGAAGATCTGCATGCATATCTTAAGTGAAGGCCTACCTTTTCACCTATTAAATAATTTTGTGTTCCTTGTCTATTACCTTTAAAATCTTTGCTCCCCAACAGACTACAGCTGAAAGCTTTCAGAAGGAAAAAAAAAAATTTAGAAGAAGTGTGTCAGAAAGGCTCCATCTGGTGTGAGGACTGTGAGCTCCCTTCTAGGTGTGGAAGGTGAGTGACCTGGATGTTGAGAGCATAAGGGGTGAGCTGGCCCTGTTTCTCCAATGAGGGCATATCCTGCAGAAATTTCTAGCAGGAAAGGGTAAGAGTGCTATAAGGCTCCTCTCTAAACTCCCACTGAAGATGATGGACTCTCTGTATGCCAATCTCAAGGACAATTTGTTTGGAAAAAAAGAAATTCAAATTAATTTGTAACTTTATAGAAGGACTTATGTTTCTATGTCATAAGTAATTTATGTGTTATTTTTAACATTTGTGACATATGTTCTTAATTCTCTAGCATAAAAATCTGACAAACATTTTAAACAAGTCTCTGAACTTCTCTAATTTCTGTTCTGTTTCCAGGTTCTATCAGAAATCAATAAATAAGCAGTGTAGTTTAAAAATTAAACAAATATCATACCCTTACCTATAGTTCCGCAAAAACCTGAATTAAAAATGCATAGCAAATTGTCAACATAAAACCATGTCAAATGCAAAATAAAAATTACTCTAAAAATGCATATGTCCCAGTAGACTGTAGTTTTTTAAACAAAGATCTTTTTTTGACAAATTTTGCAATGGTAGTATCCTGAGGGTTAAGGTTCATTTGATTCTATTTCTTTAATTAATCAGCACATCCACCAAAGATATGCAGCTTTAAATCAGGAAATTAAAATTTCCATATCTTGCTGCTTACAATTTATATAATTTTAATATACAGTTAAGAAAACATAGCAAGCCTTTGTTCTTTCTAGACTGTATTATATTCCAGTTGTAATGCAGCAGGCATAGCCTCGCACATTCGGGAAGTAAAGTGACCATGAAAATATTTGTTCTCTAAAGTAAGGTTTGATGGGAGTATTGACCTACTTGAGGGTAGAAAGGCTTTATAGAGGGATCTGTACAGGCTGGATTGATTGGATGTGGAACCTCATGCCATTGGTACAGGGTTCAACAATGCCACGTGCCAGGTCCTGCATTTGGGCCATAACAATGCTGTGCAGCATTACAGGCTTGAGGAAGAGTGGCTGGAGAGCTCCTGGCAGAGAAGTACCTGGGGGTGTTGATGTACTGACAGCTGAATATGAGCCAGTAGTATTGCCAGTAGTATACTCAGTAGTATAGCCAGTAGTATGCTCAACAGCATTCTGACCTGTATCAGGAACAGCACGATGAGTAGAACTGGGAAAGTAATCATCTGCTGTGGTCATCACTGATGAGGCCCCACCCGGAGTACTGTGTTCAGTTTTGGGCCCCTCAACATAAAAAAAGACATTGAGGTGCTGGACTGGGTCCAGAGAAGGGTAACAAAGCTGATGAGAGTTCTGGAGAACAAGTCTTATGAGGAGCAGAGGGAGCTGGGACTGTTTAGCCTGGAGAAAAGGAAGCTGAGGTGAGAGCTTATTTCTCTCTATAAGTAGCTGAAAGGAAGTTGTAGAGAGGTGTAACAGATGATAAGACAGGAGAGAATGGCCTGAAATTGCACTGGGGGAGGTTTAAGGTGGATATTAGGAAAAATTTTTACTGAAAGGGTTATCAGTCATTGGAACAGGCTTCCCATAGAAAGTGAAGCACCATCCCTTCAGGTTTTAAGAGACAGACATATTGCTTGGAGATATGTTTTAGTGATGGTTCTTGTCAGTGTTAGGTTGATGGTTTGAGTCTGTGAACTAAAAGGTCCCTTCCAACCTAGGCAATTCTGTGATTCTATGATGTGTGTTCATTAACTTCAAACTGGAAATTGTGGAGGTTTGTTTTCCTGTTCTCAGCTTTGTTAATTTTTGCAATTCTAAAAACATCCTAAAAAACATCCTAAAATGTCTAGAAAGAGGCGAATGCAGCATGAGGGCTGCAGTCTTATGGAAGGAGATATTCATATGAAATTTTATGAAATTTTCTTAGTTTTCTTCTTCCCTTTTCCTTTTTCTAGCTCATATGAGGACTTGTAATGAAGATGGAGAACTACTGCCTGAACAGCATGGAAACAGATTTGAGATTCATTAATAACAAAGTCTCATCCTTAAAATAAGGTTACTATGCACTAAAGCAGAGATTTAACCCTTGAACAATCTGACTTCATTTTTTACCAACATGTATAATTTCATACTCCTGGCAGAGCAATCTAAGAGCCTTGGTTCAGCAAAGAAAGTCAGAACTGCACTCATAGCTGGCTTTGCAGCTAAAAATAGGGGGATGTCATGACATTTATTGGCAGGGAGCTGGAACATTTTAATTTTGCAAGGCAAGCTGGTGCACTGGATTTGCATGACTTACAACCACTCTGCAGAGACTACCCCCTCTCTTCCTCCACAGATTCCCTCCTGCACAAGCTTTAGCCAAAGGCTATGGATTTCTTCCACTGAAATTCTTTGAACAGAGATTTCTCCAAGTGCCACCACTGGCCCTTCCCATCAGGATAGGCTGGCAGAAATTTTCCTCCTTCCAATGGAAGGAGTCTTTCCAAGAACAGTAAGCAGTAATCATACTAAGTCCACTGCTCAGGGCAAGGGTCCTGTTCCATAAAATATGTTATTGGTAAGGCTGATTTGGGCATGTCACACACAACTCCACAGTATAACACATTGCAATGACGTGAGACAGCTAAATGACAAAATACTGGCTCTCAATCAAACATGTAAAGCATCTATTTTCAGCTCTACCATCTGCTATCAGTTTGCATGGAGTCTTTCCCAGCTGAAAACATAAGCAAGACTGGCACAAACAGAACATTCCTCTGTCTGATCACAGACTGAAAGATACAAAATTTTTCTCCTCTTTTGACCAGCCCATGTAATTTATTTTTATTTGTGTAATGAGGTAGACTGTTTTGTTTAAGCTAAAAAATTATAAGCTAAAAATCAATCCTCTAGGAGGAAAATTCTCTTAGCATCCTACCAGGCAAAACAGTGGTATGGCACTTCCTCCTTCAAAATAAGCTGACAGCAGCTGAACTTAATACCAAGATTTTCTGAATTATTCTGCTGAAAGTTTTTCAATGTGGATATTTTTTGTGTTGTTAGATACTCTACAAGATCACTAACTCTACCCATCTATTGATAAGCAAGGCAAAATTAGATTAAGTAAGAAATTTTTTTAGTTGGCAAATAATTTTCTGTGAAAAAACAGAGACTTTGGGGTATTTAATGTGGGAAAAAACCCACAAACCAAACACAATAACCTCTGAGATTTTCTTGGAGGCAATCCTCCGCCTACCCACTTGCAAATACTGGTTGGGGGAGTTGATCACTCCTTCAGAATAAATTGATTACTCCTTTAGAGCTGTGATTTGAAGGGAATGAGCTAATCTGAAATTCTTTCCTTTGTTGTAAACTTCTTAGTTTCGTTAGATCATAGAACCATAGGTTTGGAAGGGACCCTCAAAGACCATCTAATCCAACTCCTCTGCAGTGAGCAGGGGCATCCTGCACTAGATCAGGCTGCTCAGAGCCTCATGAAGCTCGACCTTGAATGTTTCCAGCGACAGAGCCTCCAGCACTTCTTTGGGTTGCCTGTTCCAGTGCCTCACCACCCTCATAGTAGAAACTTCTTCTTAATATCTAATCTACACCTGCCATGCCCTAGCTTAAAACCATTGCACCTTATCCTATCACTACATGCCCTGGTAAATAGTCCCTCCACAGTTTTCCTGTAGGCTTCCTTCAGGTATTGGTAGGCCAATATGAGGTTTACCCCCTGGAGCCTTCTCTTGTGACCAGTGACGAGTGGTGTTCCCCAAGGATCAGTACTGGGACCAGTGCTATTTAACACTTTCGTAGGAGATATGGACAGTGGGATCGAGTGCACCCTCAGCAAATTTGCAGATGACACCAAGCTGTGTGGTGCAGTTGATACACCTGAAGGAAGGGATGCCATCCAGAGGGACCTTGACAGGCTTGAGAGGTGGGCCCAAGCCAACCTCATTAAGTTCATCAAGGCCAAGTGCAAGGTCCTGCACCTGGGTCGAAGCAATCCCAAGCACAGATACATGCTGGGTGGAGAGTGGCTTTTGTGCTTTCTCTGAAGAGAAGGACTTGGTTGTG
>VZTY01021484.1:15520-29653 GCA_013400935.1 Turnix velox | reverse complement strand
ATTCTATGATTCTAGGAGCTTAATAGGACAACATCCTGGTGAGAGAACCTGAAAGAGAGGAAAAAAATAACTGTATACTCTATGCTAAACTATTTTCATATGATTCTAATTTTAACTTTGTTGCTTTCATTCATATCAGATAGATTACATATGGCTCAAATGACATAAGGAAACAGTTATTTTCACAGTTGCTAAGACTAAAGGAAGACATGAATACTATAAAATGTTCTAGTTTTAAAAGTAGATCCACCATAAGAAAGTAAGGTGTTAAACTGCAAATAACATAGATTGAGTCAGAGATGGATTTAAGGAGAAAAGGTTATTATCAGTGTTACTGGGATGCAACTCAAGATGCCATCCTTTTATCTTCTTACAAACAACAAAAGCCAATGTAGTTCTCTTACTACATGCACATTCAGTTTGAAAGAAAAGTAAAATATAAAGGTGGGCAATGAGGTAAACTTCACTCACTGTGACTCAAGCCAGCAAGAGTAAAATGCTAAGTGTAAATAAGGTGCTCATCTTATAAAATGGCACTCATTTATTTACCTATTCCACACTTATATTTCAGAACTTCCCTTCCAGATAGAGTTCTCAGTCTATTTTGATAGGAAAAATTCCCATCACTTTAGCTGTAGAAAAGGCACTTTGAGCATTGTCTCATTGAAGTTTTCTCTTTGTCTTGTTTTGCCTTTTTGTTTCCCTTAATCTAAATTAATCCAGTGCTATGTGTTTTACTTGATGGATGGGGGAATGGAACAATATATTTCACAAAATACGATAATAGTGAAGTGGATTTTCAGTTTCAAATTCCCAGAGCAAAAACAAAACAAAAGACATCAAAACAGCTCAGTGCTCTTGGCATGGGAGAGTAGAAAAGCCAGTCCTTTTTATTTCCTTTTCCCTAATATAAAGAAGCATTCTCCTAGAAAAACCTTGAATATTCCCTGACACTCTGTTCAAAGACTTTCTTTCCCAGTATAAAGCAAAACTAACAGTGTCTTTTGCCTTTAAGGTGTAAAAAAATTATCATCTAATTTCAATTCCCTAGGAAAGACAGATGCATATATTGTAAAAATATTTAGAATTCACCACTCCATCAATTGTATCCTGTCAAGAGATACCTCATGAGGAATCTTGGCTTAGGTCTATATTGTCAGGTAGGTTGAGGTGTCACTTTGGACCTCACAATCACAGCCACTGCCAAGTCTATTATGCCATTTTTTTTTCTTGAGCTGCCTTTCCTAAGACCAGGATCATAAAACTGAAGATTGCTGAGAGTCTGAATTGTGTCTTTTAATGGTCTGGTAAACAGCAGACTTGGACTCCTCAGAAATTAAAGATTTTGTTGCAGGCTTTTTTTTTTCACAGTCACTCCTAACAGTGCATTTGTAAGGACAAATGAATTTTCTTTAATTAAAGAAGCTTAGTAAAGTTTATTTCTGCAGTTCTAATTATTGCATAAAACTTTAGCACATGCCTTTGGTCTATGTGTTAATGTAATATATAGTCTCTTGTCAGGCACAGTCCCACCCTTGCTAAAATATGGCAACAGAACCAGATACACCATTTGAAGTAATGTTCAATTTATAGCTTACATGAATACAATATCAACTACCTTGGTTTATACTGTATGCCCTCTAGCAATACAATGCAATGTTCTACTTGCCTTTTTTTATTATTGCAGCAGCTTAATGCATGAAGGTTGCTCAGACTTTCCTAAACCAACTCCCCAATATTTTCATCAAGTTTAAAACCTAGGGATACAGCATGATGGCTACTGTGTCCTCTCCTGTCTGCTAGGACATTAATATTCCTCAAAGTCATTCCTAGGAAAAGCAGTAATATATGACCCATTTTTCCTTAGGCTAAATTGAATGTTCTCAAGTAAGCCAATATGTTTAATCCTTTAAAATGGAATCTGTGTCAAATCATTGCCTGGAAAATTTAAAAGTACAATCACTACATTAAACTGTGTGCATTTTTCTTCTGGTTTTTTTTTTCCTTCTTTGTGCTCTATGTGTGCTTTTCTCTAGATTGCATTCATAAGTTCACATATAATTTCTTCTATGATATTTCATAATACAAAGTCTTCTCTCAGGAGTAACTCAACTATATCTTTGGCAGAGAAATGGAACTTTATACCTGATCTCATGCAAAGGAAGAACTTCCAATCACACTGTTTGTCTGTGTGGGGGTCAGTGTTTTTCCCTGTCTGCTCTCTTGATCTTAACTCTTTGGGCAACTTCCTTGGCTGAACAGGAGATGTAAAAAACCCCAAAATTATCTCAATACAATTTTGATGAAATACAAGAGACAGATATGTCAGTATCTCCTCAGAGATGCAGAATATTTTGAAGCTTCAAGGGATTTTTAGGAAGTTCAACAGGCATGTGGTGTGGTGCTCAAAATAATATTCTGATCTTCAGAACTATGAAAGTCCCATTCACATTTTTTCTAGGTACATTTTATACTTTCTACAGGAGTCATTGAAGGTTTCCTCTAGGTTATTATAGTTTTGATTTGTTTGTTTGGATTTTTTTTTTTAAATAAAATATTCTCCTAAGGTCTAATTAGAAGGTGAATAAACAGCAATTCTGCTTTTCAAGCAATCTGTATCATTCTATTCTCTGACACTCCATCTGGGAGCTTCCCAGCAGGGATACCTTGGGCAGAGATTGCTTTAGACTTCAGGCTAATCTAGGACATTTTATGCATCCAATCTACTCAATTATTTAAAATAAGATACTTACTAGCATATGTGGGTTTTCACCTGAGGAGACATCTTACTATAAGAATTCTCAAAAAAAAAACAAACAAATCCCATTTTTAAAAAGTAAAATATTTACAAGCATTCTTCCAAGGAATGTTGTTCTTATTGTTAGGCTGCTTTTATTTTAAACTAGCACATTTTCTAAAGAAAAGGAAAAGGATAAAAGAAGATATTCACAAATGATTTTTCTTCCTTCTTAAAATCTGATGTATTGCAATTGCTCATGCAATTTGGATTGAAGGAAGAATCTGTTCTTGCACCAAAACAAATTATTATATCCCTTGAAAACATAGATTACAGAATCAGAGCAGGTTTTTTGGTTAATTTAAAGGCAAAATCTAATTTCTACAGTTATTTAGTGTCTGCCAACATGGTTTAAACAAGCACAGCTGTATATACATAGCAATGAAATCCACCAAGGGAGACAATACCTTATTGACAGCTAAAAACTGACCATAAAAAGAGCAGATGAAGCCTAGATAGATCAATACTGAAATAAATAGTAAAAGGTCATAATTTTCTTTTCCTACTGCCTAGAACCAGTGCAACAGTGTCTTGAAAGAGAGCTGCTAAATACAGTTTCTCTCTTTATGTTTCCAGTATTGATTTCAGCCAAAAAGAAGGCAAGAAAAGAAAGATAATAATTTTTTTCTATAAGACATAAAAAGCTGCCTGTAAGTAAATATTGACACTTTGTAGATGTGTCAGTTTATTGTAAAAAAAATTTCCTTTTTAATGACTGTAATTCTAGAAATCTCCCTCTGCCATACTGGTGTGTGCTTTTCTGATCAGATGTTCTTCATTTCAGTGAAAGCAAATTGAACAGAAGTGAATTCAAATCTCACAAAGACTGCTTTAGAAATCCCACAGTTTTAGAAAGGAAATAACACCATGTTATGCTGTGTATCTTAATTGGTGACAATTATCATTACCCCTGAGCTGTGGTAACATACAGAGCCTCCTTTGCACCTTAATTGTTGTTGGTTGCTATTCTATGTATCTTTACACATATATCAATGAGTTCAAATTCAGCTAGAACACTCAGGGTATTTTCTGATTGCAGCCAAAACACATATTGATGTTCTCTAATCTCTCTCCTTCTTGCTGTCTTCTTCCAAACAATATTTTAAATAACCTGTGGGGAGCTCTCTTTCCTTGCTGTTCCTTTTCAAATTGTAAAATATTTCACAAGAAAAAAATAGAAATAAGGAAAATAAAGGAAAAATAAAGCCTTCACTTTTCAACATCAACAGCAAATGTTTCCTTTTGTAAGAAATCCTGTTTCTCTGTGTTTTCTCTGTTCAGTTCCCTCAAAAAGCTGATAGAATTAAAAACAAAGATTACAGAGACTTATGTGAACTTGATAGACATGATGCATGATTCCTTTCAAAGTATTTAAGTGTCTTAGGCCATGTAGAATTTTTTCCACAACCAGAGCAGAAAGAGAGCTTCAACAGAATATTTTTCATCTAATAATACTGTTACACTCCTGCCATACCTGGAAAATTAATTTCTACTCTTTTCCCTCTTTTTTTTTTTTTCTTTCACTAGTCTGAAACCTAACATCAGCTTAGGAATTTTTTCATTAAATTGAAAGCTGCATATGAAATTGAAAGCTTTATGAGTTTCACTGCCAAATACTTTACAGGAAGATTACTTGATTTTACCATATATTACCAACTGGTTATATAGGTGGCAAAATTGCTAGATGCAATAAAGGAGCAAGACACAGATCTATCTGCAATAAGGGAATTACCTTTGCATAGGCTACATGCCCTATCTGATTGCTCAAATATTATCTCCTTCCATAACCATTTAAAAACACTTTGCTTAACTTATTTAAAAAAAGAATATTGTAACAACCTCATTCTCTACCAGAGATTTGTCCTTGTTGATATAAGGGAAGTCAAGGGAAGTGGAGATGTCTTTCTATCTTACATACTGGGCTGTATCTGACATAATAATTAATTAGTTATATATCAGACATATATCTTCACCAAAAAAAGTCTTGGCACAGATAATATGTCACATAAATTCTGAAAAAGCCTGTGTCAACTTATCCAACTCAATATAAAAAATGCCATGGGTACCAATAAGTTTACCAGTAAGCCATACTCACTGTCAGGGAAGGCTGTCTTTTGTCACTGCAAACTAAATTTGAGAAACAGAATCTTTGGCTTTTTAAAACATGTTCTTTTTCTCATATAGAATACTGAATTAAGTGCATTTCTTAGTCAAGAAAAGAAGAAATAGTACATTATCAAGAAAAATCAGCAGTAACATAGCTACTTTTGCAAAGCTGGCAGGGGATAGGAAGTGTTGAAGGTTTTCCTAAGAGCTGAATTCAACAAGGTTTTATGTAGATTGGTACATGGATTTCCAGAGTCCCTTGGTACATGATAATAATGTTTTCTGCAGCAGGATTTTCACCCAATCTCTATAAGCTCCAAATCTTTGAATGAAGCACAGCAGCAGTGGGGAAATACAACAGGAAGCATATGAAGTCTTACAAATAGACCTTGTCTTTGCAGATAAAAGTTGAACAGCACTTTTTTCCCCAGTATGGTGCTGAAGATGAGCAACTCTGACATGGGCAATGTGAAGTTTTTCTTCCTGGTTGGCCAGGCTAGTTTTCCCTGCCCTATAGTTCCTCTGTATAAATAAGTGCCATGCTGTCACTTCTTTCAGATTAATCATTGGGATTGTTTGGGCTGCTTTTTTAGTTTTGCTTTTTTTTGTGTGTGTGTGTCATTTGTGCCTTTTGTGCTCTTTTTTTCAGTGTTCTTATTAGTTTTGTCATTATCCAGAGCTGCTTCACTGTTTAAGCATTCTGCATCACTCTTGTTTAATCTCTGCATATCTCTACTGGCTACATTTGTCCTTTCAGCAGACTTACTCTCCAAAACACATAAGCAAATAGGCTGTCACCCCCAGCTTTTCAAACATTTGAGCAATTAAAGCACTTAGGAAGCTGGCATGTCAAATGCAGCTAAAGACACAGCAAGGTGATTTTTGCTCAGTTTTCTCCTCCTGTTTGGCCAAAATCCTGGCCNCCAGTATTTCACCACCCTCACTGTAAAGAATTTCTTTCTTATGTCTAGTCTAAATCTATCCCCCTCTAATTTATATCCATTGTTTCTAGTCCTCCCATCCGATATTATGTTAAAAATTCCTTCCCCTGCCTTTCTGTAGGACCCCCTCAGGTACTGATAAATTACTCTGAGGTCCCCTCTGAGCCTTCCCTTCTCCAGGCTGAACAACCCCAACTCCTTCAGCCTGTGCTCATTAGGTGTCTGAGTCAGCTGCATTTATGAAATGTTTGGTTTTCTTTTGTCATTACTGGGGCAAACAATAATAAACTGATATAGCAAAAATACTTTAAAGCTTTTTAACTGAAACATTTGAAGTGTATGGAAGGTTCAGGTCCTGAAGAGCTTCTCCTCCTTAAAGCTTTCTACAGTTTCCACTCAGATGCTTCCCTCTTACTTATAGAGTCTGTACATGGAGAAATACCTCTGGTTCTCTTGCAGGATTGTTCATATTCATTCCATAGTGGTAGATGTTGGGCTGTTAGCACTAGGAATCTCATCATATTGATTTTGGATAATAATAGATTACTCTCCCTATATTTCTTGTCCAGCTTTGCTTTTGGAAGACAGACTTTCTCTGTGATCCTCAAATTGAGATGCTGAAGAGGTACAAACTGATTTGCTCAGAAGTGATACTTGATGACTTCTGATCTCCTTGAACTGGTACAAATTTGTGTGCAGGTTAATTGACTTAACTTCTGAGAGCAGTCTATTGGAGAACCCAGGCTCAAAGAGATCTGTTTGAATACAGCTGAACTACTTATTAAGCTGGTTCAAGGAGTAGAAATAACCCAGCTTGGGATAACACTACATCCTGCATCTTAGCTACTTGCCACTGGAACTGGAACAGCTGTTCCACACTACTGAGACACTCCAGTTTACCTAAGTTTTCTACTAGATTTGTAAAATTAAGTTTCAGTTCATAACTTCAGGAAGAAAAGCCAGCTCTTTTTGTACTAATATTCAGAAACTTCTTATTTCTATGACTGGCTGTTTAGTGATGTAGGCAGATGCACAGTTTCAAGGCAAAAGTAACCACCTCTTGTACAACCAATATAATAAATGCCATCCATAAAATATTTACAAGACAATTATTGAAGCAGCTCTTGCCAGCTTAGGATTCCAGTCTCCTAATTTTTTTTATTGCCAGGGAAATTTGAAGTTCTGAATTTTAACAAGGTGGTATCAGAAAGAGTCAAAATATTGTACATTTGAACCACATTCTTGATATTTATTCTTGCTCAAAAGAAAGGACCACTTGCTTTTACTTTCTAAACATTCACCCTTTTAGGATAGAGTACTAAATTCAGAATTGTAATAAGCAAATGTAAAGAATCAGGAAAAAAATGCATGGTGTTATCTGTGATAGAAGCACAGGATGATGTGACATTTTTCTTGAATCTCCCACTGCACAGTGAATTACCTTGTACAACTTAATCTTCATCAGCTTTGTCTTCTGTGCTTTGACTTCCCAGCAAAGCTTTTCAGGAAAGACAAACAAACTGTGGTTCTACTGTGGCCTCTGAAGTTCAGTCAGAATTTTAATGCTAACAATGTCCAGCCTGCACTAGATTAGTTCTAAGTGACAAGAAGGTGACAAAACTCAGAGGCAAGAAGATAATTGGTACAGTTTTGTTTTTATGGCTTTCACATTTAGACATTTTATGGCTTAACGTTAGCAAAATAATTGCATTTATCCTTTGAAATTATGTAAAACTGATTCAGCATTTTCTCTCAAATTTGAAAGACCAAACATTAAAGGATTAATTGGACCAGCTGCCAGAAATGAGCAGTAATATATCTGTAGAAGTTTTTCAGATTGCTATCTTTGTTTTTATCATGCTTTGATGCTTGTTAGTTTTACATCTGCATATGAGCTAGAAATACTCGTTAAAATAAATTATTGCATTCTATTTATGACAACTGAGCTGTTAGCAAAATTGCATGAACACACATTTTTCATACTTGCTACTTATTCATTACTTTTAAAGATGTCTTTCTGCATAATCTTTTTCTTAAATTAAGAATTTTTCTACCAGATCTCACTTATAGGATTTTTTTAAGAGGAAGAGTGGTAGTAGGTGCTTCTGAATGGGTTTCTGATCATTGGATTACTGAGATTTCATCTGCCAAAGGTTTTCCTCTAGAAAGGAGAAGGAACTATGGTTAGGAGTTGTTAGATAAAAATAATCTCTAAAAAATCCAGGAGTCAAGTTAGTATGGAGCTGATAGAAGTAGAGTTTGAGAAGTGTTTGGTGAATGATCATAAACTTATTAATTCCTCAAAACAGTCTCAAAGTAACTATGCCTAATAACATTGGCTTGATTATAGATAAGATAAAAGGCACATTTTGTAAGGGTACTTTGTGTGTAGCTGTGTATCAAGGATGAGTGAACAAAATTTGTTCTGGGCTGCTACAAGAAATTATCAATTATTAGAACTGACAGACTTGATGTTCAAAATGTAATACTGAAAATTGATTCCTCCTAAAAATTTGGGTTTCTTTCTCTTCAAGTTTTCAAGCTGAGACTTGGCAAGACAGAAGAACAAAATAAATTATGTGGAAAAATACTTTAACTACATCAATATTTGTAATAAAAAGGAACTCAGTTAAATTTCTTACTCTGAAGTTAGTGCTGGCTTTGACTCACATTGAAATACAAGCATTCTGAAAATTATTTATCCTGAGACTATATTATTGAAAACACTTAATTGTTTCAGTGTGTTTCCTAAGACTTATCTGTAGATCAGACTGTAGAATCATCATCATGTGCTTCACTGTAATGCTAAGGGCAAATTAATGACTCCAAAATGAGAATCATGGCTGAACAGGGATCAGCTGAAGGACACAACAAAGAAGAAATTTATTGGTTTCAAATACCACATCTTTGAGGCAAAAAAGCATTCTGTTTATCTTGTAAGTGGTCTTGATTTATGCTTGGGTTCTTGACCTTTTCTATCAAAGTATGAAAAAGTTTCTCATTTCTGTTAAAAGTTTTCTTCCTTCATTTTTTTCCCACTTCCATCTACAAAAGGTCAATCCTAGTTCAGTGTCTTCATCTGCTTAAATTAATTATAGTGCTGCTTGATGAGGAGTGACTTCTGGGATGGAGAGGGCTAGATTTGGGGTGTTCCAAAGAAAAGAAAGTTAGCTGGGGACTCTCCTATCTTGAATAAACACCTGAATTACAAAGATGCAAATTTTTCCCTATTATCTATAAGCAAATTAGGCATCTCATTCACAATTTGTTAATGTAGATTCATAATTTTTAGGTTGTAAATTACCCAATTTATCTAACTATCCCTCATTCCCTTTCCTGGATCAAGGCAGTTCAATATCCCTGAATGTGTGATGATATCACCTTACTATCCCATATATTCTTCTTTCAAAAAAAATCATAATTTTTTGAAAAGGATTATTTATGATAGGCCAAACTATGACTACAATATGCTGCAGGAAGAATGTCTGCTCTCCAAAATTTTCACAAAAAGGTCACATAGGAAGTTTTCATAGGAAAATCCACTACTCAAAGAATATTGCTACACTGAGATTATAGAATTTCTGTTCCACAATCTGGCCTAAAGAAACCTGTTTTATTCTACATTTTTAAATGAAATTCATAAATCATCAGATTAGGAAGAAATAAAGCAGTATAAACAGAGTAGGAAATTAAATAAGAGGTGCTACATAAATAGTCTCTTTTTTACTCTCATCCTGTGAATGCAATGCACTGGAATTCTGGCTGTATGACTGCCTTCTGTACTTGCTTTTCTCATTTTCTATGGTCAACATTGTATTGAAATTATTGTAAGGGCAAACACCATTGTACAGTTACAAGTACTTTCAATAGGTAAAGTATACAGTATAAAGTCTCCACTGTTGCTAAGTAAATGTCATCTTTCCCAAAACCCACCAGCAAATATTGATCAAGAATCTCAAGATTTTCAATGAGCTCCTCAGTCAGAGTGAATTAGTTTATGCAGTTTCTGTGCATTTGTAACTGCAGTTACAGCATCACTATGTGCTGTTGGGTTAACTAAGTGTTTTTTATGATTTCCAAAAGTGTAGGAAATGGTTACTGTGAGGCAAGATGCCTTCACATCCCTCACAGAATGGCATGAACAAAAGTGGCCGCAAGTGCTGAGGGTGCTGGCTGAGATAATTTTGTGGCCACTCGCAGCAATCTTTGAACAATTATGGTGAACAGAAGTGCCTCAGGACTGGAAGAATGCAAATCCCACTTATATCTTTAGTAAAGGCAAGCAGGAAGAGACAGAGAACTATGAGCTAGTCAAACTGGCTGGAGCATCTAACCCAGGAAACTATTTCTAGGCACATGAAAGACAGGAAAGTGAATGGGAGTATTCAGTATGAATTCAACAAGGGGAAGCCATGCTTGACCAACCTGGTAACCTTCTATAACTGTATTATTCTCTGAATATCATAGGTTGACATATCAGGAAACATTCTTAATAAATTTTAAACTTAACCTTGCAGTAAATGCAGTTACACATAATCTCTTCACACATCTTTTCACCATCTTTCCATTTGGTTTCTGATTTTAGTCCTGATCAAGAGATGTGGCCAACAAAATCTCAGCTTCCACTGTTGCAATCCCAGTCTTTCAAGACAGTGTTTCATTTGTGGATCAATAGAAAGATCAGCCTATGTATCACTCTGTATAGTGAGACATACCTTTGGAGACTTCTCTGCAAGTTTTTGGTACTCAAAATGATTACACTAAAGAGAAAAGATTCTGAGGAAATCACCTGGAGTTCCTCACTCCACTTTACTGATCCATCTGTGGTAACAGAGGGTAAATATCAGGAGCACAGTGGAGTGGTTGTAGGATATATTGTGACTTCCTACCTGAGTCATTACCTTCTATCTGATCTCTCACAAACTAGGATGTACTTTGCTCTACTGGCAAAAATGGAGTTCATACTCTGCAGGTGCTGAGTGGTGGAAGCTCTTTGTGAGGTTCCTAAAAGCCATCATTCACTGTTGAAAAGTGTCTACACTCCTGTATGTCAAAGGTCTGTCTATTCAAGGACAAAGTCTCCAAGAGGGGCACAGAAAGAATGTTTCATAAAAGAAGCACAAGCATGTATTACCCTTAATCTCTCCCAGCCTCCACAGCTTTGCTGAAGGGTTGGACTTTTCATAATTTTTTAGTGACCCTTGGTATAGTTTTAATGCACAAGTTTTTTTTTCCTGAGTACTTTTTCTTAATTTCTTCAATAATATTTTTCTGTAACAAGATATTTCAAAGCCTAATTAAGACATGGTGGACAGATTTTACTCTTGGAGAAGTTTCTTTTTGTTTTGAACTTGCCACTTGTGATTTAATGCTGTCCAACTCTTGAAACATTGAGCAATAATTTCTGGATTCTCCTTTCTAAAATCTCTCTGATTTTATAGACTCCTATTATGATGTACTTTTTTTTTTCCTTTCAGGAAAAAGTTAGTATATTTTATGCTTCTGTGTAACAGGCTCAAAGGCAGAATGCACTGGCTCTCTAGGACATCTGTTTGCCTAAATGTATTTCTGTGGTACCATCTAAGCTGTGAACTTAAACATAACTAAGGTATGCCTTTAAAACACTCTGTACATATACACAATCACAGCTGATAGATCATGATCCATATAAGATTCTGAAATGAGGTTCTAATGTATTCTTCTCTCTTTAGAAAGGGAGTAGCTAATAGTGTCTCAAAGATCTCACCTCTGTAGAAATTATAGTGCAGAAGCCTTGCCCTAAGACATTGAAACCATTAGAGTCTCACCAGACAGTAGTGGTTGTCATAAAAGTTGTTGAAATAACTGAGAGCAAAAGCTCAGACTGATACAGAAAGCATACACAGCAATGCTGTCAATTAGTTACAACCAGATCATTGTGTTTAGTAGCTATTGGTACTTCTCATCCTGCATGAATTTGTCTAATTTGCCTTTAAACCTTTAGCCTCTAAACCACACTGAAGCAATAAGTTCCACAGTTTCATTAGATGTAACATGAAAAAGGCATTTATATTTGTTCTCTTCAAATTACTGCAAGTTCCACTGTGTCATTATCGATATTACATATACTAAAACACTTAATGAAAATAAGGTATTAAGAGATCAATTTTTCTACTAGGAAAATGCATGGGGAGTGTTCTGTCCTGTCTCAGTTTTGCTTTAAATACATTTAATGTGTCTCTGAAAGATGTTCTAAACTTCTGCAGTGTTGGATTATCATGTGCTTGGACCAACACAATAACATTCATCTGTGAAGCATGAGGCTTTGAGGCTCAGTAAAACAAGAACAAGATATTTTAATAATGGATATATTATAGAAGACAATTTTTTTCTTCCCGTTGTATAAAAACTGTGTCATTTTAGTAATGTAAGTAAATTTTTGATAACAATAAATAATGAAAGATGGTATAAATAAATGTGTCTCTTCACAAGCCAAATTATTTGCTATTATTTTATATGAATTTATATATTTCAGACATAAATATAATTTATATAATATATAAAAATAAACAATATATATAACTTTAAATCTACTACATATAAAAGATTTTCCTGTATTTTGAATGTTTTGAGTTCAAAAGATAGTCAGAAAGGAATTTATTGTTAAAAAAACCAAAGTCCTCAGTCTGTTTTTCTGTATTTTACAATCACTGATAAAATCACAATAAAGAAGAACTTAATCAAAACCTGGCAATGGGGAAGACATATTCTCCCAAAACATAAAAGTGCAGTATAACCTAAAAGCTGCAGTTAATCAAGTGGGTAATATGAGGCCAATATTCTGTACTCAGGCAGCAACATGTATTTATGGTGTTTATTTCTTGATGATGTTGTAGAACTAAAAAAAAGCCAGACATTCAATGCTGTATCTGAATTTTACTGAACCTAGATTTATTTCTCCTTTAGATTTGAAGGCCTGAAGCCCATTTTAATCTGTGTTATTTGTTGTTATCACTAAACAAATCAGATTTGATTTTCTTGTTACAAATACAAACTAATCTCTCTCACTGTGTTGTCTGTAAATTAAAGAAGGGAGATACATTTAAAGCTCTTGGGCCAAACTGGAGGAATTTTAAAAGGGCAAACACAAACTATCTTGTGAATCTTTCATGTTGATTCTTCATTCTTCCATAATTTTTAAATAAGAATTTGAAGTTATCACTGTTGATTCTGTAACTAACAGAATAATATGCCTCACAGTTTTTTAGAGAGAAAACATAATTCATATGCAATCAGTTTAAGAGAGAGATTTCACTAACTTATTCAAGATGTCCTGTATAACATTCTTAAAATAAATTTCCAGCACAAGCTTTTTTTATTAAATTAAACCTCTGTGAACTTAGAAACTTTCTCTGTTCTGATCAGTAATGTCTTGTCCAGAAAGTGCACATAATTCAGCTCAGAGTTCATTTAATTTCCAAGTGTCTCTAGGAAGGTTTCTTCAAGTTATCTAAAAGACAAAATTGGTTAACAAAGTAGTGAGGGAGATGTTTCACTGTGTAGAGTTTGGCTTTGAATCATCTCTGCACTTCATATCCACCAATCAAGCAATCAAATTTCTTCAGCTCTGGAATTCACATTCTGCTGATTATCATTTATGTACTTTAATTGGCTACACTGTAATTTCTGGCTAGACCTTCATGAACAAAAGGACTGTTACTGATGGCTCATTCACAGTTTTAGTCCTCTTTTTGTAGTTGGCTAACAGATTCCCCCCAGATTTCACTATCATCACCTACACAGCTCTCCCACTGGCTATAAAATACTGCAGCAGCTTGTAGGTAATTGATCAGACAAGTGAACTGTAAAATATTCATTTTCTACTTCAACAGCTAGATAAATCTCTTGGGAAGTAGATGAAAATATTGCTTATGCACATCAGGGTCGGTGTAGTAATAGCAAGGTTGCTGATAAGCTCGGGTCTGCTACAGAGTTAATGCTTAATTCTGTTCCGCGCCAGAGATGGGGAAGCGTGCAGCCTCCCTTTGCCTGCAGCTACCAGGCTCATTGTAGACTGAACCTCAGGCATCAACACCAATGCACCAGTCGTAGTGCTTCAGGGACACTGCTTCCTGTTTTAATTAATCAGGTTCATCTCCATGTAACATGCCAAAGAACAAATTAACACTAAGTTACTGTAACCAACATGCTAAACATGAAAATATTAATGAGGAGGAGAGCAGGAGTGAAAAGGGACTGACATAAAAAGGAAAGGTAAAATCTATTTCCATTATTTGCTTGTTTTTATCT
>VZTY01021484.1:0-10728 GCA_013400935.1 Turnix velox | reverse complement strand
TGTGGATGCCCCCTCTCTGGAGGTGTTCACGACCAGGCTGGACAAGGCACTGGGCAGCCTGATCTAGTGGGAGTTGTCCCTGCCTATGGCAGGGGGTTGGAACTCGATGATCTTTAAGGTCTCTTCCAACTCAAACTATTCTATGATTCTATGAGAGACCAAAAGGAGACATGTGACAAGGAATAATTTGGAGTACAATGGAAAAGTATTCCACAGAAAATAGGAAATATGTTTCTCCTTCCTATGGACAAGAAAAAACACCAACTGCAAACAACTGTTATTCCTAAGAATATTGGAACCATACTTTATCCTAGAGCTATTCCTCTGTGGTATAGTTAACTTTGCAAACTTGCCAGAGGGAACTATTGAAAAGAAGAGTGCTTTCTGCACTAATCATAGTAATTTTATTCAGTTCAGTTTTTTAAAGCAATGCTTATTTTGTCCACTCTAACTTTTAGATGTTATTCCCCATCTCCTAAGCCTTACTTTCCTTTTGAAAACATTTATGGACTTTGCTCTGGAGGCTGGCAGGAACATCCAGTAATAAATCAGAATTAATTTACTGGTTTGCATGCAGATACTTAGGAATCATATGGCCAACTGTTCGAGTTTAGAATTTGTCACACACCATCCAATGTCTAATTGCACAACTGAATGCCTTGAATCCATGCCCAAAGCTGTGTTTTCACATTCAAAAATAACAACTGCAATCTAGTATCACTCAGCTGGTGTTTTGGAAAAGTGTATCTACACTAATAACTATCCAGATTCAATGTAAGGTTGTTAAACAGTAATTCAAAAGTGATTTAGAGTTAGCTTAAGGGATATATGAAATCCACTGCAACTGAGACTGAAAAAATTCACAGAAAGCTATAGAAAATGTAGCAAACATTTGATGTTCATAGATTAACACCTTCATTGTTGTTCTAGCCTGCATTTTTATATATTTTAAGACTGAAATCCCACATTTGGAAGCCTGGAGTGATGAGACTAATGAAATAAATGGTTTTATTACTGATAAAAATTCTGAACTCAAGAATGGCAAAAAATTATGAATATAAAATACATAATTCTTTAGTCTGTTATAATGAGGTGAAAGAAGCAAGAATCTACCTCAATGTGGCTATTTCATAATGACACAAAGAGTAAACAAATAGTGTTTTTCCTATTTGTCCATTATATATTTTTCCTGACTAAGATGATCTAATTAAAAATAACATTAAAAAAAATTCTTTGAAAGACTTGTGACTTCTGGGATGGACAGGATATACCATTAGCTCAGTACATCCTAGCATGCTACTATTTTCCAGCATGCACCAAAAATAAGACCTGAAAAAAATAAACATGCCACTTCTCTTTAAATAGATGTTCTAAAGATATTGTACTACTCTGCAATCAATACAGCAGGAGTTCCTATTGTTATAATGAATATTTAGATTATGCAGAAAATTATGTTTAAATTAGACAGAATAAGTGAAATCATGCTTCAGGCATCCAAATAGAAATGTAAGGCTGGCTATCATGGAAACATTGCATTGTCTCTGAACCTCATACACCACCACCAGTGCCAAGGCAGTCAGTGGTCTTATTAAATGTTTTGAAAATTTCACACATGCATAACAATGCATAAAATGAAGCATTTGCAAATCTTTGTGAATGATAATAATCCTATCTGAAGCCTGAAAATTTTAGTGTTTAACAACATTATGGAAAGTAAATATGTTTTCCTACATCCCCACTAACTCTTTCCAAAGAAAACTACTATTAGCTGTTAATTTGCAATTAGTAGCTAATAAATGATGAGTTTTCTTCCTGGACAACATTCATTTCTTTTCAGTGAAATACATACCCTTTGGGATTTAGACATTTTTCAGTAATGAGCAGCTCTCTTACCACAACATTTCAACCTTCTCATTGTAAAATCTGACTCCTATTAGAAGCAGCTTTTTAGCTCTGCAGATTCTTCTTCTCCAATTAAAGCTTCCTGTTGAGTACACCAGATTCCTTCAGGAGGAAAATGTTAAAAGTCAGTGAATTATGGAACATCATAAAGCACACCAAAGCCAAAAAATTGTTCCTAAAGGCTAATAAATTAAAATAATTTCATTTATAATAATTGGTTGTGATTTTAGCTGAATGCTCGGTAAAGCAGCACCACAATATAGTTCTCCTGATCATTGTGAGCAGCAATGAGTAAAGAGAAATGCCAAGAAGGATTTAGAGTAGTGGAAAAAAAAAGGAAAATGAAATTTAGCTTGGAGATATTCAGTATAACACATCCATGGGAAGATAATCCAAACATACAGATAGTCAATAGAGGAGACATTAGCAGTAAGCACCATGCTGGGAGAGATTTAGAGATCAGAAGGGCCACAGATTAAGTATGAGGTTGTAATGTAATATGAAAGAGAAAAAACAATATTTTTTTCTCTGTACAGACATGGGAGCTGTAGAGCAGCAACATAATACACTTGTTGGCTCAGTTTTGTTTGACATCAGTCTTGCTACATATTTTCATGAGAGGAGGATCAACTTCTCTAAGGGCCTACTTAACCTAAAGTTCTCTGAAATCAATAACAGTCCATACAGTGACTTCAGAGATTAGTGAATGGATTTTTACACTGTTATGGGCCACTTACTACAGAAAGATATGATAAGCTGCACATAATTTGAGAAAAAGTTCCCATGTAGAGTGGCAGAGGCACTAAGAATGGATGTATATAATATGATTACATAAAAATAGCTGTTTAATAACAAAGATAGCAATCAAAAAAAAATAATGAATGTATGATTATAAAGAGGGAAAGCAGGGGTAAATTATGACTGCAAAGTACATTTGGTGATGGGAGGATCTCCTTACAAGGATGTTTTGAGGCTCATGCACACTGAACCTTTGAATTAACAAAACAGAAAGCTCATTAGGGGAAATGAGTGTAAGCTGGCAGGAAGGTGGTCTTAGTGCACTTTCTCCATCAGCATATGCAACATTCTGAATTTGCTTCCTCTGTGTGCCAGCAATGCTTTTAAATGTTGTTCTGATGCTGAGCAGTGGTTATCAAATGAAAATACATCCTTATATGACCACCCAAACTGATCACAATCTGCTGAAACTGCAAGTTGCAGCCCTCGGTGTTAAATTGCAATGGCCATGAATGTATCCATAGCAGGAAATCATCAGTGAAGTGTTGCTTCTGAACCACAGAGTGAAATAACTGAAGGAAAAACTTTTAAAATTGTTTGGTTTTCCCCTTTAGAGAGAAATGTGTGCTCACTGGAGATGCCTCCCTGACAACCTGAGGTAAGAAGGGCCCTACACAAGTAGACACTGAAAAAACACAGCTCCCTGAAGACATCCATATTTTGTCAATATTCTTCAAATAAATGTCTGAACTCCTTTTCCCTTTTACTGACACATCTAAAAGAGTTAGTGCTAACTATGATGGTTCTTTCAACTGATCACTTGAAGCTCAGCTTCTCTTAGAAATAGTAATTCATCTAATGTTCCTCTCATTTATTCAGCCAAGAAACAGGATTTATAGTTGAATGGAACTGACTCACACAGAGTAACTTTTGACAATTAGTGGCTTGTACTAGGTTCAAACTTCTGACCTGAAGGAATAAATTGCTGCAGAGAGCCTATTAATTGAAGTTTTCTTAATTTTGTTTTGAGTTGGGGTTTTCTTTATGGGTTTGTGGGTTTTTTTTATTTCAGCTAGGACACCAGATTGCATGAGGAGACATGGGACTATTTCTATCTGAGCAACTGATTTGCTGTGTGACTTTGGGAGTTGCAGAATAATGGTGAGAAATGGACCCACTTACCAACAACAGGTTTGCTCCTTTCTGCAGTTCAAATGACAAACACCTTCTAGCAAGAGAAGAAACTCCAGTCTTTATATTCTTTCTTATGTTTTTAAAATGTATACACTTGAAATGGCTTAAGCCATAATTAGAATTCAAGCTCTCAGAGTATTTATTCAAACTTAAAATTTTGAAAGTGGTTTTGACTTGGTTTTGAAGGTTTTAGAATATTGAGCAAGAAGCTACAGTGGTGAATCAGAACAGCACTTGAATTGGATGGCTGCTGTACTTTGCAAGGGAAGTTTTTATAAATCAGTTTTAATTTGCTTTGTTGTCACTAACAGGAGTTGAGACATTGGTAGCCATAAGTGAGTCCTTATAATCTTCCAAGGGTCTACAGCATTAATGAATCTGTGCAATAGTCATATGAGCTAGACTGTGTCCTTCTACCCAAAGAAGCTGTTGCAGATCTCACAAGGTTTGATAATATCTGAACATCCACTGACTTCAGAACTGTTGCTCACAGTGTGTGTTTCTAAATGCCTGCTTCCTGCTTCTCTGTGGTACTAATGGCCTGTAACTCACATTGAAGTCAGTGGGAAGTCTGTTAGAATGTGTGAAAATGAGGTCGAAGGAATGGAAAGCTGAGCACAGAAAGGCTCCTGGATGCCAGGAAACTAGACAATCTGATCTAAAAATGACAGAACCAAAACCAAAGAGGAGATTCAGAGGCAAATAAAAAAATTCAAGGGTTGAAGATCTCCAGTTTGTAGCCTTTAGCTATTAGTGGACACTGATCTATCACCAGTGTTAAAACTAGACAACATTATACAATGAATCTTTGGCAGCCCTGTGTGGTGCCTTCTAGTTGTGGAGACTTTTCATTACCCAGAGCACAGGCTCACAGAAAAATCAAATGAATGGAAGTGGAAAAATGCTCAGGGCCATTTGCCAGAGAAATCTGCAAGCTTATATGACACCATTGTGTAATTAAGTGCCCTATGTACTTGTCTGCAAAACATAATAGCAAATGCTGATGGAGGAAGATGCTAACACATATTAAGCATTCCAAGAACCTGGAAATGTCCTTAATTTTATTTTGTTGGGTTTTTTTGTTGTTTCCTTTAAGTAAGACAATGTTAATTTCCCAAAATACATACATTAAATGGCAAATGAAGCCCAAAATGTTTCTTTAAAAAAATCTTCTATGTGTTATTCTTACAGTTAAGGAGGTAATTTTTCTCATACTGATTGGCATGAAGAACATTGAGATCTTATTCCATCCATTGGTTGACGTCTCTCTGGTTATCATTACCTTTGAATACTCTCAAAAGCACAATATAAAACTAAAAGATTTGCAAAATCAGAGTCAACATTTAAGCTAAGGATGTGATTTGCTTTCCTGCCTTACATTGTGTTTATGAGGGTATAACTTGACTGCATTAAATGCAGTGTCTTCTGATTTATAACAGTGCCACTGGGATCAGGATTGTGCTCCCAGTCTCCACGCTGTAAAGACAGAATAAAGTCTGCTAAGTGTTTTAGTGGCAGGAGAGGTCACTGAGGTTGTAATTATCTCTAATTGACACTTATACAAGCTGTAGCATTCTTTATGTGCTGCTGAGTGGCAGCCCAGAAGGGTTTGAATGTCTTTTCTACCATGCAGCACAGCGGAAAATAACCCAAAGAACATATTTTAATTCTTGTCCTTTGAACTGATCATTCACACTGCTCAGTAGGATTGGGAACAAGTGTACCAGCACCTATGGGAAATGCCTCTTGGAAAGTAATTTTTTATCTGCATAAGTGATCACTCTATTATATTGCACTCTAACATAAAAATCTCACTAGCTACCAGTACTCCCCAATAGACTCTCTCTTAACAAATAAATTCATGTGCCACCTTCCTTCTGCAATGAGCTATCAAGTGACAAATGAATCAGCATCTCCTGACACTTCAAGAGTGGGGATGGCAACATTTACATAAATGAGGTGTTTCTCTTTAACATCCTCAGATGTTTCTTCCAAAGCTGTTAAAAATATATTTTAAAAACATTACATTGGTACATGAAGGGTACAGGCTCTTCATATCATGTTCTAGTGCCTATTCAAGAATATATTCATTAAAATAAAAGTTCAGTTAAAGTGGTAAGAAAATGGTCAAAATTCCTGAACCAGAAAAGGAGAATTGAAGTGAATTTTTTCACATTTAAAAACATCTTTGAAATTTTTTTATTCTCTAAAATAATTTATGATTTTTTGTGCAATAGTTGTTTATATCATGAAAAGAATAATAAAATTAAGATTATATGAAGAACCTTCTTAAAGGTTGCATTTTCTGCATACTTCATTGTTCTTTCACTTCGTATTTCTGTCAGATAAAGCAATCTATGTGATTCTTGGCAGTTTGAAGTACAATTGGTATAAACTCATTCTCCTTTAGGGTAATATATATTTGTTTTAAATCTCAGGCCACACAGCAAGTGGCTGCTGCCTTGGCTTTGACAACCCAAAGGTGTGTTGGATGCAAGTGCATCACAAGAAGAACAGCACATTACTACTGACAATTTTGATTATGCTTCAGCCAGGAAATCAGCATGAAGAAAACAGAGATTGCATTTCACCTTTCCCCTGTGGCAAATGTGTTGAGTTGATATGCATTAACAATGATGCACTTAAATCTATAGGCAAATTCTACTGCCTCAGCAGCCTGATGCCTTACAACAATGCAGATGGAAATGAAGTCACACAGGCAAGAAGGAAAGGTGCCTCAGATTTACAAAGTCTGAAATAATGTGTCTGAAAGAAAAAAGGCAGCAGACCTGAGGGCTCAGCTGTATTTCAGATATTTGATGAGCATCTAGGGTCTCAGATTACCTCAAAATAATTTTATCTCTAGTTAACATGTAGTACTGGGAAATGATAGATCCACAAGCTGAAAGTAAATCTACTTTTATGTACCATAGATTCCAGGGTTAGAAATAATAGGAAAGACTGCCTGAAATGGCAATAAAATCTAGTGATGCCTCCAAAACAATTGGTAAGTTTGGACTGACAAAACACAAAGTAAAAGATGGCTAGAATACAGTAAGAATAATGAAATTAGGAAATTATATCTCAGATTTCCACATAAAAAATACCCCTAAAGAACTGATCAATGCAATGCCAATGATATCAGGGGGAGTAATAGGCCAGAAGATGAAAGAATTTCTCTGGAAGGAGTAGAAATCAAGTTCTGATTTGTTGTTGTTATGTGACTTGAGAAATTGGGTTAAAACTGGTCATACAAAAAAATGGGATCAATTCTCACTAATGTGGCTTTTCTGCATGGATTGTAGCCATGTAAGATAATACCAGAAGTTTTTGAAAATTAAAAAAATAAAAATACACATGACTGTCTCACATCTATCCATGTACGTGAAATGCATTAAAAAAATGAACATATGGCTCTTAATTTTGTGGTTTTAAATCAAACTATTCTCTTATTCAGTGAAGTGTTGAAAACATAAATTCATGTTTATGAGACAGAGATTTTTATTATTATCTGTAGTTTTGCATAAAGAATTAATCATGAAACAACAGGTTGACTTCCTGAGAAAATAACCTGAAGTTAAAACTTCAAAGTCCCCAGGGTATTTGATTATGCTGGTGTGCATAGAAATGGGAATTGTTCACATAAACATGACAGGACTCCAGAAAATAACTGTAAAATTTCCATCCAATACAGTAGTTTAAGTACTCAGAAGAATTACTGTGCTTTAATTGACTAGAAATTGGAACACAATTTTTGCACAATTTATTTCTTCATACACCTATATCCACTCTAATTTAGTGAAGATTTCTCTTCTGTGAATTAACTGCTCTTTCCTTCTGTTAGGGTTCTTATTAGAGTATCCCCAGAAGAGGATCCACCCCACTACTCCCACACAGTGTAAAATGCATAAAAAGCAGCCATGAACCTGTGCCTGTGGTAACACTTTTCAACTGCTCAGATCAGGCAGGAGACATCACTGATGCAGTTTTTTTCCCTCTACCCAGTTTATCAGTGTTCAGCATACATGCAGCAGTAGGAGGCAACATTCACAAAAGTGAACAAGAAAACTAAATTGTCTTGGCATTGTAATATTGAAGATCAAAACAACATATCCTCTGAAAGATTACACATTGATAGTGTGAATCGAATGGGCTTTGTGATAGGAGAAAACAAGTATCTTGCTTTTTTCAGTGACAATGTTTTTTTCCATATCTTTGGCTTCTTTTCAACTAATCCAAAGCCTTCTACTTCTAAGTGAGCACATTTGCCTGCATTGCTGGCTTAGCCATTTTGCACAATTTCCACTACAGTCACTGCAAAGTCTGCACCTTGAGGGTAGTTGCTTTCTAATAATCTGAATTTAGAACTTCTGTTGCCAAGTTTAGCTTTCTGTCCACAGCAAGGAATAATACAGTGAAGCAAATTCATGCTGGATCTCCCACTGAGATAGAATCATTCACACACTACGAGCATTTAAATTCTTCCCACAGTTCAGTTAGGAACAGCCAAAGGGACAAGTTCCCCTGGGCTATATGAACCTTTGCAAACATTTATATACCATAAATTGTTCATGTGATTTGAAGAGAAGTGATTTGAAGCCTCCTCCCATGTGGGCTTAGCCCATGTTATTAACTACTTATACAATAAACATACATTGCAAGGTAATGGGCTTAAGGGTGACACGAGGCTTTCAATAACCTCAGCATTGCAAGGTGTTCATATACATTCCTCAGCAAGAACTCAATACTGCAGCTTCAAATCCAGTAACTCTTGTATTTAATAGTGACAGTAAGCTATTTCTGAACATTCTGTGCCCTGGAATATGTGAAACAACTCTTTGCTTGTCTCTCTGCTGCTTGAATACTTTGTTGACTTACTGACACTTAACCTCTCAATGCTCATGGTCTGAGTCATCTAGTCTAGTCCTTTCCAAAATCAGTTCCATGTCCCCTAGCCAGTCTTCTGGTCCTCAGACAACAGACTACAACAATATCTTCTCTAGTATATACCTCGTGAGGACAATATAGTAATCTAAAGTCATCCAATGCCAACTAGCTTTCCATTCTTAGTTTGGAAGTGCTGATGGCCCTCTGCAATGAGATGTCATTAAAGGGCTCACAAAGAACAAAGACCTTTGTCTTGGAAATAACAGGTCTCTTCCGAGTGAGAAAGATCAGTCGCTAAGATCTTCTGGTTGTTTTTTTCCCCCAGAAAATGAAATGAAGGAGGGTCAGGGAAGGTCCTAGTAGAAGCTTCAAAGAGTGAGTCCAGGGAAGGCATATGCTGGTGTTGGTTACAGCTGTTAAGAGCTTTCCTGTGGAGACTAACAAGGAGGTGGGCAGAAAAAAGAAAAAAAAAAAAAGGGAATCTGTTCCATCTTAGTGTTTTGCTATTTATTGTAAGTATAACTAATAATTCAGGTTTTCCACACAGTTCTTTCCCAATCAAATTATTGCTAGTATGCATAATACTGGATTTGTAGCATCAGGTTGAAACTGACATATTTTCTTAAACAGTTCAAGTTTCCACTGAGATTTATTTCTTCCAAAAAGTAAAGTGAAACTAGATTGTGTTTCCAAATGTTCCTTTCCCTTAGGTACGAAAGAAATCTTTCAAACAAGTGGTATTTATTTGTGGTTTTCATTAAAATGAAAATGGGTGTCAACCTTATTTTTGTAGATGTTTTGAAAGTGAAAAAGAATTACACACTAAGGCACTAACAATGGCAAAATGAAAAGCTTTTTAAAAATAAAGGAAAAATAAATAATGTTGTTACTTGCTTCTAGCAGAAGTACTCCAAGCATTTAATTTGGCCTGCCCTCAGGTCAAATTCTATGGAGTCAGATGATAGTTAATGAAGTCCATGTTTTCTTAGGAAAAAAAGGTTGAAGAAAAAAGCATGTTTCTTTTTAATTGGTAAAGGTTTAATTTAATTTTAAGTTCACAAAACTTTCTCTTTCCATGTACTTCTTAGTGTGTTTCCCATTTTATATTCTGTAGGGGAGAGAATGTATACATTATAGAGATTGTCAAGCTTTCCATCAAAGATGTAAACTTTTCAGAGAAAGAAAAGAAACTCATGCAGATTTCAACAAAGCCCAAAGCATTTGCACTGAGATCAGTGAAATTAATGTTTCATTTAATTTCCTCTAAAACGCTCTTTTCAAAATCAAGATTGAATTAGTCAGAGTTAAAAATGTGTTCTGAAGATCTTTCAATCAGATTTTGGTTTGGTTTTTTTTAATCTTTCTATTGTTTCCCTGCTCCACCTAGATCAAGTAGCTAATTGTCTCAAAATTTCCAAACTAGATGGTGCTCATATTTTTAGTTCATTTTGTATTCTCAACTTGTAGCTGACTTGGATTCCACAGATATTCTTATACCTAATTTAAAGCCTTACATCCAAGATACATGAAAAATGTCTTTGACAGGGAGCCAGTAAAATCTGTTTAAAATTGTAAAGATAGCAATAAGCACCTTTTTTTTTTTTCACCAGGAGCATCCACTAGAAGTAAAATTTATAGCTTGTTCCCATTTAAAACATGAAAGAAGTACAGTGATCAAGCAGAAAGTTTCTAAGACTTTGAGCTTTCCAAGGGTTATTGATAATATCTCTAGTTACACCCTCAGATATATTTCTGGATACCTCTAGATACCATAGCAGAATCAGGGAATTTATGCTACCATTTTCAACAAGAAAATGGATATGAAACACATCAGAATTTTCAGAAGAGCAGAATTTCAGGTTTTGTTATAGGAAGACATAAAGAATAAACATGGTAAGCATAGGGATTTATGTGAATAGAGGCAACGTAATTACCTGGTCAGGCTTATTTCTTTTGTCTCCCTTAAATAAAATTACACATAAGAGCATATGAATTTATTTTTTTTTT
>VZTY01021482.1:20005-35797 GCA_013400935.1 Turnix velox | reverse complement strand
CCTCTCTGGGCAGCCTGTTCTAGTGCCTCACCACCCTCATGGAGAAGAACTTCTTCCTGATGTTTCATCTAACCCAATGCTATTCTAGTTTCAAACCCTTGCCCCTCATCCTATGCCTCCATGCCCCTCCCCAGCTTTCCTGTAGCCCCTTCAGGCACTGGGAGGCCACTGGGAGTTCTCCCCACAGCCTTCTGTTCTCCAACAGTCCCAGCTCTCTCAGCCTGTCCTCCTTAGGAAAGGATCTCCAGCCTTCACATCATCCTTGTCACCATCCTCTGTAGTTGGAAGGGGCCTTCAAAGGCCATCCAGTCCAACCCCTTGCAGTGACAGGGACATCCTGCACTAGATGAGGTTGCTCAGAGCCTCAGCAAGCCTGGCTTTGAATGTCTCCATAGATGGGGTCTCCACCACCTCTCTGGACAACCTTTTCCAGTGTCTCCCCACCCTCAAGGGGAAGAACAAAGAAGTGATACACAGCCAAAAGCTTTTTAAAACACAGCTCCCTTCTGAATTCCTCACCAAAGTTCCCCCTTTGTGACACTGCAGGAGAAGCTTTGTCCTCGCTTGAGAACATCACATCTGCATTGCCCATCCATCAGGGCCAGGAATTCACCTGCTTAGAATAATCACCCTGCCTCCCAAAGTCACTCTGCCTGCTCCAGTTTTAAGATTCAGCATTCCTATATAGGAAACCCTTGGAGAAGCAGTCCTGACCCTATCAAGACCTCCCATCTGTCCTTCAGGCAGCCTCCAGACCTACTGACTGGTTGCCTGCTGGCATCTTAACCTGCTCAGTGGGGTAATCAGTACTCTGAGAGTAATGCCTTGCTCAGTTAATGTGCTCTCATGGGTGATTCCTTGTCTCTTCTGATGCCAAGTTGTCTGGAGAAGGCTGGGGTGCTGCTTAAAATACACTTTTTTTAGGTTCCTGCTTGAATTTGTGCTGCTTGGAAAGGGGACAGTTAGTTCATACACTTGAACTCTTCAGACTTGAGGAAGTTTCAAAGCTCATTGGTATTTACATCCTGGGAGAAGATGAAGCCATGAGGTTCATCCAAATTTCTTTCCCTTCTCATTTTCCCATCTCCTTGCCTGAAGGAACCTAATGTCAAGCTCTGGAAAAAGGAGGAGAAATCTCCAGTTAGGACATTCTGGGGTTTCAGCCTGCATCCATGCTTTGGGCAGTATCACTCTAGCTCAGTGCCCATTGTGGAGGGAAAGAGATGTGCTGATGGGATTTCACTGAGGTGGAAAATGCCCTGGAGTGGTCTCAAGAGCACCATTACACAAGGGAAAACATGCTGGAAACAGATGCTGGGTGTTGGAGATGTTCTGATCCCTGTCCTAATGAAGCTTTATGTTTTAATGAATATTCTCTTAAAAGAAAAGGCTACCCAGGGTTATGAGGACTGTCATCTTCTTCCAAAGCTCAGTTTTCCTCTTGGGAAGGAGAGGAAACCTGCAGGCAGTCAAGGTGATGCTTATGACAAACAGGTCAAACAAACTCCTACAAAACTTTTAGGCAAAGGCCATACAATTTCATTTAGGATTTTCTTGACCCTCTGTGAAGAGGATGGATGAAGCAGGTGATCCTGCTTTGGGGACAAACAGGTCAAACAAACTTCTACAGATCTTGTAGGCAACAGCAGCAACCCACACAATTTGATTTATGAGGACCTCATAGCTTCTCAATATCTAAAGGGGACCTGCAGAATGGCTGGGGTAGGACTTTTTAATAGGATATGTGATTGAAGGACTAGGAATAATGGATGTAAATTGGAAGAGGGGAGATTCAGGCTGGATATAAGAAAGAAATTCTTTATGGTGAGGGTGGTGGAACACTGAAAGAGGTTTCCCAGAGAAGTTGTGGATGCTCCCTCAATCCCTGGAGGTGTTTAAGGCCAGGCTGGATGAGGCATTGAGCAACCTGGTCTAGTGGGAGATGTCCCTGGTCATGGCAGGGGGGTTGGAACTAGATGATCTTTAAGGTCCCTTCCAACCCAAACCATCCTATGATTCTATGATTCTAGGATTTAGGATTTTCTTGTCCCACTACGAAGAGGTTGGATGAAGCAGGTGATCCTGCTTTGGGGGACAAACAGGAGAGGACAATCTAGTGTTTCCAGGGAAGGGCAAGCATCATGACACCCCATGAACCAAGATGTCAGTCTGCATGTTGTGCATCAAACCCCTCTTTTTTGTGTTCTGTTACAAAGATTTCTGCAGCTGAGGAGCTGCTCTGCTCTTGGGGAAGCACTTGGTTGCCACAGAGGGTGATGGCTGATGAAAACCCAACTGTCACTGTTGAGCAACACAGCACAGTAGCTTCGAGCTGGAGCCCAGTGGTCACGTACTTCCCCATGGTGATGACTCTGCAAGCAAAGGCAGCAGTGTTGAAATGCCTTTGGTGTGCTAAAAGCAGGCTGGGAGATAAGCTCAGCTCCACATCTGCCTTCTCCAGGAAGCCTGAAGTGAAAGGTCCAAGAACAAGCAAACACCAACATCTTGGTGACACTGTGGTGGCTGCCTGTGGGAGCAGGGGACAGATAAACACCCCCCATTATGGTATTATAGACATTCCTGGTATTGTTGGTCCTGTGTTGCTTCTGCAGTTGTGTCTTGAGGCTTAACTGAAGAGCAGAACATCTGCCCAGCATCAGATGAGGTGCCATCCAACCCAGAACCCTATCACTTGGGGTTTGCCAGCAGGAGATGCCAAGAGGAGACTGGAAGAACCGGACTGATATCTCTCCATTGCACTCCCAGTCTCCAGTTATCTGTGACTTGGGAGCTTGTCATGAAAGTCCTTGATGTGTTTTTTTCCTCTCTTGACTTTCCCCTTGGCATTGAGCAAGAGGAGGGGACTGGTCTGAAGTGAAGCCCTGAGGAGATCACTCTAAAGATGCTTTCAGAGGCTGAAGCCACAAAGCAAAAGTGTGTTTCACACAGGGTTTTGCTTGTTGTCCCACACAGCAATCAGTGGTGCTTTGTACACAGGACCTTCACTTGATAAGATCTCTGGCAGCAGAAAGACTTGACTAATACTTGATTTCTGAAAATAATGTGCAGAGAAAAGGAGTTTAACACGTTCAGTAAAAGACAGTGATTGCCTCAACATATGGAGGACATTGAGCTGTTGGAGCAGGTCCAGAGGAGGGCCACAAAGATGATCAGGGGGCTGGAGCACCTCCATTTTGAGGACAGGCTGAAGGAGTTGGGGTTGTTCAGCCTGGAGAAGAGAAGGCTTGGGGGGGACCTCATAGGAGCTCCTCAATACCTGAAGGTGGCTACAGAAAGGCTGAGGTAGGACTCTTTAATAGGGTCCAGGATGTCAGTACTAGGAGTGATGGATGCAAATTGGAAGAGGGGAGAATTAGTCTGGAGAGAAGAAAGAAGTTCTTTACAGTGAGGGTGGTGAAACACTGGAAGAGGTTGCCCAGAGAGCTTGTGGATGCCCCCTCAATCCCTGGAAGTGTTTAAGGCCAGGCTGGATGAGGCATTGAGCAACCTGGTGTAGTGGGAGGTGTCCCTGGTCATGGCAGGTGGGTTGGAACTAGCTGATCCTGAAGTTTCATTCCAAGCCAAACCATCAAATGATTCTATAATTTGTATTGACATAATGACTGAATAAAGTGGAGCTCCATAGCTCCTAATTTCTTTAGAAGATGAAGGTCTATCAATCTTTCACACCCTGAGTGGGACTTTATTCTTTACTTAGCCAAGTAACAAGATTACTGCAAGAGGAAAGATTGTCCATTGGGGGAGTAATTATGGGAAAAATGTGGCTTTATTTTTCAATGCTGTGGTGATAGATGGCTGCAATATGAGCTTATTTTGAGGTCAAACCTCTAGGTGAGGCCATGATTCTTCCTTAGCACCTGCAAACAGAGAACTAGTCTGGACTGAACAGGGATGGCAGGTTTGGGGAAAACAAAGGGAAGTCTGGTTTTCTCCTACTCATACAAATATCCAGATCTACTAATGAAGATGGAATAGGAATGAAGCCCAGCTATCCAAACCACTTGACCTCTGTATGGTGCTATTTTTCTGCCTCTTTAAAATTATAACATCAAGACTACTGTTACTTTCATATTATCTTTGTCAGTAGTGTGTGCTGCACAGGATGTCTTCTGGGTCATTCAATGGCTGTGACAGTTATTGGGGTTTTTTTATCTGTCACTGTCCATCTGAAAAACAGTTTGCAGCCTCTTGGTTTGTGTCTTTCTTTTTTCTCTTGCCCTCTATTTATTATATTTTTTTTTTCCTTTAACCAGTGGTCTAAAATAAAAGTGACAAAGGCATAATCAGCCATCAACAGAAACATCCTCCATCTGCTGGAGCCCAACCTTTGACCTTCACCACTGTGCACCACTGGAAAAGGGGCAGGAAGGGAGGGTGATATCACTTTAAAGCAAAACTGAGAGGTCCACGTGGAGTGTTGATTTGGGTTTTTTTTCTTTTCTGAATGAGGTAAAGGAAATAGAAGCAAGGTATTCACAAGAATCAAAGCCCAGGCTGGCCAGTGAGGTAGAGTTAAGCTGAGAATGCATTTTGCTGAAGGAACCAGCAAGCTTGGCCAGCTAACCATGAAGTCTTATGTCCTGAGGCAAGCTGGTGGTGAGGGTGCAATTCCTCTGACCAAGCTTGCTGGCTGAAGATATTCCTCCTCAGCTTCAGAGGTGAAAGGCCAGGGTTGTGGGAGGATCTCCCCAGCAAGTTCCTCCATCAGCCTTCAAGGAATAGTTGACATTCTTTCTTGCATTGCTGTAGGGTTTTTTAGTGCCTTAGGGCTAAGCTGTGGCTTCACCGACCATCTTCTGGAGGGAAGGAACTGTGACAACACTCATCCCATCCTGCTCCCTGGAGAACCCAGCACCATGAGTGCTTCCAGATGTAAGGCTCATGACTGTCTCCTGTTTTCTCCTCCCTTCATTCTGCTGTGGTCACTCATTTGAAAAAGTAGTTGGGATTTTGGAGGCTGGCATCTGAATAAGTCTTATTTCCATCTTTTCAAATGGTGGCTCCAAAAGTGATGACCACAATTCTGATTGCAGCTTGACTTGGTAGAATATAGCTTCAATATGGCTTCAGAGGGGTTGAGGTGCCACCAAGACACTGCAGGTCAGCTGTGCACATGTGGTGGTGATGACTGTATTAAAATAAAGCTTGAGCTGTTGGAATGGGTCCAGAGGAAAACCATGAAGATGATCAAAGGGCTGGAGTAACTCCATTTTGAGGACAGGCTGAAGGAGTTGGGGTTGTTCAGCCTGGAGAAGAGAAGGCTCAGGAGGGACCTCAGAGTAGCTTCTCAATACCTAAGGGGGCTACATAAAGGCTGGGGTAGGACTATTTAATAGGGTATGTGATGGCAGGACTAGGAGTAATGGATGCAAATTTGAAGAGGGGAGAATTAGGCTGGAGAGAAGAAAGAAGTTCTTTACTGTGAGGGTGGTGAGACACTGGAACTCGGGGACAGCATTTGCTGGCAGCCTGTAATCCTCTCCCCACCCCCACCCCATGATCTCTACCTCTCTTCTTCCTCTTCCCAGGGCAAGCCACAGAGCTGCATGCAGCAAACGTGCCCCAAACCCCAGCTCGATTAGGAAATGTAGGGCACAATTTCAAAGCTATTGCACAGAGTTGGGGTAGTGTGGTGACATTTACAAACTATAAAGGAAACCAGCTTAGCTGTGAAATGCCCACCTTGGATGTCAGTATTGAATTATAGAGTCATAGAATGGTTTGGTCATGGAATGGAATGGTCATAGAATAGTGGCACAGGCTGTCCAGAGAAGGTGTAGGGTCTCCTTTCTGGGGAAATTCAGGCCCCACCTGGACACCTTCCTGTGTGACCTGATCTGGGTGTTCCTGCTCTGGCAGGGGGGATTGGACCTGATGATCTCTTAAGGTGCCTTCCAATCCCTGAAATCCAGTGATTTTGTGGTTCTGGGCACTGGGCATTACATACCCAGTCCAGGTGGGGTCTGAATGTCTCCTCAGAGGAGACTCCACACATCCTGAATTTGTTTGTTTCTTTCTCTTCCTGGGAGCCTGAATCAATTCTGAACTAACTTACTTTCTTTTCACCAATTCAAACCAAACTAAAAACAAAGCCAAACCACCCAGACCTTTCCATTCCTCTTTTATCATTCATTTTAAAACACAGGCAGAAGAAAGAGGAACTGAACAGTAACTGTATTCCTCATTATCTGCCTGTCCTGCAGGTTTTGCTATTAGCAGGAAGGTTGGTCTTGCTAAGAACCTACATGTAATCTCAGGGGTAACTTGTCAGCACCCCCAAAGAGCTTGGTGTGTTTTTTTACTCACATAAGTGTTTTCCAGATCAGGGATCTCAACACAGAGCTGCAGGAACATAATAAAATAGGTTGTTGCATCCCAAACACACTGATAATGTAACAGAAAGCTGCTGTATGAATGCAGACCCCAGCAGAAACACTAGAGGATCTCCAGAGGTTTGGCTGCAGAGCAGGACAGCAGTGGGAAGGCTAGAAATGGAAAACCTGGGAGGCAAAAACTGGAATGGAAGAGCAGCAGCAGAGTGCTGGGAATGAGAAAATTGGTCCTGCAAGTAGGATCTCGAAGTCTCCATCACAGGGATGTGGCCAGATGATGGCAAATATACTTGGTGTGAAGCAGAAATATTTTTAGTGAGTCACAGGATCATAGAATGTCAGGGATTGGAAGGGACCTCAAGAAATCATCCAGTCCCATCGTCCTGCCAAAGCAAGAACATCCACATCAGGTTGAACAGGAACATGTCCAGGTGGGGTCTGAATGTCTCCACAGAAGGAGACTCCACATATTCTCTGGGCAGCCTGTGCCACTGTTCTGCCACCCTCACCCTGACAAAGCTTTTTCTCCTATTTCTGTGGAACCTGCTGTGTTCCAGCTTGCACCCATTGCCCCTTGTCCTGTCATTGCCTGGCTCCTTCCTCCTGACACTCTCCCTTTACATATTAATAGAGCAGAGGACCAGCACTGGCTCATCCATCAGGGGCTGTGAGTGGGAAAGCAGACCCTGTCTGTCCACATGAGTACCAAGAAACACTGGCATTGCTGCCCACATCCTACAAAAGGGAGATGATCCCTGTGAGGGGTAAAATTGCTAGAGAGGCATCTCCCCCTTGTGAGCAGAGCCCTGCTCCTTCTGCAGCCAGAAGGGTCAGAAATCCCCTTGGGAAGAAGATGGGAATGACCTTGTCTCCTGATCCAAAGCCTTTCTTGTCATCTCTGCCTTCTCCACAGCTCCTTTTGGAGCACTGGAGGTATCATGCCTGACTCCTGTGAGCCAGATGGCTTTGAGGGGATTGGTGTTGGTGTGTTTGCTAACTTGGTGACCTGTTTCATGCCACTTTAAGCTTGGATGGAAAGAAGGCAG
Organism: Turnix velox; assembly: GCA_013400935.1. Classification (NCBI taxonomy): domain Eukaryota; kingdom Metazoa; phylum Chordata; class Aves; order Charadriiformes; family Turnicidae; genus Turnix; species Turnix velox. Next base: position 28,398 of record VZTY01021482.1, on the reverse strand, counting down.
CTACTTGTTCCCTGTAGAGGTGACATGACTGCATGGGGCAAAGGAACGAGGTGCTTGCCCTCCCCCCCTCAAGCCCTGCTAGTGAGTTTGTGCCCCAGCAGCAGGATGGGGACAGCTGCTTTCACAACCTGGATGTGTTGTCACTCACATCCAGACATTTCCTGTTATCTAACCTCAGCCTTATCTTCCCCATTCGCAGCTTCCTCTCGAAGGAGGAGCGGCCCCTTCAAAAACCAGCTCTGTGCCTGGGCTCTGCTCCTCCTGCACAGCCCCCCACGCCGTGCTGACCCCAAACCATGTCGACCCCATCCCATACTGACCCCACATCATGTCGACCCCATGCCATAACAGCTCACCTCGGTCCAGGCTGGCTCAGCAGGTAGGTGCCATCTCCTCATCCTGCCTGGTGGAAGGGGTGGTTGGGGACAAAGGAGGATCAGACCCTTGGGGTCTGCTCCTCTTTCTGCTCCAGGAGGTCTCAGAAGACAAAAGGGACACAAATCCTTTAAGGATGTCTGTGTTCTTGCCAGTGCAGAAAACTGTCCTCCTACCTCCAGTTTTGGGGGGGGAGGGTTGGAAGCCAGCTCAGGTTTGAATTGTCTGCCCTAAGTGTTTGGAGAAGGTCTACCTGAGTCAGAAGAGCTTCTTTGGTTCCTCCCTTCAGAGGGAAAGTGGGGGGTACCCTCCAGTTTTGGGGGAGTGGAAGCCAGCTCAGGTTGGAAGTGTCTGCCCAAAGTGTTTGGAACAGGTCTACCTGAGCCAGGAGAGCTTCTTTGGTTCCTCCCTTCAGAGGGAAAGTGGTGGTGGTGGGTTGGGGGGTACTTTGTTGACCACCACTAGTTTCAGCCAGGGACCATGATTCATTGATGAGACTGAGATACAATTAATGGTGATGTTTCTGTGGTCCTCTTTGGTCTGAAGGTGCAGCTCACACTCATGCACGTGCTAGAGATGAGCTGCTGGCAGCAGCAGATTTTGATCAAAGTTAGTGAGAGATGAGACAAAGAGCAGGGGAAGTTGTGGGATGGAGGAGGGTGCTGCTGAGCAGGGACAGAGTCCAGCACACTGGCACAGGGGCTGGGGACTCAGGTAAGTGGTGGTGGGGCTGTGGGATGGTGTCTCTGAGGGGAATGTGGTGTTTATCAGATCTTCCTTGGGTGCTTCTGGGTGAGACACAAGGGGCCAGTTGTAGCCCTTCTGGTTCCTGGCCTCACAAGCCATCCTCAAAACCCTCAGCCTCCTCACAGGAGTGTTTGCTGGCTGTCAGAATGGCTTCTTGCCTTTCTATCCTCTACAACAAGCCCATGACTAGGGTCTGGATCTGGCTTTTGACCATCTCCAGGCTCAGTGGTGGTTGGACTGTCCTCTGGTGGGACAGATCTTTTGCTCCTGAGTGCTCCAGGAAAACCTCTGCAGGGTCTGGTGTCTGAATCTCCTGTTTCAGGAGGAGCTTGGCTCCATAAACACCAACCAGATGCCTCCAGAGACCATAAAGAACAAAGACACCTATGCAGTGTTAGCATTTCCCCAGGGTTACTGGTGTCCCCCCAACAGTGATGGGCATGGAGAGGGAGGAAATGAGGGGGTAGAAGGTATGAAACCATGTGGTTTCTCATTAGCAGTGGGGCATCCTTCTTAATGGGGGAGAATACTGAGTTACAGCTTTGAATTTGTGGTGAAGATCTGAAGAGGAAGCTCTGGATTTGTAGGACAAGATGGAGGAGAAGTTTATGGTGAGGCAGGGCTAGGCAGAAGGATCATCCAGGCTGAGGAAAGTTGAGTTGTTTTTAGGAAAAAATCCAGTGTATGCAGAGCTGTAGGGTTATTGGGGTGACAGAGTGGCACAGATGGTGGCAGTGGGGACTTGCAGCTGTTTTTTTGCTTCCCATAGTTAGCTGGGCATTGTCTTCTCTGGACTTCTTTGGTGTCTCTCTCACCTAGGTCTTCTCCAAAGCTGGGACAACTTCATTTTGCAGGAGCTTTCCTTAGGATGGGGCAGCTGCTGACCACCTTGTCCTATAAATTGCAACCTAAAGCCCAGGGTGAGGTGACCAGGGACATCCCTGTCACTCTAGAGCTGGAGTGAGGAGGCATCACCTCCTTCCTGACAGCTCCTGGTTTTAATGCCAGCAGGGACAAGGGTGTCACAGAAGCTTTTTCCCTGTGCTGCAGTTGCCCTCCTTCTGCTGGGGGACAAGTGATTTACGTGCCACTGAGACAGCTCTTTCTTTGCCCTCTTGGAAAGCAGAGCATGGCCTCACCAGCAGCAAAGCATCCTTAGCCTGGAGTTGCTCCCTGCAGCACCCACGGAGCTACTTTGGCACCTACAAGCTAAGGAGAAGGAGTTATTCATTAACTGGCTGCACCATTTGGCTTCTTGTTCTGTTTTTTGTGGTGTTAACTGTCTCATCCAAATCAGCTGATGTGCTAGAGAGAGCTACACTTGGGTATTACAAGCCTGGCTTGCCTGTGATGAAGCAAAGCCTTCAGGGTTGCAGCTCCAGGCTCTGCTGGAGCCTGCCTGATGGATGAGATTGACCTCACTGAGCCAAATCTTCCAACATTTGTTAGGCAAAGCTCTCAGCAGTATCAGCTGCAGGGCTGGGAGCACGAGGAGATCCATCCTACAAAGAGCAGGACAGCATCAAGTGGGAGTCTGCCATGAGCAAAGCCTCATTTGAGTTGTTTTTTAATTTTTTTTTAATATAATGAAGGCTTCTAGCTCCTAGAAGCATTTCCCAAGGTAACTGATGGGCAGAGATCCAGCAGAAACCCTTGCTCACAGATGTGTGGGGGTTCTTGCTTTCAATCCAGGCTGTGATTTGGGTTTCACTAAGCAGAAAGCAGAGATGGCCTTGATTCCAGCTCAAACCCTGCATAGGAAGTGCAGGTCTTGAAATGGCTGCAGAATCATAGAATGGTTTGGATTGGAAGGGACCTTCAAGATCATCTAGTTCCAACCCCCCTTGCCATGGGCAGGGACACCTCCTGCTACACCAGGTTGCTCAATATCTTAGGACACTGCTTCTCAGCACCCAAAACCCATGCTGTTATTTTCTTTAGATCAGGTATGCACAGCAATTTTACTTTTTACTTGTTTTCTTCACAAGTTTTGGGGTAATCAGACAGACCTGGAAAAATACCTGAGTGATGTCATGCAGATGGGGAGAGATGGAGTAGGGGGAAGACAAAGGTTTTTGTGACTTGGTTTGATAAGGGACTGACTGAAGAATGCAGGCAGAAGAACTCTTTCTGTTTCCCCCCTCAGAGCATGCCGTTTATTACTCAGTCTGTTTTATAACACTGAGTTTTTTCTTGGAAATACCCTCTGCAGCTTGAAACCAGAAGCTCTGACAATGACAAATCCATTTAGATCAGATAGTATCATGATGGGGCAGAGTAGAAAGCTCCCTTCCCATCTGCTGATAGAATTATCTCCCCTCCCCTTATCTTCTCCCTGACAGCAGCATTTCAAGGGGCTGTTTTTCCCCTCAGAAAGCCACAGTGGGGGATTATTTGAAGCTGCAGTTGCAGAAGCAGCTCTGCCTTTTCTTGTTGGCTCATGGTTTATCTTTTTTTCTCTTCCTCTCAAGGCCAGATCTTGGTAGAAATCAGCTATCAAATTGAGGGAAACCTGGTCACTGATGCCTGCAAGAAGACCTCCCCTTGGTTTTCCTCTATGCAGCCTCCCCATCACACTTTGATATAGCTGAAAGTCTTTTTGGGGGTTGATTTCAAATCTGTTTTTTAGGCTCTGTCCATCCAGGAAAGACAGAGAGCACATTAATACTTAGCAATGTCTTCCCTACTTTATGTTTTGCTATTTAATTATCTTTGAAGTGAATTTCTGCATTTAATACCCACTCTTGTTGAAAGAACAGGGGAACTAATGGCATTTTTTGGTCTTTGTGCTAAGGAATAGGGGAACTAATGGCATTTTTTGTTATTTGTCCTAAGGAATAGTGTGTGTGGGGANTTTTTTGGTCTTTGTGCTAAGGAACGGAGTGTGTGTGAGGCTATACTCACCCTTAAAGGCTGGATTATGCCAGCAAATAGAGGTGGAAACCTCTATTTATTACCAGATAGACTTTTTCAGCATGCTGGAAGTGATGAAGGGGATTGTTTTGACAATAGAAGAGAAAGTTTTATTTCACTCCTGGTATTAATTTTTTCCCTATGTGGTAGCTTGGTCTTCATTTAGCATCATGATCTTTACAGTGCAGCCACCTGAGAGGTGGGGACTGGACTTTGTGGGGACAAGAGGATTCTACAGATACTTTTTGTGGCAAAAANGATGATGATGATGATGATGTTTGCCAACTGGAAAAAAGCCTCTGGAGTTAACAGCACCTTCAACCCTTCTTTTTCCTCTCTGTTTGTNCAAAATCAAACACTGGGCTTTGGCAGGTGACCTGGCCTCAAGCAAAGTCAATGAGGAAACCTTCCCTACATGTATGCCCAAGGGTAGAGTTCTTTTCCAGATGGGCTTCAGATCTTAGGTCTAGCTGAAAAAAAAAAGGTATAGTTCCTCTCTTGGAGGGCAAATACAAGAGGGATGATGATGATGATGATGTTTGCAAACTGGAAAAAAGCCTCTGGAGCTAACAGCACCTTCTTTTCCCTCTGTTTGCCCAGGATGATGGTGCAGTGAAGACCTGTGTGACCTGCAGAGGGAGGTGCAGTGCAGCACTGCGTGTATTTGACAAGCTGAGTACGACACTCAGTGTGCAGAGTGTCAGTTTGTCAAATACCCCAAGTGAGGCATTGGCTCAGCATCACGGCGACACACCAGGGCCACTGGCTCCTTCTTTCTTCTCTCCAAAATCCCAGCCAGGTGCTGAACAACCCAGCCCATCACTGCTGGATGCTGCTTGACTCCAACCCTGTGCTGTCAGGTTCCTCTTCCAAACCAATTCTGGGATACCCCTCCTCCTAATGGCAAATTGTAGAATCATAAGATGGTTTGGGTTGGAAGGGACCTTCAAGATCATGAAGTTCCAACCCCCCTGCTATAAGCAGAGACACCTCCCACTACAACAGGTTGCTCAATGCAACTTCCAGCCTGGCCTTAAACACCCCCAGGGATTGAGGGGGCATCCACAACCTCTCTGGGCAACCTGTTCCAGTGTCTCACCACCCAATCTTTGCAGGTGCTGGTGCAGAATTTGGCCCTGGGCTTCTGTGCAACCAAAGACAATGCTGTCATCTTCCACNCTTCTGTGCAACCAAAGACAATGCTCTCATCTTCCATACCATTAACTAACCAGCTGTTAATTAATAATCCTCCTCACTTCACAAGGATTCTGGCAACTATAACCAACATGGGTAAGGGCAGCATTACCCATAACACAGAATCTGTTCCTTGAACATAGAATCATGAAATCATAGAATGGTTTGGGTTGGAAGGGACCTTAAAGATCATCTAGTTCCAACCCTCCTGCCATGGGCAGGGACATCTCCCACTAGACCAGGTTGCTCAGTGCTTTGTCCAGCCTGGCCTCTTCTTGTATTTGGCATCCAAACAAGTAGAAGCTGCTGATTAACTTCCTTCTAGCTCATCATCCAGTGAAAAAATGCATGTTTGCTTGATTTATTTTTAAATTAGGCTGTGGAGCCCATCTCTTCCCCTTGGGTCCATGTTATTTGGACAATGCTCCTCATCTTTTGGGATGTTTATTCCTAGTCAGCACTTGCAGCAAGGCTGCCTGTTGCTGTCTAGTTAAAGTAATTACCTCTAAACCATCCCACTTGAAGATGCAATATTTGGGTTTTTTTAATAACTGACTTGCAGTATATCAGATCTGAGGTGGGAGACATCTCAGAGGAGGGGGGGTGCACAGCCCAGGCTGACAAACCAAACTCTCTGAAAGCCTTGAACATTGAAAACTCAGAAACTAATAAAAGATTCCAAGACTTTACTGAGCAAATTTTGCAGTTCTTGTTGCAGCTATTTCTTGCTACATATTTTGAAGAAGTTGGGAGTCTGTAAAAAGCTGGGACAAATGAATGTATGACATTGCCTAAGCAAATTGTGTTCTGCTTTTCAAGTAGGTCCTATCAGCAGAGTTTATTGTGCACTGCTGGACAAACATGGTCCTACTCCTCATGACTCATGATCCCATGGCCTCTCTCAAGCACCTACTCATGACTCACAGACATCACCCTGATCTTTATCACTGAGGTCAGCTTCAAAAGAGAATGAAGTCTGTTATTTCAGGATTTTTTTTTGTACCCAGTGGATCCCTAAGATAGCAGGCAGTTGTGTCAACCCCAATCCTTTCTGCCATCAGTGACCTGCAGGTTTCTACAGACCTTAGCTCTTCTGTATGACAGCTACCCAAGCTGTCCCTTAATGCTCTTCTTCACTGTTTTTTTTTTCATGAATTTCCAGTTTTTCTTTCAATAAAGCTTGCCACTCTGCTCTTTAGATAACCCTTCCCTGTTTTTTTTCATGAATTTCCAATTTTTCTTTCAATAGAGCTTGCCCCTCTGCTCTTTAGAAAACCCTTCAAGCCTTTAGTTCCTTCTACATGGCTGGGGAAGAGGCAAAGACAGTTAGGTCCTTCCTCTCTTACAAGACCAAATACAGCAGGAAAAACTTCTTTGAGACTTCTTCTCCCTTCTCCTGCAGAGAAGAGCAGGTTCAGAGGGGCTCTGAACATCAGGGCAAACCTGGCAGGTGTAAAAGCCAAGAAGCCCCCTCTGTCCTATGTCCACTTTGCTTTCTCTGAAGCAAAGGGAGCTGCAAGTCTCATGACACTGTGCTGGCCACTAGAAACAACGTGTTTTTTGGGGGTAGAGTAGTTTCAGAAAGGAAGTTGAGGTTTCCCTTCTATGCTGGAGCAGAGCTGGAGCTCAGCAGATGAGTCACATCACTGGGTGAGTGACCAGCACAAGGAAAGGAGAAGTTTCTTAGTTGGGGCACAGCAAAGACCTCCATGACTTTTAGAGGGCAAATCTTCTGTTTCCAATGGGTTTAACTACCAAAAATATAAATGAATAAAATAATCACACACTTGCTGCACTGAGAGAAACATCAATACCAGCTCTGGAGAGAGGATTTTTGTGTTTCCACTCTTCTGCTGCTCATGATCTCAACCATTTTGCTGCTCAAAGTAGAGGCAGAGCCAACGTGAGGTATGTAGTATCTGCTCCAGTTGGGTTATGAGCTGCCACTCTCCTCTCTCCTCCCGCAGCTTCTTTCAGGCTTCAGATCTTCTGAGGAAGTTTCCTCAAAGCAAGACCAACACTGGGAGCAACAAAGAGTTGGAAAAATCATGGTGTTACTTGGTTGATGGAGAAAGTTGGAACTTGGAGCTCATTATGGCAACAAAACTTGCATGAAACACTGGGCTAATTGAAAATTAGCAAGAAAGGCAATTGAGAAGTAAAAGAGAGCTCCATGTCCTGTGTTTTGGACCTGGGTTTATTGAGGATGAAGATGGGGAAGCTGAAAAGATTTCAGTTCCTGTCTCACACAGCATTGACCTCCCACCACATACTTTTACACCATGTAACCATGGCTGCAGCTCCCCCCCTCATTTCTTTTGCCACCTCTGAGACTGGTGACTCCAGATCCATTCTGGTGTCTCCAAGGCCATCTTCTGGACTGTGTGGGTGAGGTTTGAGCACGAGAGACTCTCACACACATTTCTGATGCTCCCCACACTTCTTGTCCTTGGTCAGGGCACAGCTCCTCTCCTCTCCAGCAGCCTGACACTGCAACACAATGATTCCCACCTGTCCATTTCATGATAGGAGGTTTCCTCTCTGATCTTGCCTACTTGGTGTCCTGGAAAAGTGTCTCTGGAGGGCACCAAAGGTAAAAGTGAGGCTCATCTCAGCATTCAAGTTACAAAAAGTTGGGTGAAGCTGCTGTTAGGCTGCTGACCTTGGTAGGGAAAATTCATAGAGGCAAAGACAAAAGCCATGAAGGTCAAAGTTATAGAATTATAGAATGGTTTGGGTTGGAAAGGGAGCTTAAAGATCATCTAGTTCCAGCCCCCCTGCCATGGGCAGGAACATAGAATCATAGAATAGTTTGGGTTGGAAGGGACCTCAAAGATCATCTAGTTCCAACCCCCCTGCCATAGGCAGGGATACACTCCCACTAGAAATCTCCCACTAGACCAGGTTGCTCAGTGCCTTCACAGAATGTCAGGATTGGAAGGGACCTCAAGAGATCTTCTAGTCCAATCCTCCTGCCAGAGCAGGAACATCCAGACCAGGTTACACAGGAAGGTGTCCAGGCAGGGTTTGAATGTCTCTGAAGAAGGAGACTCCACAACCTCTCTGAGCAGCCTGTGCCACTGTTCTCACCCTCACCCTGACAAAGTTTTTTCTCCTATTTCTGTGGAACCCCATCTGTTTCAGCTTGCACCCTTTGTCCCTTG
>VZTY01021478.1:61155-88250 GCA_013400935.1 Turnix velox | reverse complement strand
AGGTGTAGGTTAGAGTTTCTCCCCAAACTAAGCAAATGAATCAAAGGGAGGAGATGGGGAAGAAGACAACAGGAGAGAGAACTAATGAAATGCTCTGCAGACTTGACCAAAACTCCCACGGCTGCCATTCACTGCCTTTCCTACAGCTGCTGCTGCCAGCCTGTGTCCTCATCAGCTGCCATTCACTGCCTTTTTCCTAAAGCTGCTGCTGCCGCCTGGCGGCCGCACAGCACTAGTGCAGCTGCGGACGCAGGCGGGACGAAGAGCTGGCATCGTCCGGACTCGGCCTCCCGGCCATTTGGGCTTTCCCAGCGGCCCGTGAAGCAGCGCCGTCTGCAATAAAGGACCTCCAGAGCCCGGCTTAGCGTGAAGCAGCCGTTCCTTACCGCAGCGCTGGACACAGTAATGAAGCAGCACGGTTCATCTTTCTGAGACCCCACGTTGTAGGAACTAATGTTCTATCGGATTTTATTATAACAGACGTTTATTCATATAACCTGTGTGTCCCTGTTCGAAGGCCAGTCAGTCTCACCTCTGTGCCCGGCAAGATCACGGAGCAATTATTTCCCCGTTTATCACGCTCCATTACCTCTGTCATCTCCCGAGGTCTCTCCACACTGCCGTCTTCCTCCCGGCCGGTGACTACAGGCGGCTCCAGGGCGGGGAAGGCTCCGACTCTTTGGGAGGGGTGTCCATGGCGGTGACGGCCCCGCAGGCTCCAGCCCACCCGCCGGTACGGGTGGTGGCGGGGGGCAGAAAGCATAGGGAGGCGGAAGGAGCCGGGACGCACAGGCAAGAGGCAGAGCGCGGAGCTGCCGATGGAGGCTGAAGTGAGGCTGGGCGGAGCACATGGATGGGCCGGCGCCGCTCCCTACGGGAGTTGCTCGGTTCCCACGGGGCTGGAAGGGACTTGCAGTGGTCACCGGGTGCAGAGGCAGGGCCAGCACACCCTCCCGCACATACACCGCCTTTGGGGAATGGAAGAGAAACCAGATTTTCATCCCCCTTTTTTTTTTTTCCAGGCTGAGGGCAGGGAAGGCCAGGCCTGGGTGCAGGCAGAGAAGGCAGAGGCGGGGGGACAGGAGAGAATGCAGTAGGAACACCCCGGAGATGTTATGGTCACAAATGGCTTTTAGGAGGAAAAAAGGAAAAGGAAGAGGGGGTGGAGGGGAGAAGGAGACAGGGAGAGGGTGAGGAAGGAGATGAGAGAGAGGAGGAGGAGGGTGATGGGAAGGGGGTAAAGGGAAGAGGGTGAAGGGGAAAGGGGTTATGGGGAAGGAGGAAGTGGTGAGAAGGAGGGGGAATGGGCTAGAGAGAGAGGGGGAATGAGGGAAGGGGAGAGGAAAAGAAAGGGCAGAGAAAAAGGCAGATGGGTTGCTGGCACAAGCAGAGTGTTTGGGGTGGGGCTGGTGCCCCAGGAAAGAGAGGCTGTGGGAACACTTCACAGTGGCCTCCCAGTGCCTGAAGGGGCTCCAGGAAAGCTGTGGAGGGGCTGTTTGCCAGGGCATGGAGACACAGGACATGGAGAAGGGGTTTGAAACTAGAGCAGAGCAGGGTTAGGTGAGACATGAGGAAGAAGTTCTTGCCCATGAAGCTGATGAGACACTGGTCCAGGTTGCTCAGAGAGGTGGTGGTGCCTTCATCCCTGAAGACATTGGCTTGGTGAGGCTCTGAGCAACCCAATCTATCTAAAAGTAGAAGATCGTATAGAAATTAGTTGAAGGAGGAAATAAAGACAATCGTGGTCAAACATAGCTATTTATTTTCTCTTATAAACAGCCTTCAGTTTCTTATTGAAAAAAATCTAGAATTTAAATATTTTGTTCCCATCACATACAACAGTCTGTATACATTATTTACAACTCTCAAATAAACATGTTTCAGATTTTTTTCATTTGACTTTTTTCTGTAATCAAAAGCTGTCCTCATTTTTAACTAAAACATCAATCAGTGACTACAAACTGCAGTGTTATTGGCACAGTTAGCGTACAGCAAGGGTTTTCATCTTGCATTGTATGTTCTACACCACATTTTCTCCCACATATTCTAGGATTCTAAAAGAAGAAGGAAAGGTTAGTGCTGCTTTTGTAATATTCTTGGGTTTTTTAATTCTTTTTTTGCCTCCAAAAATGGCCCTTTTCTTCAACCCTCATACACTTTTATATTGCTTTGTCCCCCTCTCTTCCATGGCACATGGAAGTGTGTGCTTCTTGGTACAAAGCAACATGAGCACAGTAGTAAAAGAGCCATGAAAATAAACTGTTCCCCTCCACGAGACGCCTCTGAAAAATGTCAGAAGTTGCAAATGTACAAAAATAATGAGTATAGTTTAGTGGCTATAAAAACCCATCTCCCCTAAAAATACAATTACTCTATGAAACAATTCAGGGAATCGGATCTGGAAAACAAAAACATTCTATTTACCCAGACTGCAGTCTTAACCTGGCAAGAGTAAATTGAGTGTGGTTTGGAAGGAAAAGCCAGGAGTCCATATTCATGCTGCAGGTCTTTAAACGACCTGGCTTAAGGAGAGCATATTACAGATTGGCTTGGTGGTAGGAAGGGGACACAGGGCAGCCGTGAGAAGACTAAGTACCCAAAAAATGAAGTGTGTGTAGAAATTTGTGTCTGGTGAGCCAAGAGAAAAAGGAACTTGAAAGGGAAGTAAAGTCTATAGCAGCAAATAGGTATCCTTACCTGTTACACGAGTGCTTGGGGGGTGGGGGGGAGGGGGGGAGAGGAGGTGTTTCAGTCCTAAATACTGACTCAGGACAGTGCTCTGCTCTATCTTAAAGTCAAAGCCAAAGTTGAAAGCTCTACATTGCATAGTAAGCACTTGGCAGATGGGCCACCTGCCCCTCAAAACCTGTTTTTCTCCCTTCATCTGCCTGCAGCAGCAGAACGTGGTGGCGGTTTTACTTGCTATTTGCATTTCATTTCACTTCTATCCCTGATGTGAAAACAGATTTCTACCAACATAATCCATCCACAACCCACCTGAACCCTGGTGGCCAAGCTCAGTGGAGTTTGCTCCATCCTGCCTCGAGGTAGATGACCTCCTGAAGTTACCACCTGACTCACTGCACTTCAGAACTTCCTTAAACTGGCTCAGCCAGCACTGGTTTAACCCCACCAGCACCTTCTGCTCCTGGTGGCAGGTTTGTCTCAAAAGCATTCATGACACACAGCAGGTTCCCTTTGTTACATGGGATTTGTTCAGGGTTTGTCACTGTAGGTTTTATCTGGAGTGTAAGAGAGGTCCTCCCCTGTCCCACCCCATCAAACGCACTGTTTTAGAAACACATTCACTCCATCCAGACTCCCTTTGCATAACAGGACATTTTTTGCTCAGCATTTCCACCTGCCCTTACTTCAAGAGTGTAAGTAAATACACATAGAATCATAGAATGGTTTCGGATGGAAGGGACCTTATAAATCATCTAGTTCCAACCTCTCAGCCATGGGCAGAGACACCTCCCACTACACCAGGTTGCTCAGTGCCTCATCCAGCCTGGCCTTAAACACCTCCAGGGATTGAGGGGCATCCACAACCTCTCTGGGCAACCTCTTCCAGTGTCTCAGCTCCCTCAGCTCCTGGTCCCAGGTTTTTGAAGCCAAAAAAACCCTCACAACAACAAACCCAGAGCATTAAAACAAACAGCACAAGGACTCTAAATCCAAACCTGTAGATGTATATTTAACATAGTTATTTTCAAATGTTGTGTAATAAAAAATGTGTTCATACAGCTGTCAGGCAAATAATGATCTCCAAGCTTTTATTACACGCCTAAAAACTCTTACGTGTTTCCTACTGAGGGATACTAAATACAAAAAATACACTGAATTTTTTTCCTTTTATGTCATACATTCTAATTCTGGTTGGCTGAACTGCAGCAGATGCATCTCAATTTCTAGAGATGTCTATTTAAAAACAAACAAACACCTTTTCTAGAGCAGAATTTATGACAAAAAATGAGAACTACCATGCTGGTAGTTGTCTCCTTCTCTGGAGACATCCAAACTTCACCTGTACACCGTCTTGTGTGACCTGATCTGGGTGATCCTGCTCTGGCAGGACTGGAATAGATGATCTATCTCTCCAGGTCCCTTCCAATCCCTGACACACTGGGATTCTTGTATCACTCCCAGGAAATCCTCACTCTACATATTTTTCTTTCTTAACTTCCTTGCTGGTAGATGACACCAAACCACTGAGAGGGCATGAAATCTAATGGAGGGTACTTCCCATTTAGCTCATAGGTGCTGGCCTCTGCCATTCTCCCTCACTTGTCTTGCTGTCATTGGTGCCAAGGGCTCCTGCTCCTCTCTCCAGTGACCTTTTACCAGAGCAGGGCAAGTGCATCCATCCTCTTCAGTGCCACCCACTCAGCTCAGCAAAGAGGTTTTCATTGGAAACTTTTCAGTGTTTTTAATAACTGCATCCACAGCTCTCTTCATGCCTCTGCAGCTGGGAATTTTCAGTTATTAAAGACTCCACAGACAGAAGCAGGCAGGAAGGGCTGTGTGAGAACACCTCCTTAAATTCAGTTTACTGCACAAACAAAGCCTGCTTAAAATAACACACCCCAAATCCGGGAGTTGAGCTGCCTTTGCTTACTCAGGTGGATGCCAGCTGCTCCTGTAACTCAGAGAAGATGCTGAGCCTTCTCTGTTATCCAGTCCTGAACTAACAGAGCCCTCCAGAACTGCACCCTAGAAGGTAGCTGCCCAAGCCCAGAACTGAGACATTCTGCCCACAGGAGCTCCTACTCTCTCATCAGACCTATCACTGGACTCCAGGAAGCAGCACTTGGCTGTTATGGCACCAACTCTCCCACTGAATGGGGAAATCCAGTCCTTCCCAGAGCAGGTTTGCCCTGTGAGCTGAGGACTGACAAATGCACTGGAGTCACAGAGTCACTGCCCACTTGCCAGAGGAAAGGAAATTACACTCACTCTTCATGCTTGTTTTGCTTCTAATTTTCTGATGCCTTGTCACCATTCTTCCAAGCCCTCACTCCTTGCAGGAGTGACAGATATTAAGTATTACCCTTCTTTTCCTCCCACAGATCTGCACCTGCACAGAGAAGTCAAGAGCTGAGAAGTGATAAGACCGCACTCCCATCTCTTTGGACTAGGACTTAGTTAAAACACTGGAGGGAAACCTCTCTGAACAACACTCTGTGTGGCCTGTGTTAACTCCAATACAATCCAAACACTCAAAGTTAAGAAAAAACACAGCATGCAGTCCTTTCCTGTAACATCCACACTTCATGAAAACTTGGTAATTCTGCAGAAGATAAAAAAAGCCAAAACTTTGTGAGGATGCTAAATTGGGTGATGACACCAATCCGACAAGGAGCCAAATACATTCTCCACTTTTTAGAGCCAGAATGAAACCAAAGTCTGTCTTTATTACAAATGCTAAACTGTAGGTGTCCTGCAAGCAGCCTCAGTATAATGGTTACATTATTGTAACCAAACCTAAATTCAGTGAGTACACCACTGTGTGACCCTTCTTCACCACACAAAGCTCTGCGTTTCCATTCCTAAATAAGCAACAATGAAACAGGAACACAATGTTAGCATCTAGCTCAATACTAGGTTTGCTCAGTTCCTCTTGTCTGGTTAGGACAGTGAGGGTAAAGTGTAAGGTAAAAAAGTGTAAACTGAAGTCTAAAGGAAAGGAAAAAGTAAAGTAAAACAAAAAAAATGAAGAGACAGAAGAGGTAAAAAAAGCATTCAATCACTTCTCTGGGAAGCATTTGATGCATACTATGAAATGAAACTCCCTTGAAGAGAACACGGGTCCTAAAATAACCTTCAGATGCTTTTGAAATACATCCTTCTAGCTCAGAAATAGTGATTCTGCTCTCCCAAATGATGTTGCATTTATCACTGTGCTTACTTGTTGACTGGCTGGCCATACTAATGGCCACTTCAGTATTTCACAGGCTGCTGCACAGCATTTTCTCCATCACCCAGCATTTTCAGTCAAGCAAGGGCAAACAAAATACAAGCTCAACTTTCCTGTGGCACACTAAGCTCGGATTCATCTTTAAAACTGAGAGGTCTGAGAGCCAGCCTAGTGCACCTCAGCCAGCCACAGTCTCTGTATTAGTAAAAATGGCAGAGTCACAACCTAGCAAAGCCTGGCCACATCAACCCATTAGTGTATTGTATTTGGCAATCAGTAACACCCTGGGATAGATCTTAATACAGATTTTTCTTTGAATCCAAAATACAATAGGTTTGACAACATCCATAAAGGAAGATAAATAGTTGTATGTGCTTCTGCAATGGGAACCCTGACTGATAGGAGCTGCAGCAGCAATCTCCAAGTCATTACCTACAGATACCTCAGATGTCAACTCTTTGCAGGGGAGAAAATGCAAAGCTAGAGAAGCAAAGACATTGACTCAGGTGGGCTATGGATACATTTTCATAAGGTTTTCCCAGAAAGAGAAGATACACTATCGTATCAGAAACCACTACAAATTCACTACTCTTTTTCCAACTGCTGTAACTCCTCAGAGACCGGCTGCAATTTTAATTTGGGCAGAACACTATCCTGCTCACATAAATCAAGTGGTCTAAGAAATAAGATTCTCATCAGGATGTATTTCCTACCACTGAAAACACTGGCAGCACAGCTCCTCCACAGAGCCAAGGTTTTTATTCTAAACTTACAAGCATTTCACTGGTTACTTTTCCAGCCAGATTTCATTACCCCAGTGTGCTAATTTTACATTTTTTTTTTTTAACTTTTTCCCCTATTTGTCTACAAACAAACCTTTCATTTGGCAAATACTAAGAAACTTAAGCAAAGTGACTGATAAAGGTCAGTGTTTCCTGGTTTAAAAAATAAAAGGAATTATGAAAAGCCAAAAGCAATGGCTACAGACATGGAACTACTTGCTAAGTGCAGGTGCTTTGTGATTCTAACAATCACCCCCCACAGTTTTGCTTTAGCAACTACAGCTCCACCATTGCTTTTTTCAATAACAAACATCCTATTTTTGAAAAATTCTCTCTCTTAATGGCTAAAAAAATAAGACAAATATTTGTATTAAAAGCTGAAGATCATTGATTTCAGTTAAGTTATGGCTTTCTTAGTGTAAGCATATATTTATTTATTTTCTAAAAGTATCAGTAAGTGTCCTGGGTGTTAGTTCTTATTTTCTCTTTCCAGCAATGTTCAGTATTGTATGTGCTTTGCACCTCAAAAGTGAGTCTGCCAAGGCACTTAGAGAATGTAAGCAAGTTTTGTAGGGACTTCATGAGAATGGGCAACCATTGACATAACACAAGAACCCACCCACCAGCAGAGTCAATCAATCTCCCAACCAAGCACATTTCCTTTCTAAGCACTCAGCACCTGCTAAAATTCCACAATGAATTAGCAACAATTGGGGGAAATAAAAAAAAAACAAACAAAAACTATTTACCATGTGTCACTAACAGATAAAAGATTTCCCCTAATGAAAGCACAGAAAGTAGACCTTGGCTGTCTTTAGTATCAGCACAGGTTTCTGTTTTGTTTTTTCAAAAAAACAAACAAAAAACATATACCACATGCTCGCTCAAAGAAACAAGGGATTTCAAGGAAACCTCTTCCTTTTATCTGTCCTTAGAAGTGAGTTTTTCAATCAGTTCTTGAAGTGGTGCAAGTTCTCTTCTATCAATAAGGTTGAATTCCTGTAGTAAGGGATGAGGAGACAGAAACGAATCATAGAATGGTTCATGTTCTAAAGGACCTCAAAGATCATCTAGTTCTTACTCCCCTGCCACAGGCAACGAGTCTCCCATAGTAGATACCAGGGTTTATCTGTTTGGCTAAGAAGTCTTGTTCAGATAGAAATTATTTGCTAATAAGCTCTCCAACTCCAGGCCTAGCATTCTCTGCCTGTCTGCTGTTAGTTGAGCAGTGATCAACTGCCTAAAGCTTTTTTTTTCCTTGCATCTTAAAGGAAGGAAATGTAAGAAGATGCTCTTTCTTTCATAAGGAGAAGGGGGAATGTAGCTCTGAAGCAAGCACACTCATTTTAATCTAGCTTCAGATCCATCCTCCTTTCTTTTGTTAGGAATTACTGTTCTTCTGAATTATTTGTCAGGGAACACCTTTCAGTACTGACCTTTGCAGCAAGCAAATAATTGCTTTGTTAAAAACTTTTCCATTTCTTGAATGGTTCTAACAGTAAATACACATACAAATAGAGTAAGACACTATCTTAATGTCACAGAAGCATTGACTCTTCTACATGAAAAACAGCTGTTAAAAAAATGGAAAATTCATTACTCTACTGCATTATTCTAACTGTAACTATAATGCCTGTGTCACACTTGCCTGAACGAAAAATATAAAGTGCTTGAAAGAAGTGTTAAGGTGTGCTTCTTCTTGTAGCTGGATCACTGGATCAAAGTGCTGGTGATAAATGTGAGCATAAACTCTGAAGAGACGCTTTAAAATTGTCTTTGCCACTGACATGAAGTTCTTTGGGAATGGTACACCTAGAAATAACAAAAAAACCCAAGAGTACTTATTTTTCAGTGTCACACATTTGGAAAGCCATTGTAACTCAACTCTCTTACACAACAAAGGCTATTCTACTTCACTCTGCAATTTAATCTTTAAATCACACAACCTAATTAGGCAGAAACAAGCTCATTACAAGACCAGAGGGGAGGCTTCCCTTCCTCCAGTACAACTGTGGCTTGTGAACTTTTTACAAGACAGATCTGACCACATTCTATGCTGAACCTTTCTAACTTCAGCTTCCAGCTACTTCATCTTGTGATGCCTTGGTATAGTTCCCTGAAGAATCTCTCCTGACCAAGGACCTTCTTCCCTTCTGGTAAGATTCAATCACAGCAGGATTTGGTTTTATCTCTCTCTTGGCTCCATTCCACCGGTTTTGTGCCTAGCAAAGAGATTGCTGTTTCCATCCTGCTCTTTATTACCCCTTAGCAAGAGACTTTTCTAACTTCCTGCCCCTGAACCACCCTGAAATACACATTCCTTTTAGTAATTTCTATGAGCTTCACATTTCAAAGTGACCCAGAGCAGGTAAAATCAGTTTCAGCAGCAGAACTTTCTCGGTGCGCAAGATGCATTAGAACTGGTTAGGAAAGAGCTACTGGGAGCAATAATCTCTTTAGTCGATACACCCACAGGCTGAAAAAAGAAAAGACACGTATCAATCACCTAAAAAGATTAAAGGTGTCCTGCTTCTCACCACACTTCAGTTTTTCTAGTCAGCTCGGCTCTGTTACAGTCTTTCCATTAGCTGAGGTCCTCTTTAAGGGACTGTGCTGGATACCAATCATGATCTCACCAATGCTTTAAAATCCTGGCAGTAAAACTATCACACCCCTACACAAGCTCACCCTGTTTAGATACACATCACCTTTCCTTCACTGCCTGCTGCATCACATAGCAAGTTCCTATTTAGTTGCATATCCATTGAAGCCTTTAAGGCTCTTTCTGAATCACTACCTTTCAAAAATACATCCTATTAAAAGAAAAAAAAACCAAAAGGCATTAGGTGCTGCAGTTTACAAAAGATCAAGTCATGATGCAATCTTTCAAATGCAATTTCAATATTAAGGGTAGCTCTTTTAATATCATTCCTATTAGTAGGGGACTTCTAGCTCTGAATTCCACCCTGAAACACCAATACAAATAACAGCACATGAAGATGCCACACTAACATCTATTAAGCTGGGAAGATTTAGCTTTTAGTCACTCCTTCCCAAACTAACCACCCTTCCCTGCTTATCTGCTTAAATGTAAGTAAAATCAAATGCAACTTGATTCTGTCCCCTTTTTCTGAAGATGATTATTGAAACGCTTGAGAAACCAGTCACAAAAAAAAAAAAAAAGGCAATTAAGAGATCTCCCTTCCTTGTTCCACAAGGGATCATAAGCCTTTAAGCAGTGAGCTGGGAAACAGGCAATAAGGAGCTTTAGAACAAAGAGTCCTTTGTACTAGCAGAGTTTTCTTATCATTCATGAAGTGGTGGTTGTTAGTATTTCCCTTCTGCTTTTCTGAAAGAAACCTCTTAAAAGTGTACACCTTCCATCCTCATTTGAGAAGGAAAAATACCATTAATTTAGCTTCCTTGGAGGGAAGGCCTAGAAGAAGTCCCTAATGAGGATGAAGCATCAAAAAGCTGCCCGTTTGTACCAATTACTGGTTATTATGGCTCAGAGACTATTTTTTTTCCAAGAAAACAACCCACTGGTCAAAATGAAAAAGCCCATCAGAATCGATTGACACAGTCAGTTACTAATTGCAAACCGCACTTCAAGCATTCAAAATTGTGACAGATGTTTACTGTATGAACACATGGACCAGAGTTCATGTACAACTACATACATTTTATCTTAAGCAATAAAAACACCTTTATGCATAGAATGTGACCTTTCAAATTTGCCCTGCTTCAGTCAGTTATTTAGGACACCTTTTACTGCTCCAAGACCAGAATACTCCTGTATAAGTGTAATCCAAACACTTTGTTCAATTTTACTTATTCACTTTACCTATTTTAGAAGGAAATAGCGTTTCATCATCCAGCTGATCCTGGACCCAGGTCATCAGGTAATCAATGTACTTTGGTGCAGAGCACTTAATTGGTTTCTTTATGTTGGTCCCATCTGCCCAGTGGTATTCATATCTGGGTTGGAACAACAACAAGACAATTCATAAAACAAGTGAACCATAAAAAACTTAAAACCATAAAGAACTTCTTATATCTAGCCTGAATCTCCCCTCTTCCAACTTGTATCCTATTTACATTCCTATTGGAACACATCAAGGCAGAAGCACTGAAGAACAGGAAATCTCAGGAAAACCAGAAGTGTCTCCCTGCCATCAGGAGTGGGCATATTGTACTCCCACAAATGCCTAAATGTGGATTTTAGAGTCGGAAAAATGCATTTAGGACGTTAGAAAAATGCCATTTAGAGAAACACAGCAAAGTCTCTCTCCTCTGTTTACTAACTGAAGGCTTACAAGCAGGGAAGAAAGATAAAGAACAATCCCCTCAACCAATGCTAGTGAATAAACATGTTACTACTACGCTGGTTCTTAAGGTGTTGTCATGCCTGTTGGACTGATGGTGACACTGCAGCTGTAACAAGTGATAACCAAACAAGCTTTCTTTGGGTAAGAAACGGTTGGTCACTGTCAGAGTGAAAATACTGGAATATTACTGTAAGGAATCATATGTTCTGGAATAAACTAAACTGATACTCTTTTAAAAAGTGAGCTGTGAAGCAGGAGAGGGTAACCTAGTCCTGAACTTTACATCAATCCCTAACCACCACAGCATACTAACACTCGCATACAACCTCAGTCAGTTGTGCTGACATGGGGGAAAAGGGGAGAGGAGAGGAGAAAAGGGGAGGGGGAGATCCATGAATATCTGCTTTTATGCTGACATGTTTTCCAGCAATAAATCACTGAAAAAAATCAAAGCCACTGAAACTAAAAACACTGCATGTATTCCCTGTTCCTGGCCTCACCTCCCACATACATACACTTTTCTGATCCTTTCACAACACCCGTCCCTGAGTACGCATGGGGGGGCAGAGTTTGGAAAACGCTCTACAAATCCTAGGGACAAGACCACTTACTTAAAAACCCGGATGGACTGAATCTTCTACCTTCCTGCATTTCTTTTCTACCCCACCTCAACACTACTGAAGTATGACTTAAATATTTCTGTCACTGGTTGTTGGTCTCTTCGGAAAGAAGGAATTGTTTACTCTGGCATCCAGTTGGCTAAACCTTTTAATAATTAACTTCCAGCCCCAAATAACTACTTTTCAGCAGGCAAAAAATAAAGCAAAAAAAGTATTTTTATGCTCTTATTTATTGTATAAGAGCCTGTTCTGCATACCAAAGCAAAAAGAAGACAATGGGCCATGGTATTGCACAACTTCACTTCAAAGTCTTTTGGCATAATAATAAACTTCTATTCCTTTTGTATTTTCACACTTCCCCTGCTCTGCTCACACAATCACAGGGATTAGAAGGGACCTGGAGAGATCATCTAGTCCCATACCTCTGCTGGAGCAGGAACACCTAGACCAAGTGACAAAGGAAGACATCCAGGGGGGGGTTGAATGTCTCCAGAGGAGACCCCACATCCTCTCTGGGCAGCCTGGGACACTCTTCTCTCACCCTCACCCTGACAAAGTTTTTTTACGTATTTCTCTGGAATCTCCTGTGTACCAGCTTGCACCCACTGCCCCTTTTCCTACCACTGGGTGTCACTGAGAAGAGCCTGGCTCCATCCTCCTGACACTCACACTTTACGTGTTTATAGACATGAATGAGGTCACCCCTCAGTCTCCTCTTCTCCAAGCTAGAGACCCAGCTTCCTCAGCCCTTCTTCAGAAGGAAGATGCTCCACAGAGGCAGGTTTGTCTAAGCACAGTGGTTTTGGCAGTCAGTAACATCACTTTTTAGTTTAGGAACCAGAGCTTTTCTTGGTCTGTCTGGCTGCTTTTGCCTTGCTTAGCTCCTGCCCTCTCTGCTGAAGCTTTGGCTCCCGCCCCACCAGCTGCCATTACAGCTACAAACAGCAACACCTCACCACCAAAGAGGAGGAAGGAGAAGAGAGGTCCGATTTTCTTTATTGGTTATTTAAGATTTTTCTATCATTCAAGAGCAAGCAGTGCCCTCCATCACCCCTGGCTCAGAAATGCAGGTGTTTTCCTCTCCGGAGCACACCAGTCATCCACAATCATGAGATGTCTCAACAAAAGCAAAAGGAAGAACCAAAGAAGTGAAACTCTGCTGAGGTACACGGTAAGAGATTCAGAGTCTTATTCACACAACTCAAAACTGTAGCCAAGTTTACTTCTGTAATATACCTGCTGCAAAGTCCTAGAAGAAAGATTTTGGTAAGCCCTAAATGAACACTAGCATATAAAAACTTCAAATCTTTATTTAAGAAACCCTCAGGAACTTCTTCTTATTTGGGAAAAAAAAAAGGAAAACCAGTTTTGATAGTTTGCTTCCCAGGCTAAGGGGAAAGAAAAACAAAACTGAAAGAACTGGAACTTCACCCATCTCTTCCCCACTCCCTTAACTACTGTCCAGGTTTCTTCCCCCATATAGGTAAGAAAACAACCTTTCAACCCCAGAAGTGATTTTATCTTTGCTACTCAACTGGGCTAGTCTCAAGTTTTCAAATACAAACTAATCTTACAAGTTATAAGCTCAAGAATGGGGAAAAAAAGTAAACTTACTTTGGGCCAGCAGACATCACAGGGCAGCTCTCCTCTGTGCAGAAGTCTGTAATGGTTCCATAAAGCATATTGATCTGGTTGAAGAAGTCAACAGCTGCAAAATATTCACACCATCAATAAACAAGCTGCAGTGTGACAGCAACACAAGCTTCTTACAGCTTTAACTGTTAAAACACATTGCAAAAGAGGATCCCGGAGTATTTGTCATGGAAAAAAAAATAAATCTCATAGTTATTACATTTTAAGATGTAATATAAAGGAGAAGCAGAAAGCAATCACCAACTTGTCAGAACAGCCTGTAGCAAGAGCTACTTAATTGATCATGCAGCAAAATCTTCCTGTGAAAGAATTAAATGGAAAGCCAAAGTGGAATTAGTTCCTTTTCAGAAAGTTTGGTGCCTTTGATTAGAATCCCACACCCTACTGCCAAGTCTGGAATAAAACAAAGATCTTGAATGCAAACTTTCCAACTAGAGAGAACTGTAACCCGTTGGTTGATGCTGACATCTCTCAGGTCTCATAATCCAAATGACTGTTTTTTTCAAAGAGCACTTCACAGAATCATATAATCATTTAGGGCCAGATGGATCTTTGAAGATCATCCCCTTCCTACCCTCCTGCCCTGGGCAGGGACACCTCCAACTAGACCTGGTTGCTCCAGGCCCCATCCAACCTGCTTTTGAACACCTCCAGGGATAGAGCAGCCATGGTTTCTCTAAGTAACACCAGCAATCTGGTGCCATGTCAGAGAAGACAGTGCATCTCTTGGGTATCCACCCCAAATCTGTGTTCCTTGCTTTACCAAGATACATAGTTTTGCTGGAGTAACATCCTAAAAGTAAGCCCCAGTAGATGGTTCATACTGTGAGAGTAACTGAGAGCTGAGAACTGAGAGTATTAATGCTGCAGCTCCCTGCACTGATTTTTCCAGAGAATAAGCTTCAAAGATTATTCAAGCATCATGGCAACAAGTTCAGCAGATGCAGGAAAGAAGTTACAAATCAGGTATCATAAAAGGGAAGAAAATAAAAGAAAAAATGGTATGGCAAGCACCTAGTCCAGCTCATCTCTAGCAATAAAAACTGTCTTTCCTGCACAGCAGAAGCAGAAAACAGTTAAATAACATCGTAAAAGGGTGATGAAAGTTACAAAGGACAAGGATCCCCAAAAAGCTTGTTTGGGCAGGGGGAGGAGACAGTTAATACTGAAGGCAGGAAGAGCAATAAATGGTTAAAGGTTATATACAGCCCTTGTTTCTTAAGTTTACACAAAAACTGTAATTAAGTTTCCATTCCCTGCTCCCAATAGAAACCACAGACCAATGTTTGCTTCAAGGCAATCGTGTTCAAAAAAACCCAGAGAGATTTCCACGAAATGACTAATAACAGCAAATCTTCCACTTGCAATTCTCAGAAGGCCATTAGCCGCACTATTCATCCACTACAGCCAGTAGTGCCTCAATGCAAGAATCTGCTTTCCAAAATATGAAAAGTTGTGCAGCATCTTTGCATGTTCTCATTCCCTCTTCTTACCCATTCTTCTTAGGTTTGGGGGGCTCAGTTTATTCTTCTGATACTCTGATATTCTATGTCTGATATTCTACGACAGGTGCAAGACGTCTTCCTGAAATTATTTTTTTAGCATTTTAAAATCTGTGAGATTTCAAATGAAACTCAAAGCACCTTCTGGTTTTTTTACATGAAACACACACTTGTAAAATGTACATTAAGTCAACTCACTGCCATAAAACATCAGTGAGGTTCAGGGCTAAGCAAGATGTAGGAGAGCAGAACACTGTTCTTGCAGAGCATTTGTTCTTGTTTTCTCACTACTGTGAAGGGCAAAACCAATTACATGAACATTTTGAAGTCTCATATTTTATTTCTTTATCAACACATGGTTTTCACAGCTGCCATTAACTGGTATGATGTGTGGTAGAGGGATGCTGTAAACAAATTACTTAATCACTTCTAGACCTACAAAACAAAAAGACAAACATTAGAACCCCACTTTGCTGCAGGAGGCACGAAAGGGGACCATTTCATTACAGAATGCATCTGGGAACAAAAGGCAGCTCCTACTCTTCTGTCAAGTGCTTATGTGCCTTCCGCCACCCAGCTAATTTAGCAATTAAGTCATCTGGGAAGGAAAAAACACTGCTACCACACAGGAAAGAAGAGACGTGGAGCAGAGGAACAGCCAAAAGGGAAGGATGCCAGCAATACATGTAATGCTTACTCATAAAAATGGGCTGGCTTCTTTCTTCTAGATGGTTTTGCAACACAACCTAACTAAAGAACAACATCAGCATTTTCAGCATTCCCTAGAAGCTGTGGCAAATCATATTCTAGAGCACTGTAGGGTTAATTAAGAACTGGAAGGTTGAAATCAGTAGGACTGTTTCACTTCCCCAACATGACAAAGAGCAAGAAGAAATAGCAGAACCAAAGAAAGCATTAGAAAACATATATCTTGAGCATAGCTTAAACTGCATTGCAGAGCACAGGCAATACCAGCCAATCATGGAAACACAGCAACCCAAAGCCACAGAAGATGAGAGAATAGCAAATGTGGCACTGTCTGTAGCATCCAAAACTCTGTGTGGGATTCAAAGTATGATAGAACATAGGTTAATCCACTATTCAACAGGAGAAGGCAGGTAGCAAATTCATGCATGAGGAGAGGAAGAAGGGCAAAACATGGTCGAGCAACCAGCAAATACTAATTAGGGTGCCACTGTCTAGCCTGACCTAGCAGGAGAGGACAACAGCTTCAGAACAAGTCAAAATAATGACATTGGAGATTTACAAGGCTCACAACCTGGTAGAAACAAAAGGAAGGAACTAACTTAAGGAAAATTACAAGGATCTGCCTGTGGGTTTGTTAGAGGCAAAGGGAAATTCAAGCCATACACATGACCTCAGCCTTTAACATTTTTTTTTATGCCCAGCCCTCACACTTAACTAAATTCAGGTTTTAAGCTTAGCACACAGAGATTTGACAGTGGCTCTGAGTAACAAGAATACCTGGAAAACAGATTAATTAAATCTACTTCCTAAAAACTGCAGCGACGTTTCAACTCCGGCACTTGCTTGTGATCAAGTCCTTAGGCTTATCACGTTATTTAAACAGGTATGTATTTTTGGCAGAGGTGAGATTAAGGAGTCTTTCCCTCCATAAGCCACTCTGCACGTATCAGCTCTCCATGAGAAGACATTCATCTCTCCCAAAGGCACGCACAAGACAGAAGAGCCAACCCCACCACAAAGGGGCACACAGTTGTCCTCCCACAAGTGTTAACCCGCATCCAAGGCCCTGCCATCTGAAAAAAAAAATAAAAAATCCTTTACTTACTGTTAACTGCAACCCATTCATTTAAATCTTCACCCTCTGGAAGCATAACAGCCATCCGGAGATTACCACTGCCCAGTGTGGCCTCAGCATGTTTTAGCAGCTCGTACTGGTGAGAACCCTCTGGAATATTCTTCTTTGGTTTGAAAGTTTTGGAAGAGCGACTGCCACTGCAAACAGGACAGAAAACACTCAGAACTTGTAGAAAGGGAAGGGGAAAAAGTATTAATAGTAAATATCGCCCCTATCCCCATATTTTTGCACTGAAAAAGAACAGTTAACAAAAACTGGGAGGTAAAAGTAAGAGCAGCTTTGACTTGTTGCTTTGAACACTTGATTCTCTACTACCATCTTCTTGTCTTCTCACCATTAAGCTCAATGGGGAACATTCATTCACAGATGTTGTTCTTACATCCAACCTGACCAATTTGCAACCATTATTCCTAGTCCTGCCATCACATATCCCATTAAAAAGTCCTACCCCTGCCTTTCTGTAGGCCCCTTCAGGTATTGATAAGCTTTGCCTTTACTGCCTTTCTGGTCATCACTTCTAAAATTCAGCAAAGCCATCCCAGGAGTGCAGGAAAGGGTCTCACAACAAAAGCAGGCATCCATCCAAAAGGAAAAGCAACCAGGATCAGTGCAGGTTGCTGGTTGTCAAGTGCTATGGAAATACCTGCAATTTTGGCAATAAATTACCAGAATTCCAAGCATTTATGCAGTTCACCATATGTGAAACCAGTTAACTGCCTGCATGTTCATTCACTTGAGACAAAAGTTCAGAGACTCAACAACCTAACGCAGCTTCTCTAAGCACAAACTCCTATGATACATTTGCTCTTGGCAAGTTAAGTTGTAAATGTTGCTGCATACTTTATTTCAATTATCTTACTAGAAGCTCTCCTATTATTTAACCAAAGCCTATCCTGGCCTTAGCACCACCAGTTAACTATATCTTCAAGTAATCTTGCTCCCTCCGTAAGCACTGAACACCTTATTCCTGCTTATTCCTACACTAAGATTCTCAACACTGAGCTGAAAGCATCTCAAAAAAACCCAAAACAAGTATTTTTTTCCCTTATGTCAATCTATTATTACATGGGATAGACTTAGGAGGTCTTCCTGCTCCATGTCCATTTCTTCAATTCCCTGAGAATTCAGAGAAAAAAGTAGCTTTNCCTCCGTAAGCACTGAACACCTTACTCCTGCTTATTCCTACACTAAGACTTGCGTCTGTGTGGTGGTCAACAATACAAACAGTAATTCATGTCTTCATTAAGTAAGATGTTTTATTTTTACCTACGTTCCATACCAGATTTAGCCATATCTTAGGGTCATCTCTCCTGATATTTTAAATGCTCTAAGCTAATGAGCAGCACCTGCCTTTCCCTGTCAAGTTTCTAAATTCTTCAGTTTTGAAACACCACATCAAAGCAAAAGTGAAAGGAGACAGGGAAACCCTCAGAAATCCCACACTCAGACGTAAAACAGCATCACAAAACAGGGAATATGTTGCATCAGCCCCACTCTCTGACATAACCAACTTCCAATCTACTAAAAAAAACTGCCCTCTCAAAAAAATCCTGTTATTCCAAGGAGGCTTTGCTCCCTCCACTCCCACACCCAACACATCTGGCAAATTATCCCCTTCTATTGTTATAGAGAAGTCCAGTTCCAGCAGTGCCAGATGCAGTTCCACCTAGCATTGAATCAGGAAACACATTTCAAGCACTCACCTCACTGAGCTGGATGACTGGAAGCCACCACCTCCAAGCCACACAAAGCCTCTCCCACTGCCATAAGCCCACACACCTCTTGGCCTAACAAAGACGTCACAACTTGCTTGTAGGAAGAAATCAAATTTCCTCCAAAGCTGTAATTTTATCTGCTCATCTGCTGACAGGTGGGTTTTTTAATGATGCTTTTACGTCAGACAGAGGTTGGCAGGATGATACTTCCAGAAGAAAGGAAAACTTTCATGCATCTTGCTGGCACTGCTTACCAAGCTACTTTCACACCCCACTTCACCTTCAATTGCAGAGTACTGGCACATCTTTTACAATCCCTCCAACTAGATAAATATCCAGACAAAACTCTGATAGGCTTCATGGTAACAGCAAGGAAGGAGCCACTGGAAACCTCTGTACTCATAAGGGAAACATTCTGTCTGGGCTGGCTTCAACCTCCACACAGCCAACTATTTGCACTCTGGAGTCTTGCAGTAGAGTTCTTTACCCATTTTGACAAAGTCTGCTCCATACTTACAGAAATTTGAATTTAAAAAGTCATCGAATCATAGAATGGTTTGGGTTGGATGGGACCTTAAAAACCATCTAGTTCCAACCTCCCTTCCAACGGCAGGGACACCTCCCACTACACCAGGTTGCTCAGTCCCTGGCTTTGAACACCTCCAGGGAGGGGGCATCCACAACCCCTCTGGGCAGCAGCTGTTTTCATAGTTGTGCTTCTTCTCCCGCAAAAGGAGACTCAAATTATCAAGAAACAGAACTTGAATCTGTTCACTGTTAAACTTAATGCGTCTACACTCAATAAAGTCCTTCAAGTAAAAACCAAAGACAGGGAAAAAAGTCTCTCAAGGTAAGGGATGCCAATTCCAAATTATTAATTATTTATGGCAGAATCACCCTCTAGTTTTTGTTGGTGTAGCCCCTCTTTCAGCAAATATAAGAATAACCTGAATTGTCTACTACACCTAGAAAAAATTACTGAAATAGGAAACATCAATCAAAGTTAGAAATGGTGAAAGTGAGGGTGCCTAAGAAGTGATTCTTCCCAAAGCTAACACTGTGCTTGGTAACCAAGAAGCCTCCAGCTTTGTAAGGAATGTCTCTGCATGATTAACTCACCTCCTGCTGCCCAGGCCACAGCCAGTTGCCGAAGCTACAAAAGCCCAGCGCCACTTTATAACCCAAAGAGTCAGAGCCAAGTCACTTTTTCCCACATTTCACTGCTTCTCGTGCAGCACTGTTCTTGGGAAAGCTGCATGGAGCATCTTCAGGAAAAAATCCTGCCAAACTAATAATTAGGCTTCTAGACATTTCTGTACAAACCCAGCAGCTCCTGCCTACAACAACCATTTCCCCAGAGCTCTCCAGCATTATTTTCCCCCAAAGACCCAGGTTCCTTGAGTTCAGCAGCTTAACAAAGAAATCAGATTTTAAAATAAATCAGTCCCAAGGTAAGATACACAAAATACAACTTCCCACAAAAGGTTCTTTCAGTAGAGAAAGGCAGGAAACAGCTTAGTTTCAAACATCATTCTTTTAAGTAATGAACATCATGCTTAAAAAAAAGCCACATCACCAATAACCATGAATCAAAAAGTTTAAGTATTTTAAAAAACCCCATACACCAGGGGAGTTCTAAACAACATTTCAGTAAATGGAGCTGACAAGGATAGCAATATAGCATAGATTACTCCTAAAAGGAGAGCTTCCTGGGTCTGGAAATGGAATAAACACAAACCCAGACAATATCCTGAACCCTACTTTTTTCTTTTCAGTGGTCACCATCCTTTTTCTTTGCTACACCATGGAATAAGATCAATTTTCTGTTGGTTTTTCAACCTGAAACATGCTTCTCTAGGTATACCGTGCTCACTATCATTATTACTGATCTGAAATTGTGCCTCCTTTTACTAAAGTGCTGACAATAACACAGGTATTTTAATGAGATTTCTAATTCTCTACCCATCAAGGTGAGGACTAAAACCTGGCTTCCCCTTGTCAGAAAAATAGCTGTCTTCCTAGACTGAAGTTGAGAGAAGGCAGATGAAAAAGTCTAAGAGCTAGTGAGGAGATTATGAAAGTACAACTGCCATTATACACGAGGCTCTACGTGCTAAAAGAGCGAAAGTTTCTCAGGTGATTCACAGCCAGTAAGGAAAATGTTATTCGAGTTAGTCTTAAGGAGTGGTTTCACTTTTGCTTGCCTCAACTATCACCTCCTAGCGTTGAAACTGCCACAACACATACACATCCTCAAAATACTGAAGTTCACTATGCTCACACACAAAATAAATTCCCTAGTTTCATTTACATACCACATATTTAAATGCACTTTCATCTCCTGAAAAATCCTTGTAATAATCCAAGCATCCTAACTGGATACTATGAGAGCTTGCTTTGTGCAATCAGAAACACAAACTAATTCCCAGAGCAGCCAACAGTTGCAGAAGTGACTCAATTTCTCAGCTCCTATCCTTTGTAGGGGCAATGGCAGTACTGGGCAATATGAGCACTGGCTCCAGACCCAGAAAGCAGCAAGGTTTACTAAACAATTCAAGGAGGCAAGAGTTCAAGATATTCAACAAGTAACTGGAAATACGATAAAGTGGCTGGAGAACTGTTCCTCCTGCCACAGAGATTTCCTTATATTCAGCTAATCTCTCTTTAGGTCTTTACATTACTAATGCTCTCTCATCCTAAAATACACCTGCTGGTCACAACCTTTCAATACATTAAAAAGTAGAAAGCAGAGTCACACCCTTTAGATACATTTAAGGAAGTAGGAAGCAGAGCTTTACAGAAAGTGATCTACAAGCTGCTGAGGATGATAAATTGCAGCAATAAAAGCTTGGCTCAAGAATCAAATTAAATCCTCACTTACACACCAAATATAGCCCTTGGAGAACATGCCTCAGAATATGGGACAGTTTCCGAAAATGCTTGAAAAAAAACAATGCTATAAAGCATATCTGGACAGACAACCTAAGAAATCACAGCAGGGCATTAAAAAAAAAGAAAAAAGAAAAAAGCTTTGAAGACCATCTTCAATCTTTTAAGAAAACTAAGAAGAACGATCTGTTAATCTGTTTAGGAAAAAGGCAAAGTTAATGAAGGAGACACTTAACTAAATTTTAATGGGGGACGAGTCACTTCAGCAGTTTATAAAAGGCTACCTTTTACTGTAATCCCCGTGCAAAACCAGCTGAAGATACGAACATGGCAAATGAGAAATGATGGGCAGCTTCCCACAGAAAAACTCACTCATAAGTAGGCAAAAGGGGGGCTGAATTCAGGAAACAACACAACAACCAGCAGAGACGAGAAGTAACACAGGGAACAAAAAAGAGAAGAAATGGACAGGAGGCAGTAATGAATAATCTTGACAACTTGCCAAAAATACAATGCATTATCTCATCACTCAGTACTTCTTACACATCCTCCGTATTTAATGCAATCTTGTATGCACTGTGTGGAACTATCTTCAGTAAAATTTACTTAAGTCTTGCAAAAATATCATATCAGAAAAGTCCACCCGTCTGAGGCACCTGAGGGAAAACAACAGCTCCTACACACGCATAGGAAAACATTTCTTTTGAAATTATTTTAACTTGGGCATTTGACAGCTGAGTCCACAATCAGCTGAACCGCTCCACAGTGAATTTAAATGCACAAATTTCTCCTCATTTCCATTCACAATGCAGCAAGAAATTTTAAGAAGAGCTGCCAACCACAGAAGTTAATACTAGGACATTAAAGACACTTGTTTTTTTCTAAGAGGTTACACTTTGGGGTTAAAAAAAAGAGTATTTTTTGCTACAAATTATGACAAGTAAAAGCCATCATAATGCTATTCAGAGTCCTGAATGTAGAACACTCTACAAGTCCCTAAAACAACTAGTCCATTCAACCAAATCCTGGACTGTGCAACTGAAGCTGGTAACAAACACACAGCTATTAAAAAAAAAAAAAAGAATCATAAAATGGTTTGGGTTGGAAGGGACCTTCAAGATCATCTAGTCCCAACCCCCCTGCCACGGGCACTTAAAACAATTTGCATCCATCACTTCTAGTCCTGCCATCACATATCCTATTAAAAAGTCCTACCCCAGCCCTTCTGCAGCCCCCTTCAGGTATTGAGAAGCTACTACGAGGTTCCCCCAGAGCCTTTTCTCCTCTGGACCCCAACTCCAGCTAATTGCATACGTTCACTCAATCTGCAAACACAAAGAGAGGACAAACAATTGCAGCACACAAGCAAACAATTAGGAAGCAATTAAGTCCAGACATCACTTCATCTTAATAAACACAACTTTGAACAGTGGGGGGACTGGACTAGATGATTTCTTGAGGTCTCTTCCAATCCCTGATATTCGGTGATTCTGTGTATGCTTCAAAAAAACCCTATACTGAATACATCGCTAACGGTACTGGTTAAACAACAGACTCTGCAGTAAAGTTATAAATCCACATGTTGGGAGCCTCTATCCTGACATTTCCTCTAGGAGCACAGCAGTATTACACTAAAGAAAATAATACTGAAGAAAAAAGAGAGTACTTTAAAATACTGAGAGAAAAACATCTTAATGCTCAGCAAGCATCTATGTCCTATCTCCAGTTCGGTAAATGCTTACACAATGATTTTCAATAACCAAAATTCCAGCTTAGAAGTGTCTAACAGCCTCCTGTGGGAGTCCTTGATAAAGAGAAGATAAATATCTCATCTCCAGCTTTTAACTACAGAAGGAGCATTCAGGAAGCTCTCAGATGCTCTCCTACTACAGTAAGGCAAAAAACACTGCCCACTTTAGAAACAATTTTCATCTGGGTAAGCAGCAATGACTTAGCATCTAGGAAAGCTGAGTAAAGGGATTAAACAAACAGCCCGCCAGGATGTTCTTCAAGAATAGGAACAGACTGTGAAATCAGGCCACAACGCTCCTTAGTCTGCAAACACACCAAACCTAATTCAGATATATTTCTGAAAGAGATAATAGTGGAAAAAAGTAATGTCCCATTGCACCTTCCACACAAACTATGATTTTAATTAAAAAAAAAACCCATGCACACTATCAGAAGCTGCAAGGCTCTGCTGTGCTACATAAAGACAGAGAAAGAGCAAATCTTTCCCCCAGTTTGGTTTACAAGTTAGGTTTGCATGGATTCACAAACAAACACATCCTTAACAACAGCTGGTTGTCATCATCCTTAGCTGCTGCTTCCATCAGCTTCTAGTCTTTTAAGGTTTCAGCAGTAACAACTGCTTAAATTAATTTAGTTAAATATACACACACATATATATATCCTGGCATATTCTGTGACTGACATTCTGTGATATAAATGGCTTTGTCAATTTTTAAGAAAAGACAATTTCACAATTTCAATAATAAAAGTTAACCTTATTTAAAAAAAATCATCTAGCTTCTTCTTTACAAAAGTTTTGCCAGCATAGGATAACACTAGCATGTTACCATATGGCACACCTACCAGAACTATATTTAATTTTTTCCCTTGGTGCTTGCTAAAGCACCCTGGTCATTGAAAATCATTATGTAGGCATTGACCAAATTAGAGATGGTAATATCGCTGCAATTACCTTCTAGAGAGAACTTATCAAGCTGATTTTTTTTTGGAACTGAAGATACTTTCTGGGCCAATTCTCATTTTAAATTTTTTTTTAAATATTCAGGATAACCTATTCAACCACTGAAAAGGTTTATAATGTCTTTTCAGAAAGAAAGAAACAGATCAGAGATAGAGAACAGCAGCACTGAAAGTAACAATTGCTGTCAAAACCGAGTTGTATTAATTCAGTGACTCGTCTCAGAAGACAGACTTTATAATGTTATCCATAATGAGAGAAGACAATGGTTTCCCTTGATTTTTTCCCCCCCCCTCAGTGTAGCTTTATATGTCACTGGCCCTAACAACAGCAAAGAGTATCAATGGATTTGTCAGGGGACAAGTACCACGCAATGGGCCCACTAGAGGGGCCCCAATCACCCTGCCTTATCCAAGCACAATCAGCCTGTTATTTGGCAACAGGAGAGACTGCAAGCACAACTTGAGTGTCAAACTGACAAACTACAGCCAAGTTACTGACAATAAACTTGCATGACAGATTGACTGTAACTTAAGGGAAAAAAAAAAACATTTCTAGTCTAAGTGTACATGGACAGCCTTCATCTGGCACATCATTATTACTGCGAGTTCAAAACAGTCAGTTTGCAAAAATACTAACAGGAAGAAAAAAGCACAGACAAACAATAGGCTGCTACCTCCATACCAAGGAAACTGAGTCAAAAAGTATTAGGAAAAACTATGTTAAAAGTACCGTCAAAATACAGGTCTGTAAACCTGTGGAAGTGTATAAGATATCCAACCATAAAATCATAGAGAGGTCTGGGTTGGAAGGGACCTTAAGGATCATCCCCCCCTGCCACGGACACTTAAAACAATGAAGCTGGAGGGAAAGGGGCAGGACTTTTAAATAGAATATGCAAAGGCATGACTAGTAATAATGGATGTAAATCAGCTGGATGAGGCACTGAGCAACCTGGTCCGGTGGGAAGTGTCCTTGCCCATGGCAGGGAGATGATCTTTAAGGTCCCTTCCAACCCAAACTGTTCTGTGATTCTATTCTATGATTCTAAAAGTTCTCCCCTCCTAGGATGTGGAAGGTCTTGAAAAAGAATCAAACGTCTCATTAATGCTTGTGACAGAGGGTGGAGGGGTTCCAGGCTTTTCCATTAGCAGTTAGCCAAATGCCACGGAGCAGAAGGCTCCCTAATTTGCAAACCAGACTCCCAGGACACCACCACACTCTAAACCCTGTCCCCACTTCTCTGCTGCAGCAGCTGAGAATGATGGAGGGGGACAGCTGGGATTCTCTGAGGGGCATGAGGCCTAAATCCACAGAATAGACATTTGCACCCACCTCCCAATCACAGATGAGGGAGATTTCTTTCTTTCAAAAATCTCCCTGGGGGCAAAGCAGCATGTGCACAATAATTGAAAGGACAGTTTGATATGGCCAAGTTAGAAAATAAACACAAGGGAGAGACTGAGAAGGAAGCCAGCACAGGTATCACTTGTCTAATTTACTAGAACCCTCTAGCTCCCAGGACAAAATCATAGAATAGTTTGGGTTGGAAGGGATCATCGAGTTCCAACTCCCCTGCCATGGGCAGGGACACCTCCCACCACACCAGGTTGCTCAGTGCCTCATCCAGCCTGGCCTTAAACACCTCCAGGGATTGAGGGGGCATCCACAGCCTCTCTGGGAAACCTCTTCCAGTGTCTCCCCACCCTCACTGCAAAGAACTTCTTTCGTATCTTCAGCCTGAATCTTCCCTCTTGCAATTTGCATCCATCACTCCTAGCCCTGTCATCACATATCCTATTAAAAAGTCCTACCCCAGTCCTTCTGCAGCCCCCTTCTGGTATTGAGAAGCTACTCTGTGGTCCCCCCTGAGCCTTCTCTTCTCTGAACAACCCCAACTCCTTCAACCTGTCCTCAGAAGGTAGATGCTCCAGCCCTCTCCGTGGCCTCCTCTGGACCCGCTTCAACAGCTCAATGTCCTTCTTATGTTGAAGGCTCCAGAACTGGACACAGAAACTCCAGGTGGGGCCTCACCAGAGCCCAGTAGAGGGGCAAAATCCCCTCTCTTGCCCCGCTGGCCACACTTCTCTTGATGCAGCCCAGGACTGGGTTGGTTTCTGGGCTGCAAGTACACACTGCTAGCTCATGGTGAGTTTTTCATTCACTGACACCCTCAAATCCTTTTCTTCAGGGCTGCACTCAAGCCACTCTCCACCCAGTCAGGATCTGTGCTTGAGGTTGCCCCGAGCAAGAAGGGCAACATATATATCTGTTAGTTATCAACATAAACCTTTAGTAACTATCAGGTATTATAGCAAAAGTCCCACTAACCTGAGTGAGCACCAACACCCGGTCAGGCCAAGGCCTCTGCCAGGGCCGCCTGCATATCCCTTCTTTCCCTAGAGCACAACTTCACTTTTTAATTAACAGGTCACTCAACCGGTTTATGTTAATTGTCAGAAATACCTCGCCTTTTGTTCCCGAGGGGAGTGGCCGAAGTTCACCGGGTTGTTGTCTACCAAGCAAAACGGCAAAATGTAAGGTTCGGCTCGCATGGAAATCGCCCCCAGTTCCCCAGGGAGCTTTCTTTGCTGCCGCAGTAAACAATCGCCTTCTTCTCCTCAGGCAGGCCCACTCACCCCCTCCGCTTGTCCCACAGCCACGGCCTCAACCTGCAATTAACTTTTACATTTCACGGGCCGCTGCTCCACCAACCTCTGCCATCGCCGCCCACTTTCAACTTACACACTGCCCAGACAACAACTGCGCTTGGTACGAGCGAGGAGGAAAAAAAAAAAAAAAAAACCAAGAAAAGGGAAACGCCACCAGATCTGTGGGGCTTTGCCCTGAACGCTGCACTCACCGGCACCGTCTCCCCCCTCCCCCCGTCCCCAGATTTATCGCATTTAATCGCCCCCTGTGGCTTCTTTCTCAATCCCTCTACCCGTTGCCGGGGCGAAGAAGGTGGAAACGGGGCTGGCCCGGCCAAGTGCCGCCCTCCAAACGCCCTCCGCCGGCTCAATGGTGCGGCCCATGGAGCCGTTATCGCGGCCGGACCCCCCGGGACAGCGGGGCACAAAGGCAGAGAGCGGGCAGGGCGCTCGCTCCGCCGCCGCAGGGCCAAAGGGAAAGGCTG
>VZTY01021478.1:0-58127 GCA_013400935.1 Turnix velox | reverse complement strand
TCGATGATCTTTAAAGTCCCTTCCAACCCAAACTATTCTATGATTCTATGATTCTACTACATCAGGTTGCTCAGTGCCTCATACCTAACATTGCACACCAGTTTTGTCCAGAGATTAAAAACAAATTATCCTGGTGTGTGTGGGGGGGTGGGTTTTTTTGTTTGTTTTTAAATTTAATTTTTTTTTTTTACCTGATCCTTTGGAGGCTTTGATTCCTCAGGTTTACTAAGGAAGCTCTTGAGATTCCCTGAAAACGTCAGCGCCAACACATACCCAACAAAGTGGTGCCATCTAAAGGTAGCTCACACACACTGGCAAGACAAGAAAAAAGCAGCATTTGGTATATTTTTTACTGTATTTGATAAGCAAAGATATTGAGGGGAAAAATATGTGGAAATGTGCATCTCTTAAAGTCTCTCTTCCCTGCCCTCTACTTTGTTCACCCCAGAAGAGTGCACGTAGCATTCCCTTGGTCGGTAAGATTTGGCTATTTGCTTATTCAATTAAACTTAAAACATGAAAACCAATCTAGATAAGTGTTCAAGAGGAATTCCTGTAGTTATCTTAATTTTTGGCTCCTATAAAATCTTATTGCTTATTTAAAGAAGGTTTTGAAGAGAAAGGTAACACACAGACTGCAATAAACGGGAATGTTGAACCCCTTGAGCAATGAGGTCAACATTCCTTTGAAAATATGCATGAAACATGATTTACCTTGAAAATTCAAAAGAGAGAGGGAGTGCTATTGTCAAGATAAAGTGCCCTTATCAAGGTATATAAAAGTCTGTTACATAAAACAGTTTATAAAAGCAAAAGCTAGCAACAAGGAGATGACCTAAAATAGCTTATTATTTTCAAAATATTGATAAGAGAAATTCAAGGCTTCTAAAAACTAATGGCCTGGCACACCCTCATTCTTAATAACCTCATGTAAACCTGCCTACATGCCCTGAACGTGAGGGTTCCTTTCCACGCTCTCCTTTGGCTGTTGTTTTTTGGGGGGTGAGGGCTTGTGGTTCTCTTCTTGCTTTTTCTGCCTGATCCTATAATACAATCTTACTCTTCATTCAATTAAACATGAATCTGCTCTGCTCTAAGAGCCGACCAGTCATCGAATCATTGGATGGTTTGGGTCGGAAGGGGCCTTAAAGACCATCTAGTTCCAACCCTCCTGCACTTGGCCTTGTTGAACTTGCTGAGGTTGGCCTGGTCCCACCTCTACAGCCTGTCAAGGTCCCTCTAGATGCCATCCCTTCCTTCTGGTGTGTCACCTGCAAGAGGGTGCACTCCGTCCCGCTGTCTCCAGCAGAGCTGTTACACAGCAGTGGCGGAAGAACCGATCCTTGAGGGCCGCCGCTCCTCACCGGTTTTCCCACGGACAACTTCCCGG
Organism: Turnix velox; assembly: GCA_013400935.1. NCBI lineage: Eukaryota > Metazoa > Chordata > Aves > Charadriiformes > Turnicidae > Turnix > Turnix velox. Next base: position 56,737 of record VZTY01021478.1, on the reverse strand, counting down.
CTGCCGCTCGGCCAGCGCCCTCCCTCCTCTCCATTCTAACCGATTTCATAGTATCTTCTCTTCAGTCTGTAAGCTCCCGCCCAAACCACTCCACGTTTGCGCAGGCGAGAGCGGAGGAGCGATCAGCACTCACCCACCGACCGAGCCGAGTCTGCCGCTCTTCGGCTGCCGTCGGGAGGCCGGGGCGGAGCGTCCTGTTCCCGCCCGTCGCCCATGGCCGCCGCAGCGCGCCGCGGCCTGGCCTGCCTGCTGCTGGGCCGCCGCCTGCCGCTCTGCCTACACCCGCTGCCATCCCGCAACTTCCTCAGCACCGCCGCCCTCGGGCCGGGGCCGGGCCGGCCGCGGGTTCCCGTTCCGCTGTGTTCCGCCCTCCGCGCTTACAGCCAGGTAAGGGCCCGCTCCGCCGGGCCTAAAATGGCGGCCTCCTGGGGACGCGCCTGCCACCCCGCTACCCGTGAGGGAGCCGGGGAAAGGGGCATCTCCGCCGCCTCGCAGGCCGCCCCGGGAAGCGGACGGAGGTCTGGTGTGTCCCGTACCCTGCGGGGAGGCATCGCTACACGCCGGCCCTAATCCCCCCCCGCCGAGGCCCTATCCGCGCCCCTGCCCGGAAAGCGGCACGTTGCAAAGGCTATACTTCTTATTTTGCTTCTTATTTTTTTTAATTAAAAAAACAATTATTTTTTTAATGGCAGATTACAGATGCTCCGTCCCAGGAGGGTCTCCTCTTAGAGGAGCAAAAAGCTGAGTCGCCCAAGGCAGAAAATGACAACGTCTTTCTCATCAGGGCGCAAGGGTTCCCCTTCTCCTGCACCGAGGAAGATGTCCTCTCCTTCTTTGACAGTAAGGGCATTCATTTTCTCTTGAAACTTCGGCGTGGGTGTTTCGGTTTTTGGCACACACTATAGTTTATGATTGAGTTAACAGAAAGGAAATACAAAGAGCATGATGGAGAGAAAGATGAGTTTTTAATACTAAAGCAAAATTATTCACATGTCCAGCTTCAGAGCTGCTGGACAATGACTAGAAATTAATTCCTGTGGCACTTTATGGATATTGGAGAGGGGCCAGAGGAGGCCATGAGGATGATTCGAGGGCTGGAGCCACCCTCACAGCAAAGAATTTCTTTCTTATCTCCAGCCTGAATCTCCCCTCTTCCAATTGACATCCATTACTCCTAGTCCTGCCATCCTGTAAAAACTCCTACCCCAGCCTTTCTGTAGGCCCCTGCAGGTATTGAGAAGCTATTCTGAGGTATCCCTTGAGCCTTCTCTTCTCCAAACTGAGCAACCCTTCTTCCAGAGCAGACTAGATGATCAGAATTGAGTTTTTAGATGTTTTAATAACCTTGCAGATTCAATCAGTTTGGGGCCTTAGGAGAAAAGGACATAGAGCAGGCAGAGTATAGCTATAGACAACAGAGGTCTGTAGCATTTGCTTTCCATTTTGAGTAACTTGGAAACATTTTTGCCAACAGATGAAAATGTATATTGTCCAGTTATACAGATGTGGGTGACAGTGGATGCCAGATTTCTTGACTGTGATAAGCATATTTTAGAGTCAGGATCAGTTGTTTCCCGTCATTTGTTTAAAGGGGATAACTCTGTGCAGAACGTTCCCTTTTCACCTGCTGTCTGAAGACCCCAGATTTGATGGAGCTGCACATGTTTTTTGTATCATGTTCCTTGATTTCTAGACTGTAGAATTCGAAATGGTGAGAACGGCATACACTTCCTCTTAAACAGGGATGGGAGGCGCAGGGGGGATGCCTTGATTGAGCTGGAGTCAAAGGCAGATGTCCAGAGAGCCTTGGAAAAGAACCTCAGGTACATGGGCCCCCGCTACGTGAAAGGTGAGTTTGAAACAACACAAGTTACAGTGGAATGAAACTCGTGACAAAGCAAGTAAGAATGTCTCAACTAATAGGGTGGGCTGGTGTGGAAGAGAGGCAGGATGTGGGCAGAGCAGCAGGTTAGCCAAGAGTGCTCCATTAAACCAAAACCTCTGGGCTGGGCTGGAAAAGCCAAAGTGACTCCTGTATGCAGGGGCACCATTGCTGGGACAGAGGGGTGAGAGAAGAAGGGTGAAGCCTATGGCAGGGGGTTGGAACTGAGTGATCTTTGGGGTCCCTTCCAACCTGAGCCATTCTATGATTCTGTAAGTTTTTCCAGGGAAAATCCTGCCTTAAAGAGTGCCACCTTCTGCGTATCATGAGCCAGAACATGTTTTGTGCCTGTGTTCCTTGCAGTTTTTGAAGTACATGACGGTGATGTAGAAGGCTTACTGCGAAGTCTGCGGGATGAGTCACAAGCTATTAACGATGGAGTTGTGTTACTCAGAGGCCTTCCCTTCAGCTCCAATGAGGATGACATTATGGCTTTTTTCTCAGGTAACTCAGGCTTGTCTGTGCTTCTTGGCTTTCAGGCTTTTACTTCTCCAAGCTGATGCTTAGCTTGGCTACTGTTCCTCTAAGAGGGAAAATGGAAAAGCACCTCCAGGCTTCAGCACCTGGAGTGCTGTAAGAAGTTGCTGTCACCCTGCACCAGAAGTAACTAAAGCTTTCTGAACCAGGTTTTGTCTGCAGAGCTCCCTCGCAGCCTTGACTTGTTGTGGCTTTAGCCTGTGGCCAGTGCTTGCAGCACTTTTCAGAAGGTGGGAAAATGAGAGGAGGAACTCATGAGCAGAGCGAGCATTGCAGTGTGCCCATGCTCATCTCCCACTGACAGAGCAGTCCAGGTTGTTTTTGCTTATGTTCATTAGTAAAGAAGCCATCCTCTGTTTTGCAAAACAAATTGACATTTCCTTAGACCAGCTCTTCTTTCTTCTTGTCAAAAACCATAAGTGTCAAGAGGAAATTGTCTGTCTCAACAGTAGCACAAGTTCCTAACAACATATATGCCTTTTTCTCTCCACTTTTCCATAGGTTTGAAAATCACTGACATAGCTTTTGTCTACCGGGGAGAAAGAAAAACTGGAGAAGCTTTTGTGCAGTTTGCAGCTCCTGAAATGGCAGCTAAAGCTCTGTTACGACACCGGGAATACATGGGGAGTAGGTAGGTACTGCACAGGAAGGTGGAACTGGCAGCTGTTCTCATTCTGTGATTCTATGATTATGTACTGATGTACCCACCACTTTCACATGCACCCCATTAAGTTTTATCCCATCAATTTCATAGCCAGATCTTAAAAACTTCATAAAACCTTAGCTCTTCTGAAGTGTTTAATATGATACTGTGTATCCTGTGTGTCTGCCCCTTTCAGTGAAATCAAAGTGATGGTTTGGGTTGGAAGGGACCTTAAAGATCATCTAGTTCCACCCCCCCTGCCATGGGGCTGTCACTGCAAGCTGAAAAGGACTTTCATAAAGATAACTGTGCAATTGAAGTAAATTTGTTGGGAGACATGGCCAGTGGGATTGAGTGCACCCTCAGCGAGTTTGCAGATGACACAAAGCTGTGTGGTGCAGGTGACACACCAGAGGGAAGGGATGGCATCCAGAGGGACCTTGACAGGCTGTAGAGGTGGGCCCATGCCAACCTCAGCAAGTTCAACAAGGCCAAGTGCAGGGGGGTTGGAACTCGATGATCTTTAAGGTCCCTTCCAACACAAACCATCCAATGATTCGATGATTGATTGGCTCTTAGACCTGGCATGTGAGCAGAGCTGGGATGGAGTATGTCCTGAAGTGATGTACATTTCCTTTGAATTCTAGATACATAGAAGTGTATGTGAGTAGAAAGCATCACATGCAGAAGCACGTGCCTTACCATAGGCAGATGCTGAGCTACTCTGGAGTGAGAAGAGAACATGAATTCCATTATGAAGAAAGGGGATGGGGCAACACAGGAGACTCTGTCGCTGAAAGAGTAAAAGGTGAGTCATTCCCTCCTGTGTCTACTCTGAGGCCACTATGTTTCACTTTCCTGGGCTGCTGTGAGCGTGCCCCCACACCCTGCAGCTTTCCCCAGAGGGAGGTGAGAGTAGCAAGCCTTAAAGATGTGGGGTTTCTTCTCTCCCTTCTGCAGAACTGTTCAGGGAACGAACAGGAAGCTCCAGGCCCCTTCCAGAATCTTCCAGTACCTCATCGCTGCCTGCCTTTGTCCACGTGAGGGGTTTTCCTATGCAGGCTAGTGCCCAAGATATAATAGATGTGAGTAACAGTAGAACATATGAATGAAATCACCAACACAAACCATCTGTTGTTACAGATGAAGCAACTTCAGCTTTTGAACTTGATGCATGTCAGTCTCATGCTTCAGGCTGAGTCTAGGAGCTTGTCTTTGCCAAGGGCTCCCCAGGGCAACAGCAATGTGCTGGCCTCCAGAAATGAGAGTGGATCAAAGCTTGCTGGGCTGAATTAGTATTGTTACTTTGGCTGGAGTAGCCATTTATCATCTTAGTTAGGTTTCAGGGCAGCTGATGATAGTACAAAAATTAATTTCAGAATCTTTTTAATGTTGGTATCACATTAATAGTTTGCAGTGTTATGGAGCAGATGTATGTGCTGTTAATGACTTGGCCTGGCCAGGGCTGTGTGAGGGTGGTTGTTCCTATCAAGAATTACCATGCCAGGGGCTTTCAGAGGGTGACACAGGTGGTGTTGTCTCTCGGCTTCTCCCAGGCAGAGAAGGGCAAGTGGTTTTGTCACTCAGAGCTCCCCTACAGCTTTATGAGTGAAAACATCAAGTTTTCTGGCTGTGTTACTGTTCCATTGTTTCCTTCTCACCAAACTCTTTTTTTACCCCTCTTCTTTTAGTTTTTTGCACCTCTAAAGCCCACAAGGATCACAGTAGAATATAACTGCCAGGGAGATGCCACAGGAGAAGCAGATGTGCATTTTGAGAGTCAAGAGGATGCTGTTGCTGCAGTGGCCAAAGAAGGGTCACAGATAAGTAAGTAAAGAGAGGGGGGAGGGTGTCTTACATGCCAAGGACTCATCTCCTTAGGTCATTTAGCTGCTGTTAACAGTAGAAGGATGCTTTTAAGTGTAGGCTTTCAAATTAACTTACAGTGTGGCATTAGCTTTGAGCGAGAGAAAATGAAAGAAATATAAAATGAGTAAAGCCAGGCTGTGTCTCTCTGATTGTTATCCAGAGTGCAGTGCCATTCAGTTATTTCTGAACGAACATCCAAAAGCAGAAAAAGATGGCAAGTGACAGCAGCACAGGCTCACATCTGGTAAGTGCGTCCTTCTTGGTTGCTACCCTTCCATTTTTAGCAACGTGAGCCTTGGCTGGCGGGGGAGAAGGGCAGGGAGGAAGGGGAATGTTACTATTTCCGATACTTTGGATTTCAACTGGATAACAAGGGCAAGTTTAGGGACTTGCATATGGGCAAGAACAACCCCATGTATTGGTGTAAGTTGGGGACTGAGCTGTGTTTAAGGACAGGGTGGATGAGGCATTGAGCAACCTGGTCTGGTGGGAGGTGTCTCTGCACACGGCAGGCAGGTTGGATCTTTAAGGTCCCTTGCAAACCAAACCATTCTATGATTTTATTTTTTTTTCTTTATCCTCTTCCTTTCTTTTTAGGCCAAAGTGAACACATTCCGTGGGTTTGAGTATAAAGATTGAGCTAGAACGCGTGGCTGCTCAATTACAAGGATAAACTGTGTAAAATTTAGTGTGAAAGCTTGTTAATAAATTATGCTGACATTGAAAAGCTTGTCTGTTGCAAAAGCAGAAGCAGCAGCTCTCCTGGAGGAATGGCAAATGCTGCAGAATGGAGCAGTTGTGGTTCTGTGGCTGTGTCACGGTGTTCAGAGCATTAATAAAACACCAGTAATTGCAATTAATGCAGGCTTTTTAACCTGCATTAAGAGGTGCTTTTAACATCCTCATCTGTACCTCAGCCCTTACACAAGGTGCTTCTCTCCCAGTCACCATGAGCATCTAGGTTTGAAATCCTCTGCTGTGTGGAAGCAAACCAGCAATGAAAGGAGCACTCGAGAGGTGGCATCCAGGTGATCAAGTTTTTTATTACATTGGGGAACAAAATTAAGGTCAGAAATCCTGCCTTCTGCTCCCCTCCTCCCAACAGCCAGCATCAGCTGCCACTCGCCTGTCCCTGCAACCTCCTGGCCTTCCAGCATAGACGCCCCCAGTTGCCAGGAAGGGGGGGCAAGAGCTGGTGCTGAGTTGGCAGCATCTGGCTCTGACCTCCCCCTGGCAGCTGCAGAGCTGGGTTCTGAACGGCCTTCAGCTGCCTCCAGTGCATCCATGGAGACCTGGTTTCCCTGCTCTCCCTGCAAACAGGCACCATCCTCCCTGGGGCAGCAGCCACTTATGGCAGGCACAAAAACATGAGTAGGGTCAATAGGAAGTGCCTGGTTTCCAGTTAGTTTCTCTGCCCCTGCTTTTCCAGTTTCAACATGGCTCACAACTGCAGCAAGGAAATGCATCTGCTGCCAGAGAGAGTGTGGATGGGGGGAAGAGCAGAAAATCAATGTTAAATCGCCCCTCCCTCCCCCCACCATGAAGTGCTGTGTCTCAGGACACAGGGTGAGGCCTGGCAGGGACCAGAAGACAAATTCCTGGTACCAGCACCAACCAATGAAATGGCCTCAGTGCTGACACTTACCAATGCGGTTCCAGCCATCTTCATGAACAGAAAATCCCCTCTGAGGAATGAAACCACTAACCTCTAATAGAATCTGTATATGCTCAAAAGCACTTGACTCATAAATACACCAGTTTTTCTAAGGACTACAAAACATTCTGTGGTCTTAAAGAATAAAGGAGGCTTCCAGTATAAACTAGTGGCAACAGAACTGTGATGTGCTCCATGCCACCACTTTTTGGAGTAACATGAACTTCCATGAGGTACAACAACAACACAGCATGAAATGCCAAACCTCTTTCTGCTGTGTTTCAAGTGAAAATTTCTAGTAGGTGAAAAGAATTCCCATTTCACCTTCATTTTGACCTAAGAAACGAGTGAAATGATGAGGGGGGTTTATCACTATCACATTTTAGGGTTTTTTATAATGTAGATGAGGAGGAGAGGTGGAGCAAAGTGGCCCTAAATCTGTGTCATTGTGAGGATTTGGTAAGAAAATGGTGGAGGAGCCAATCCCTCCAGTTCCCACATCACTGTGGGAGTGCAGTGATGCTCCTTGTGCCCTCACATCGCAGTGAGGGCTGTCCAGAGGAAGGTCTGAGATGCCTCAGGACACTTCTGTGCCATGTCAGTGCTTCATGTCCTCTGTTCTTCCACCTACACTCATAGCCCCCCAAATGCAGATGGAGAACCCAGGAACTCTCACAGCTTTGATTTTTTTTTTTTCATTTTGCTACAGCAAGCCAAAGGGCTGAGCCCAAGAAATGCAGGTAGAAAGTGCTTCTGGGGCTCTTTGCCCCTCAGACAGAGCTCAGCAGAGCCAGACTGTCAAAGGCAGCTGGGAAAGGGCAATGAGGTTTCCAGTAGAGCCAGAGACAGGAGGATCAAAAAAGCTTCTGTGACACTTTTGCTCAGCAGCAGCAGCTCTCCTGCCCCGTGTTTGAGGAGACAACCATTCCTGACTCAAGCACTGTGGGGTGAAGGTGCCCTTCTCAACATGCTCAAGGACATCTTGGGCTTCTCAAAGTGATTTTCCCCAGCAGGTTTCCTATCTCAGCACAGAGAGCTGGCAGGTTTCTGCACAAGGAAGGCTCAGAATATTGCTCAACACCATGAAGCCACTTCCCCTCCAACCTCCACACAACACAGGCCCGTGTCTTCTCTTCACCCTCCCCGCGAAACAACTCCACAAACCATCCTCAGCCAATTCCTGGTCACCTCTCCTTGTGATGTGTCCCCTACAAGGGGCTGGAGGAGTACTGCTGGATGAGCTGCCCGTGGCAGGGGTTGCAGACGCACTGGGGGTCGATGCTGGAGGGGAGGGGCAGCTCATTTGCTGAACAGGTTTCACAGAAGATGCCACCACAGTTCTTGCAAATGTTCTGGAACAAAGGAGGAGGACAAAGAAATCAAGGAGATGCTCCAGACTCAAGCAACACAAAGAAATTAATGATCTCTCTCATCATTCCCTTAGCCCAAGTTCTTCACTGGGCTGGAGAAAGAGGCTCCAAAACTCCACTCTCATCTCCTCTCAAGTTAACTTGTGTGCTCAGAAACAGCACACAAAAGCTCCTCAAGTCAAAGGAGAGTAGTTGATGGCTTGTAAGCAAGTAAGAGTTACTATTAACAAACCATTCCAGTTCTAATTGACTCCATTTACTTGGGCATCCTGTCACAAGAGATGCAGATGTGTATTTTATGGCCATAATCAGGAGAAAACACAATACAACTCCAGTCTTCCAGTTCCTCCTCCTCAGTACTGGCACCAGTGTGACCAGGATGCCACCTGCTGCACTGGCAGCAGTTTTAGCAGTGCCTTGATGTGCTCCTCAGCATCAGTGAAGGGAAGGATCTCATTCAGTGACTCTCTTGCCACCCCTCTCAGACTGTAAAGCAGTGAGGAAAGCAAGGGGAGTTCAGACACCAAAAAAGAATAGAAAAAGGAGAAAAAGACAAGGTGCTCGAAGTGGAAAAATAAGAAGTGTTAATGCCTTCCGTTCTAACTTCTGATAGAGCCCAGAAAAAAACCCACATTGCTAAAAAGGGAAGAAACTGCTAAGGAGAGGAAAAAGCAAATCACTGAACACAGAGCAGACCAGGAAAGCTTTGGGTGACCACTAACACATTCAAAGCTGAAGTGGATTTCAGAAAAGGGCTCGTTTTTCTGTGTCCCAAGACAACAAACAGCGGGAAAACTGTGCTATCTGAAAATGAGAATCAGGGGGAATGCAGATGACAGAGAAGATAAGGGTTACCTTTTTTGCATTTCGGCTGCTTTCTTCCTGGCAGAGCTGGCAGATCTCAGCCTTTCCAGGTCCTGACAGCAGTTCCTAAACCCCAAGTGAAAAACAAAGATGCTTTCACAGAATCACAGAATATCAGGGACTGGAAGGGACCTCGAGAGATTATCCAGTCCAATCTCCCTGCTGGAGCAGGAACATCCAGATCAGGTCACTCAGGAAGGTGTCCAGGTGGGATTTGAATGTCTCCAGAGAAGGAGACCCCACACCCTCTCTGGGCAGCCTGGGACACTCTTCTCTCACCTTCATTGTGAAAAAGTTTTCTCTCATATTTCTATTTTCACAAACACCACATTATACAGTGATTCCACAGTTCTTGTTAAGACACACCAACCCAGTTAGGGCACAGGAATAATAATAATAATAAGGGCTTTAATTAATTTTATTAATTTAAACCCCAGCACTGTTGTGCCGAGGAGGCAGAGTGAAGTCAGGCAGGTGCAGCACTGCCAAGTGAAAGCTCTTCCAATGAGATGAGCAGCACTTTTCCACGAGGGAAAGATTGCAGCTTTACAGCCAAATCCTCACCAAGGCACAATCTGAAGGACAAACTTCAGGGTACTAAGGATGGGAAGATGCTGCAGCGACCCTACAGTACCTTTGCCCTTCATTATTTCAATGAAAGATAAAAGAATCACCAACCTGCTCATCCTGGGTGCCACTTGGAGGCCTGCAAGAGAAGCACATCATCACTTGGAGCTTCTGCTTCAGCCACCTTGTTGTTTAAGAAAAAAACACCTGGACCAGCAGAAGATTCCCTCCTTCATCCTATCTGCAAAAAGCTCCTCCCTTACAGATTTTTGGGTTTGTGGTTTCAAACCCACACTGCCAAGTTGGCTGCTGTAAGGGTGGAGGCACTGACACCTCTGGCTGACAGTGGAGCAGGGAGGGGATGTGCCTGGTGCTGCTCAGATACGAAAAGCAGGAGAAAAACTTCAAAAGAGCCAAGGAAAAGGGGTACAGACATAGAAAAGGCTGTTTAGATGGTACAAATGCAGCCTGAAAGCAGCTTTAAACATCACTGTGAAATGTTTGATCCCCTTCCAGAGAAGAGACACTGGTGGCCTGACACCCACCTGCTTTCACCCAGGGTGAAATGGGGGCAAAAAGCATCTAAAGCCTGGAAGGCTTCTGGCATCTGCTAAAGCAGATTTGAATTCAGCTTATGCTATTTTTAATACATGACCTTTCCGATTAGCCTCATATTAGTTGTCTTGCTGCCTGAGAACCTCAAACAGGCCCTTTACCATCCCTCAGCAAAGTCCTCATCACAGAGCCACTCCCTGGGACTTTTACAACATCATTCTCACATTTAAGACCAAATATGAAAACTTAACTTCGAAATACTAAACAAATCCTACACCAGGAATCCTCCTCTGTAATACCCAGTTTAGAAACATACCACTAGAATGACATTTTAATGCAATATTATTTCAAGTTGAAATATTATTTCAGGTTCTCTTTTCTCCAACAGTTCCTATTTGTGTCCAGAACCCACTCATTATTAGGTCTGAATCCAACTGATCCACTACCCTTATCCTTTCCCTTACCAACAAAGGTGTCTTCTTTGGACACAAGAACCAAAGGTCCAGGTCTCTTGCAGCAGGTTCAGCAAGCAAGAGATTTGTGAACAGATTTATACAGAGAGAAATTCAAAGACAAATGGGAGAGAGACAGAACTCAGTCAGACCCAAAAAACACTTATGGCAAGCAGCAGACGTTTCTTCTTCACTTTGATAAAGCACCTAAACCAGCCCTGATCCAGTTTCACACTATCCCAAACTTTCCACTGGCAAGCAAATCCAAGAAGGGGAAGCAAGACTCAGAAAATGAGAAGGCAAAAGGGAAAAATCTTTTCTTTCATACTTGTGGGGCAGGACACTGTTCTCCTCTCTTGGTGGCTGTTTCAGTTTAGCGTTTTCTTCCTGGATTTTGAGCTTCTCATCCTGCCAAAAGGAAACATTTACCATCAGTGGAACCACACAGAATCACAGGGACCTTAAACACCACCTAGTTTCAACCCCCCTGCCATGGGCAGAGGACACCTCCCAGGTGTCAAGAAATTATTTAGTGTTTGTAAAAATTGTTCTGTCTCATTGTTGTACATTAAAAATAGGTATTTGTTGCCCCATAAATCTCAGGAAAAGCAAATTAGTAAAATGCAACCATATTCCAAATGTGAGCCAAGAGGTCCCATTACCTGTCTTAGCCAATTCTTTGCACCTTTTTTGTTGTCTTTGCTGTCTTGGTGACTCTGTGACCATCTGTTCCTTTCCCGCTTCAGCTCCAGTTCCAGGTGGCTCCTAGAATAACCAGGTGGGATTGTGAATAAAGGCTGTGGCTCCTTAACATTCAACATGAAGAGCAAATCAACTACTCAGTCCTCCCTTTACACTAAAGCAACTGAATCCCAACTCAAGAGTTGTAAACGGTTTCTTTGAGTAGAAGTTGTCTCACAGTGCATTAAGCCATAACAAGTCAGGATGGAAAATCTAGTTCTTATCTAGCATGATTTTATGGTGAAAAAAATCTGTTGGATTAAGCCTGCAAATCCTTAGAAATAATTTTTCACCTATTATAGAACAGTTGAGGCTTTCTTCAGCAAGCCAATTGCTCTGAAAGCAAAGCCAACATCCCTGACCACTCTCCACAGCCATACACACATCATGGATGGGCTGTTCTTCTCCAATTTTTCTGCCACCTCATCTAGAAGTGGGGCTTGATACTGGTAGAGCAAACAAGGGCTCCTCTCCAGGAGGAGAATCTGCTCTGCTGCCACCCTTGACTAAGCAATGGCACACCAGCAGGTCTGTAGATGGGCTGGGATAGGAGAGATGAGCCCAAGGTTAAAAGCCTGAGGAGGAAAATGGAAGAACCAGCCTATCTGAGGTCCCTGATGTAGACCAAAGCAGGTCAGTAAATGGGCTGAGATAGGAGGGATGAGCCCAGTGTTAAAAGACTGGGGAGGAGAATGGAAGAACAAGTCCATCTGAGGTCCCTGATGTAGACCAAAGCAGGGTGAAGAGCAGCACAACTCCAGATCCAGCTGTAGATCCCAGATCCTTTACTCTGGGGCACCAGAAAGTTCCACAACTCCAGGGCTACAGCCTCCCTAAGCATAACCTAACCATGGTGCAGAAAGCCCTCACAGGCATTTCAGTGTTCAGAAAAAAAAAACCATCCTGACCTTTTATTTCCACCCATGAGATGTTCTGTAACCTGCTCCTCATAGCCCACTGCACCTTAAGATTTGCTACTTTTGCTGGTGGTCTCTGCTGACCACACAGTTCTTTCACCTGTTCTCCTCCCCTGATGTGACAAAGTTGGAACTGTAAAGGCAGGGATGTTTGCATTTCACCTCCCAGCCTTCATGCCTGCCCAACAGCATAAAAGCCGCTCGTTTCTTTCTCTCCATCTAAGACTCCTCTTGCTTTTCACTAGAGATCCAGTAAGCACAACCAAAAAAAAAACAGATTAGGAAAGGATGTTTTCACCGCTGCCTGGAGAGCTCTTCCACTTGCAGCTGGAGGCTGTTGATTTTGTCACCAAACTCCTGCTTGAAGAGTCGGTTGTCCTGCTGGGCCAGCTGCCGCTCCTTCTCCGCCTGCCGTAATCTGGATTTGAGCCACATGAACTTGTGATAAAAAACAAAAGCCATGGTGGGGAGGGAAGACCAAGTTTAAGCAACAAATCAAAAGAGAAACCCAGTAGAAAAGGCAAAGCCAAAACAAGGGATGGTAAAAAAACGATGGAAAGGAGGAAAAGTCTCAACAAAAGGAAAGCAAGATGTAGGTGAACCAGGCAGAAGCTGATTTTCAATAGCTTTTATTCTACTACTACAGTTTACAGCCATTAATGAAAAACATAAAACATCACTTTCATCCAGATCACTTTTATCCAGATCGAGTACACAGAATTTTAAGTCAAATTTGATTTTAATGTATGTTACATTTTAGCTTTACACATGTAACTGGAACTTGCAAGAGAGGTTTAGCTACTATACTGAGAGTTAGTGCATTTCCCTGGTCTCTTCCACAGACTGACACATCAATTGCTCAGGCATTAATATGCCAAAGCTCTTCTGCTTTGGGCCTGACATCAGAAATGCCCAGATTCTTAATTCTGTCTTATTTTAGCATTGAAAAAGCCAGCCAGACCCCTGTTTCTATGGCAGAAATCTGGGGAGGGGCAGGGGAGTCGACTGTTCTAACTAGCTATTTGGATACTTGATGAAAGCTTCCTCCATCATCTTCTTATTTTTCTCCAGGTAGTTACAAGTTTCTAGTAAAATATTATTGAAGGTTATGCTGATACTCTCAAGCATGCAACTTGGGCATCATGTAGAGGTTAAAAGGGGTCTCCAAGTTTGCTTCTGTGCAGGAGTCCATGGAAAGAGCTAAGCAGGGGTACAGGAGAGTTGGGCTGAGTCTCCCAGACTTTGGGAATCAAGAGGATTTCCTTCCCCAGCTGCTCTTCAGTTACATATGCCATTCCCTGTCCCAAGGAGTTCAAAAGGAGAATTGGCACCTAAGAATTTGCACAGGCATCTCACCAGAGCAAAAAATATATCCCTTATTCAACACAGAAAACCCTCAAATGTCATCATCTAGAAAGAAAAAAAAAAAGTATCTCTAGAAGCACTTATAACCTAAAGCCTGTGGCCACAGGGAAGAGGATTCTAGCTTATAATAATCCAAGCTACAGTTACATTATGTTTCGCACTGGGGAGTTAAACTGGCCATTATTATTCTTACTTGGAGCTATTTCCAGGCTTTAGTTCTTCTTTCATTAGCAAATTCCATTTGTGCTCAGCAACAGAAACGGGAAGCAAATGAAAGAAGTGTAAAAGGCAACTCCTCTCCTTAAACCACTAACTGCTCAGATGAGGAATGGCCAAGTACCACATTACTACTTCCACTCCCCATTACTGCACATTTTATTCATAGAATCACAGGGCTGGAAGGGACCTTCAAAGGCCATCCAGTCCAACCCCCCTGCCACAAGCAGGGACATCCTGCACTATATCAGGTTGCTCAGAGCCTCATCTTCCTTTTTCTTCTTGTTTTTAAACAGTAGACATAAAGATCAGATTATTTTTTTCATCAAAGGTCTAACTTCATTATCTAGGGAGAGGAGAGACCTACCAAAACACCTCTCCTCAGCCTCTATGGGTGGGAAAGAATTGCAACAAGAGAGATTGATGGCAGAGGTAGAAGGCAATGCAGAGATAAGGAGGTTTCCACTGAACGTACCACTCTATCATGTTACTCTAAGACACCTACCTACTAATTCTGGACACATGAAGTTTAAAGGAATAATGATAAGTCATAATTCCCCAGCCTCCTCACCAAGTCACTAAGGCCAACTGCTTGCAAGAGGGCTGGTCTTCATGGTGACAAGCAATGGAGTCGTGTCCGTCTGTCTTGGACTCAGGGCCAACCCCACAGGACAGAAGTGGAAAGGGGAAAGGCTTGGGGTATGCACACAACTACTTTCAACAACTTCCAGGGATATAATTTTTTTTTTAATTCCCTGTCTACTTCACAAAATGGGTAACACAGAAAACTAGTTGACTTTCCAGAGACAGCCAATCTGCTAGTGGCAGGGCCAGCACACCTAGGATCCATAAACGCTGAAGACTTGAGCTGCTGTATGCAGTTGGCATCACCAGGTCATGCAGAACCATGGATCTACCATTCCTTACACATTTCTGTTGTGTTTGCTGGACAGCTCATTGGTATTTTAAACACAGTTTAAATGGCAAAGTTAGGGATTTTTATACCTGACTAAATCTCTGAAGAAAAACTCCCTAGTCTGATAAAATTCAGGAATTCCCAAATCAACTTTAGGTGACAATTAACATTTTAACAGTTGCTTTTAGCATTTCTCAGGTTCTCCCCTCATAAAAGGGTTCTGATGTCAGAGCTGTGAGGTGACCAGACAAAAATGTCTAATGGTGCTTCTGGATCAGTTTGTTTGCTGCACTGTTTAAGGTTTTTGCCTGTTTCACCAAATCCTTTTCACTGCACAAGTAAAGCCAGAAGAATGAGGATGATGATGTGTAAAAATAATGAAAAAATAAGAGCAGCAAGAGAAAAAGAGCAAATCAATTCGGTGAGTAGACAGATAGCATAAAACATGTTGCAATATAAAAATACTCTATTATTTTTTCCTCTGGGGGTACTTTTTTCAAAATAGCATCAGCAACATGGAATAACCACGTGCCTCCAAGTCTGGACTCTGCTTCAAGCTCCTCCTGCTCCCACTGGAATCCTGGTATTAACAGTCAAGCACTTCTCCAAGTTCACATTTACATTTTTTAAATCAGTGCTGTCAGAGATAATAATGGAGCTGTAAAAACTAGATAACATGCAGTGCAGCTGATACACTAATTACTAGCTTAGAAGTATCTTTTTTTCTAATGGAGGCGCTCCTGAACATGTAAAACTTATCCTCAGGCAGCTAAGTAGAGCCCTTGTGCTCTAGCCTCCAGGTTCAATGGGACACTGCCAGCAGAATACAAACATGACTTTGTAAGTGCAAGAGTTTGGGGTTTTTTTTTACCTTTGTTCAAGCTGTTTGATGGTGGCAGCCATCTGATTTGTTTTTTCTTCCAAACGGCTGTTTAACTCACTCTTCTGTTTCACTCCTATGTCTGAACTCTGGGGAAAAACAGCATCACGTTTTTGTGTGAGCAGCAGTGAAACCAAAATAAGCCACAACAAATCTAGTGGCTTGTGAAGTGAAAGGGGCAGAAGCCTAAGAGGCAGGAGGAGGTGCACAGAAAGCAACAGCCAGGTCAACATTGCAAGGACAAAGACCTTGCTTTACAAAAAGGCAATGGAAACTTTTTAAATATTATACATTAATGCAGTACCTGCTAGTACCATCCAACTGTTTGGCACAGAGTGATTAGCTCAAGGAGAGTAGAGGCAACTCTTTCCTTCTTGTAAAATTTATTTTAAAATGTCTTTCTGAGCATTCTCTGGTTGTTGCTTGTTTTAAGAGTCTGTTTTTGTCACCACACAGTAATTACACCACACGCTTTTAAATACTAGGTTGTGCTGTAACAGTAGCCACTATGGCTGTGGTTTTACACCACAAAAACACAGAAGATTCTTTCCATAAACACGCACATTTCTGAATCATCATGAGACTTTCATCTGCATTTTTTCTTTAATCCCTACCACATTTCACTGCTCATGGACCACAGCTTTCTTGCTGCAAGAGCAAAGTATGCTACACAGCCTGTAACCCTTCCATAACACATTTTAGACAGATAGGAGGAAGAAAAAAAGAAAAAAAACCCAGCACTTTTATCTGGAATTCACTGCATTTTTAAAAATTCTTTTCCTACCTGCAGCTTGAAAGACAGTTCATGCTTTAGGGCCCTAAGATCATCCAGCTGCTGTCTGAGTGCCACCAGTGCGTCCTGCTTCTCACAAACATCTTTCTCCAGCATCTTCATGGCCAGCTCCATCTCCTGTCGCATCCCAATCTGCACCTCCAGCTCTTTCTCCACGTCCTGCAGCATCCCAGATGGGGCAGCATTACCAGCCAGCTTTGCTCACCTGCCCTGCCATAACCACCCTTAGCTGGGGCTCCTGCCAAAGCAGCAAGGACAGGGAAACCTGCTGCCTTGCCACACAACCACAGTTACAGACCTGACCCATCAAAGACAACAAAGTACAACAAATCCATAGTTTCAATCCAATATTAAAGCAATGTGAAACAGCAGCAAGTACAACATGGGCCCATCATTCTGAGAGGAGAGACTAGCAAAAAGCTGCCATGCTTTTTATTTCCTAAAAACATTCTGCTCATGCATTTTTCTCCCCATCAGCTGGGGACACTCTACTGAGTAACAGTTCAGATGGTGGCATTATCCTTTATCTGTGAGAGGTATGAGCTCAGACCTAGGGTACTACTCATTTGGAGAAACAGACCTCAAACTGATCAAGAGAGCCAAAAATGAACATCATTATCATAGGGTTGGAAGGGACCTTCAAAGGCCATCCAGTCCAACCACCCTGCAGTGAGCAGGGACATCCTGCACTACATCAGGCTGGTCAGAACTTCAGCAAGCCTGGCCTTGAATGTCCCCAGGGATGGAGCCCCCACCACCTCTATGGATGCCACCATGTGCCACCTCCCAGCTGGGCATGGGGCCCTCCCCATGGAGACCAGCAGAAGAGAAATGTGTGGGGATGTCTGTGCTAATGAATGGAGGAAACATTTGCTCCCCACTTTTCTGCAGCCTGTGGATGGTGAATCCTGGACAACACAGAGCTAGGGAGGCACTGAGCCTGGCAAGGGCCAATGGGGTCATCCTTTTCTTATGCTTTTGAGGGGTTGCTAATATTTTTTCTGGCTTAAATCAGCCTTGTGATATCCCCATTTCCAGTTCCCCACCAGCACTTCTGCAGGGAAGCACCTCCCAGGTGGAGGTACTGGCAAATGATTTCTGCTGAGCTCTGATCACAGCCCTAAAACCATTCCATTTACCCAGCAAAGCATTAGGTGAGATTGACTAATACACTGCAATGCCTGGGATCAGCAAAGCAGAGATGCCAGTGGGCACTACTTCCATCCATCATGGATCAGGCAGAAGCAGGCAGGCAGGAGAAACTTCCCCATTACAAACATTTTCAAAAGCTGTTGTCTGATGTGGAGTTATCAAACAAAGAGCCATTTGCAGTGAGGTCCAAGCACAGAGAGTCCTTACCAGCCGCAGCTGAGTCTCCTCCTTTAACTGTTTTCTTGCCTCAGTCAGCGCTTGTCCATCAGCAGTTTTGTCTTTAGTGGCCTAAGTTAGAGAACAAATAACCCATCAATATATACTACTGACCAGTATCACATCTGCTAGTTTTCTTAAATTCACAACTCCTTTTCAGCGAATAAAAAACTCAGCATGAGCTGCCAGTGTGTGCTTGCAGCCCAGAAGCCAACCAAGTCCTGGGCTGCATCAGGAGAAGTGTGACCAGCAGGGCAAGGGAGGGGATTTTGCCCCTCTGATGAGCTCTGATGAAGCCCCTGCTGGAGTTATTGTGTCCAGATCTGGAGTGTCCAACATAAGAAGAACATTGGAGTGGATCCTTAAGGTCCCCTCCAAACCAAACCATTCTAGGATTCTACGACATAGAGCTCCATTCAGTCAAAGCAGCTTCCATGTCAAATGGCTCTACCTCCCCGTTTCCCACTGCTCTTCCATGGATCCAAATCAAATTGGCACACTGGCTGTTTCCAGACTGTGCACAATATGCTAAGCACATTTACAGAGCCCCAGAAGCAGATCTTATGGGTTTTAAAACTAAAGCTGGGCTCTGGTAGAGTTACTAGCCCTTTCAATAAATCACCCAAAAAAGCTCCCGCCTCTTGATTTCCCAAAAGGGCGGCATTTCAGGTCAAAAGGGTAGAATTCCTAAGTCCAAATTTTTCTGCCACCTCTTAGGTAAATCCCCCTTCCTCCTGCCAGTAAGTCAGGAATACAGTGTCTCAGCTCTGTGTACACTCACAGTTTCATCACCTACAGGCAAGCAGGATTTACAGTGGCTGGTGTCCATCTGTCATCTCTGCAGAAGACCCATCTGGACCCACTCTTCTCTATTTCCATTTTTGAGAGAGACACATAAGGAAGTAAAAGTCTTTTGCAAACACCTAATTTTCAGTCCAGTTTGAGCTGGGGCTGCCCAAAAGGCTCACACACACACACATACACATATACACCAACCTTACGATTGGATTCTAAGATGTAAGAACTTTCCTCTTTAACTCGCTCCATCTCTTCTTGCAGTGTAATAATTCTGTTGTTTGCAACAGCAAGCTGTAAACAAACCAGAGGATCAGTAACCTTACTCCACCTTCTTCCTCTCCCCCCTGCCCCAGACACATTTTTTGTTGTAATTTTTTTTACAATCCAAGAGAATTTAGAATTATGAAAGACAATTCAGCCTCTATTGTTAGTGCCAATGTGATGGATTTCCAGTAACAACTAAACTGGAGACTTTCAAAGCTATTTTGGTTCCTGGTTCCTCTGTGCACTCCCCTTTCTTTGCCAAAAGTGAGCACATGGCAGCTAAGTTTTATTGACTTGTAGCAAGTGAAATATATTCTCAGAGAAGAAACAGTTGCATGGGTTTGCTGGGTACACTGAGGTGTAAAGCACCACAGAATTAAGATGCTCAAACATTTGAGCAAGAGAAGCATAATGAGAACTTCAGCAAAGAAGGGAGATCTCTCTGGAAATGGAGGATGAGTAGCACACATCACCCTAATGAGAGGACATCTGCCTCACAGGAGTCTCCAAGGCACAGCTTAATCCCACAGACTAACAGTTATTTTGAGTGTGTGGTTAAAGGCCAAAATAACTTTGAAAAACTCCTTTGTAAGACCCTAAATCACGTAAGCCTTGCACAAGAGAAAAGCTCAGTGACATTCCAAGAGGTCATCAGTGCTATCCAGTGACAAACCCAAACAGAAAATAACCTGAAAAAAAGCAAGAGCCCTTGGTACAGCTCAAGCCCAACAGACAAATCAATGTGACATGTGACAGAGTTCATCCACTGCACCCTGCAAACAAGCCCTGTTTGGCACAGTGTGTGCCACTGTCACCTGAAGTCTTCATTTGAACTGCACGCAGGCTTCACTAAGACACAAGTAAAATATTTTTAAAAAATCAAAAAATACTTCAGTCAACATTGTAGTTAATCCCACCCTAATACAGGCACAGCACTCACACCCTGCAGGTAATATTCAGCAGCCACTGACTACAGAAACACTGTGAAAGGCAGCTTCCACTGCCTCTTTGAAATAAAATTTTTTTAAAGAAGCATTTCTTACTTCTAATTGCAACAGTAGATAAAACTAATTTCTATTGCTAAACTTCTCATCATCTGGATACATCTATTAGAATGAATATTCAATAACCAGGCACAGACATTCCCTTTAATGAGGGTGAATGAGTAATAAAGAATTTCTGTTTCATGTTAGTAGTGCTGAAGCACTGAGATATCTCAACACAAATCATTCTCCTTAGTTAAGGCACAGATGGACAGAGATACTGTAAAACTTAGGATGAGTTCAATTTGTCACCCATTTGTCAGGTAACTCACTTCAAATTATTTTATTACATTTACGCCCTTACTATTGAACCACAAGACCAATTTTAAAACACAAGTTACACCCACAAAATACGAGCCAACCCTTTTTCATGCCCAGATGCAACCATGTTTTATCTACAATGGCAATTTTTCTTTTCATTCCTGGCAATTGTGACAGGCTAGAGAAAATTTGTTGCAATATTTAAATTACATGGCAGTTACCTTCTGCATCTGTCAAAATAAACTGGCATTTTAAAATGCCTGGATATCTCACACCCTACATGAGCTGTATGTCATTTGAAAACATAGCCACCATACAATTTGTTCTAAGACATTTGCCAAAAATCAGAAAGCACTCAAAGAGTGATGTGTATTCAACGGCTCTTGCTTTTTAGCATAAACACTTTGTTATTTTTCCATCTCATTATTAGTTAGTAGCAACAGCCCCTGTAATTCTTTGACAGGTCAGTTATTCCAGTTCCTTTGTTAAAGACTGATCACAATATAAGCCAAAAATCTGAAAAGAGCTCCTCCTGTAACTTTTCAACACACAATTCCAAAATGACAGGTGATTTTCTGCTCCACTTACCTCCTCAGTCAGTTTAGTGTTGGATTTTTCTAAAGCATCCACCTTTGCCTGTAGGTTGTTTACTGTAGCACTGTTGAAGAGAAAAAAACTCCTGCAGTAATTGCTCCTTTTTTAAAAGCCATTTTTCTATTTTGTTACACTAGACAATAAAGAATAAATAAACTGTGTCTTACCTCAAATGTCTGTTGAGTTCTTCTACATAGTTCTTCTGGTCCAAAATAGCAGTTATCTGGCCATCTCTGGGAAGAAGAAATATCATTCAGCTCAGGCACTTGAATTCAAAACACTGAGACACCATTTGTGACACACAAGCTAAAATGATCAAGGCAGAGAACATTCCAAAGAGTATAGCTGTACTTCAAAGAATAATAATAATTAAAAAAAAGCTGGGTTTTGTACTACACTTATATTTGACAAGAGGTATCTTGTCAAAATCTATTAAAGAAAATCTGTCAACAAATGCATGCTTTGCACACGCATCCAACAGGAAGTCTTGAGTAAGGCATGTTCTAAAAATGAAAGTGCAGATAAAATAAATGCATCAAAACACTTGATCCTAAGAGATAATCATTATAGATGTACCCAAGATCTCCTTAGAAGGAAGAACTACTCATTAAGAACCTCAAAACCTGGTAACAACCGAACCCTACTGTTGGTTTCAGCCTCTTGCTGTGTATGTTGCACAGCTCCATTTGTGTGCAGAGATAATCATGTTCTTACAATTGTTTTCACAGAATCACAAAATATCAGGAATTGGAAAGGACCTCAAGAGATCATCTAGTCCCATCCCCCTGCCACAGCAGGAACACCCAGATCAGGTCACATAGGAAGGTTTCCAGGTGGGGTTTGAATGTCTCCAGAGAAGGAGACCCCACACCCTCTCTGGGTAGCCTCGGACACTTCTCTCACCCTCACCCTGACAAAGGTTTTTCTTCTATTTCTGTGGAACCTCCTGTGTTCCAGCTTGCACCCATTGCCCCTTGTCCTATCTTTGGAGGTGACTGAGAAGAGCCTGGCTCCATCCTTCTGACACTCACCCTTTCCATATTTATAGACATGACTGAGGTCACCCCTCAGTCTCCTCTTCTTCAAGCTGAAGAGACCCAGCTCCCCCAGCCATTAGAATATTTTTCTTTTCCTAAACATGTTATGGTGCCAGAACCTAGTCGTTAGCACCCAGTAAAGGCCACTAAGCTGTTTACTGGAAAGGGTTTAAAGCTCGTCAGATCAAACTCAGCAGAAGGGCACTTTTATCTTCAACTGCCAGTCAAGGAAGAACACACAGAACTTCTGGGAGATTTTCCTTTTCCCTAACCTTGTTATCATGGAAGAGCAATTCAGTCCAAGAAGTTTTTAATTAAAATGTAACAGCTTGCAGAGCAACCTGATCTGGGTGTTCCTGCTCCAGCAGGGGGATGGGACCAGATGATCTCCCCAGTTCCCTTCCAACCCCTCACATTTTGTGATTCTGATACCAGAATATGAGTTACCACGATATAAAGAAGCAGGAGGATTATGCCTGTACTCACCCTTCACTGCCTTTTGTGCTGTTTCCATCTTTCAAATACATTGAGAAATCGATAACTCCCACCTAGAAAAATTTGCATTTTACATGAAATACTTTTTCTAAGGCTAAACATTTTCCATGCTTATGAAAGTTCAGAAGCATTCAGTGTGAACATCAGCACGTGTTGTATCATAGCAAGGATTTATTACGCCAGCAATCCATCAAAAATTAATGAAAGCATGGCATATTTTAAGCACCAATACAGTAGGATAAACAGCAAGTGGGCAAGCAAGTCTTAGGACCTAAGGACAACAGACTGTCACCTCCATTTCTGCATATGCAAACTGGAGCCTTAGCGTATGCAGTCTCAGTTACTTTTGTTTCACAAATACAATGTGAAATACATAATGCAAATTAACAGTTCTGCTAATTTCTCTCCTCATTTTGGCTATGTCTTTCCCCACTTTTGCCACTACATTTCACTCTGCAGTGACCTGCATGCACACCATCACTAAGTAGAACAGCAAAGAGAAAATCAAAATCTTATCTTTGCTTTCAATTAAATATAGTAAACTTGTATCTCAGATGAATAAAATCCTCTACAACAGACAATTTTTTCAATTCAAAAGAGCAAAAGAAAACCCTGTTAAACTTAACAACCAGTACCTGTGAGTCCAGGTCTTCTCCTTTCATACAGAAGTTTGCATCAATGACATTCAAACCTACTAACAGCCCAGCAATGATGGCACCTTCTTCTTCCATCATCAGTGCATTAGGCTCATAGAATTCACTGCAGGGTGCACAGCAAGAGAAGACAAGCATGGCATATTTAAAAATAAACCAAACTGATGTCACCAAGCATAGGATGCTTTTTCATACAACAATATAATGCAAGTTCAGCCTTACATAAATGCAGGCAGCATTTCCCAAAGAGAAACACTCCTGTGTATTACCCATGTGCTCCTGCTCTGACTGAACAAACCTCTAGCAAGAGTGATTCAGTCTTTAGATGAGGCAAAGAGCCAGGAAATAGAAGACCTAATCCCTCAACTATTGAGAGCTGGATAATAAACATGATTTTCAAGTAACAAAATGAGCACGCTGAAGATTTAGGGGTGGGACTTAAAATCCCAGCATTTTAAGTAGCTTACTTCTACTTCTCTATTGCATACTTCTATGAATACAAGCCAGTATTTCCAGTGGACAATACCAAATTCTCTTTTCAATCACTGTGGATACCACAAAGATTCATAAAAAGGACAGATGTGAACTTAACCTAATCCAAGTGTGAGTTCAGCACCCACCTGAGGAGATCCTTCCTGTTAATCAAGGCTTTCATGTACTCTGAAAGTTTCTTCTGCATTAGAGCCAGGCGAAGCCAAGCTCTTCCTCTACCCACAGGGGTCCTACAAAGGCCAGGAAAAATAAACCAGTTACACTTGTAGCACAATGCACATTCACACACATTCTGCTCTTCCAGATCCTTCAGACAAGAAAGAACATATTATGTACTTGTGCAGTAAAAGACTTCACTTACTTCAGCCCTGGGAGATCCTTGACGCTGGCTGTAATTTCTGCAGCTTCAGGAACAAGTTTTTCTACTAGTTCTAGAGGTCCCCAAAACGACTTATTTTGCCCAAGGAAAGTCTTTTTGGCTAGAAAAGAGAAAGATATAAAATAAATCTGTTCATGCTGACTGGACACACTCTCAAACATAGTCAGAAGTGAATGAATAGCAGAAAAAAAATCTGACTGAAAGATACCTCTGGGACTCTTACTGGGCAAGTACAAAAACCTGATCTTTTAAGCCCAAGTGTGGCAATTACTACTACCCTTCAAATAAGGCAACAGGACAGACACCAGAAAATATTCCACACATTCCAAATACACCAGAACACTGGCATCTGATGATAACCAGCAACTTGAATTCACTGCTACTGCCCCTAAGTCATACTTGATGTGTGCACAGTCATTTTTCCCATCACAAGGAAGAGGACCACATTGCTTTGAATCCACTCACTCTCTGCGTGCACCTTTTCCTCAGTCAGAAAAGCTTTCCAGTAATCCCTAAGTTCTAAAGCTGCAAATTAATTTTCTTCTCCCATGGTTCTTGTAACTAATTCACAACAGCAGTGACAAGAATTCCAACTTATGACCAGCAGCAGGGACACCAGTAAATTAAACAAAGAAGCTAGAGAACATGAACAGCCCTCCTTTGCAAGGTGTTACCTGAACCAGGACAGAAATCTCCTCCTCTGCACATAATGCTGAACACAAATGCTAAAGAAGCATCACAGGGATCACACATGGGTGCTGAGAGCATTTAATTTAGCTACTATATCAACACATCAAGAAAAGTAGTTGGGTACTTGGCAACTTTAGTCATGTGTCCTAAATATACAGCTAAATATATGCTCGGCTGGCTATTTTAGAAAGCAACTTCCAAGATATAGCTGTTAAAACCTCAGTTTTAACAGAGCTATATCAGAGTTTTAACAGAGCTATTGAGAAAGGACCTCCATGCTGCAGTTCCTTTTCCAGCAAGAGTACCATTGCATCCCTAAGGCATGAGGAAGTGCACAAAAGGAGTCAGGAGTTCTCTGAGGAGCTAATTTTATCACTGATCACTTTAGCTAAACTCAAGACACCTGAAAGGCCATTTAAAAGCTGTTTAACCTGCAACAACTGTTAGCTTTTCTCTTGTAATGTTGTAATCTATCCTTCAGCANAGCTAATTTTATCACTGATCACTTAGCTAAACTCAAGACATCTGAAAGGCCATTTATCCTTCAGCGGGTATTTTTCACCCTTCCTGTCAACTAGCATGACAGCACTGACCCTGCTCAGCCCCTCTTTAGTGAAGTGCAGCTTCCTGAAAACCGGATTTTTAAGACAAGATTGCCATTTCTTGAAAACCATATTTTTTTTAAAATCAAGATTGCTGCTTCTCTCTCTTGTACTATGACAAACTATGACAACCCGGGAGGACTCTTCTCACTCAGGGTTACCTTTCAAGCCATGTTTAAGGCAGTGTTCCATCACAACAAAGAACTGCTGCAGAGGTGCATAGTCAGAGTCCAGCGTCCTGCCCAGGTTAAGCGCTGATTCAATCAGCCCCTTGATACTCAGTTTCGCCATGTTCATCAGGTTCATGCGCTCATTAGCCATCAGATAATTAGGATCTAGTAAGAGAAGGAAGAAAAATACTGTTGAGCAACAAAAAGCTATTTTTAATACAGTAAGATATTCCGCATTGTTCTCTTTTTTGCCTTGCAGCTTTGAAGATAGTTTTAGGGGCAGTAATGTGTGGTACTGTCTTCACACCTTTTGTTGAGGAAAATCAAATTAACTACCATTAGATGACCAAAGTCACAATAACATGGGAATAGGCATTAAGGGTGCTTCAATATTTTAAATAACTATAAAAGCTTTACATTTTGACTAAGACAAGTCTGAAGATAATATTGATAATTAATATTATGCTTTATTAAGTGTTGACAACCCATTATTTAGTGTCACAGCCATCACTTGCTCAAACTCAAATCCCCAGCTACATCCAGCAATTACAGATAAGAATTCTACACTTGCAATTTGTTTTTCCATCTAAAGATAACCACAAATCCTCTCACACTTAATCCATCCGTTTATCTATATCCTGTCCTGCAACTTTCTTCTCACAAATTTTTTTTTTAAACTTGGATGTAACTTGGAGCCAATTCCCACCTCTTTATCTCCCCATTTTCTCAACATTTCTGGTTTTCACCAAGGACGGAAAGGAGTTCAGCTTCATGGCTCCTCTCATAACTTGCTTTAAGTCCAAACACACAAAGATCTTCCACAACTATATTCTTCTTCTACCATATTATTCATATTTTGACCTTTGTGATTGCCAGTAGCAAGAAACTAGCTCCACCTGCAATCTCACACTCAACTTTTGAGCTGTCCTAAGATGCAAGTCATCATCCTTCCTCATGATGCTGCTGATACTGCTAAGTCCAGTTACTCAAATATAAACACACTGCCAGCTCAAATGCACTGCCACTGCAGTCAGGCGCTTTGTCCCACCCCACCAGAGAGAGAGCAAGGAGAAAAACTTCATAGGACCACAGAATCAACAAAAATGAGATCATTCCCCCTTCCAAATTTGGGTATCTCTTGCAAGTTGAACAGCACTGCAGGCCCCATAGTAAGTAGTCAACAAAAGTAACTTTTGATTTCAGTAACGTAAGGCTGAATCCAAAATATGAAGGAAAAGGAATGACAGCTATTTTGCATCTCAGACAGGAGACACTGAAAGGCTTCTCAGGGCTGGAAGACAAAAAACAACTACTTAAAGTGGGGACATAAACACCCTCAATAAAAGAACCTGAGAAATTATGAAAGGGAATAGAAAGATAGCATTTGCTAAATCTTGCAACAAAGGTGGATCTGCTGAATCTGCCTCTGAAGCCACAGCCAAGGTCCCTGAGGCTCCGAGGCTTGCTGATTGAGGTTTTGGGTAGCCAGATGACACACTGCTTCTATTAGAGACCTTGCTGCAGGCTCCATTAAGTCCTCAAGCCCAGCACTGTGGCAATGGCACCAGCAGCTAAAGTCCTTCTCATCACACTAAGCATCACCAGCTGGAATTGCCACACAGGAGCAGACACCAGCCTGGCCATGCTCCAGACACATCTGCTGCCATGTACAAATGCCACCTTGCTCAGAGAAGGGGCAAACAAACCCAAACACTCCTGGGTATCCTCCCAAGCTTCTCCTGCTGAGGGACAAAGGGATCAAAACCCCAAGTTTTATTAATGCCTCGAGTGCTGACAGTCATGCCTCACATCTAACAAATAAGCTGAGGCTAAGCATTCAGAATTTAATTTCATAGTTTAGAATAAACTTCAAAGTACCCATTTAAGAATGCAATTCTCATAGCCCCATTGGACTGCAGAAAGATTTCAATGAGTGGGTGATTTTTATTGCAGAACTACTATTTTTAAGCTGATATATTTTGCATGTACAACGAGCAGATGGCCTGTTCTGTGTTTTGCAATCCATTTTACTACTTGCAGAGTCATAGAGTGGTTTGGGTTGGAAGGAACCTTCACGATCATCTAGTTCCAACCCCCCTGTCATGGGCAGGGACACCTCCCACCACACCAGGTTGCTCAGTGCCTTGTCCAGCCTGGCCTTAAACACCTCCAGGGATTGAGGGGGCATCCACAACCTCTCTGGGCAACAATCACTCCTACTAGGAATGTCTATTCAGGAAATAAAGAGTCAGGAAATGTTATATGGGATTGCAAAGGCCATTTTTTGACCAAACAATAAGAAAAAAATTGGCATATTTTCATCTGTGCATTTCTGTGTAAAACTAATGAACCTCATATACAGCATCCCTCATAGCACTTAGAATCACAGAGTTGGAAGGGACCTTCAGAGGTCATATAGTCCAACCTCCTGCAGCAGGCAGGGGCACCCTGCACTAGATGAGGCTGCTCAGAGCCTCAGCAAGCCTGGCCTTGGATGCCTCCAGACATGGGGCCTCCAACACCTCTCTGGGCAACCTGCTCCAGTGCCTCAAGGAGAAGAATTTATTTCTAACATCTAACCCAGTCCTGCTCTAGTTTCAAACTACTGCCCCTTGTCCTGTGTCTCCAAGCCCTGGCAAACAGCCCCTCCCCAGCTTTCCTGGAGCCCCTTCAGGCACTGGGAGCTCAATGTCCTTCTTATGTTGAAGGCTCCAGAACTGGACACAACACTCCAGGTGGGGTCTCACCAGAGCCAAGAAGAAAAACCTCATAATTCTGCATTTTAAATGTGAACTGATACATTTGCCAAAGCAACATACAGACAGGAGTGATCAAAGCCATTTTCTTTACCAGGCTAACAGCAGAAACCAAACATCCACCCAAGAGTGTAACACGTTGAGCGTGTTGTGGCTGCCCACCTGGTTCAACCAGACAAACACTTGGAGAAAGGCAGAGTTACTGGCATGGGAAAGGAAAACACATTCTGCAGTCAGGCTCAAAATAAGAAGTCATAAGCCAGTTACAGTGGAAATGATAGCTGAAAGACGTAGGTGTGGCACGCACCTTCAATATCATCATCATCATCACGCAATTGCTCCACCACATCTGTCAAATCCTCCCAAGAGTCTTTGCAAACAGCAAAAAAGGAAAGGAAAAGAAAGAAAATGTCATGCAAGCTGTGAGCTGAAGGAAAGGTTAAAAAATGAAGATATAAGAAAAAAGGACAACTGAAAGGGAGATTTGAATAATACAAGAATTAATTCATACAGGGAAGAGATTTGCATGTTAAGAAGGCTCATTAGTCTGCACAAAGCAATGCAGCAAAGCAGTTTTTTCCTTGAGAATATAATCAAGGTAAGCTCTGCTTCTTTCTGCATTAAGACAAGCAACATTTTTGTAAAGAACATCCTGAAAAGAAAAGCGAGAAAAACATTATTTTGTTTGCAAGATCAAAGTACCCAATTGCTGTTCTTTATGCAAGGTCAGCACTTGCTTTGGTTTCCTTGTAGCCAGTCCCCAGAAACTCCCAGCGGGGAAACAGCCACACAGAGAAATCAAGCGTGTTGTGGAAAAAGGACACATCGAGGACGTGTTAAATAAAGTTAAAGAAAGCTTGAACTCCATTATGATCGTCACTGCAAACAAAAAGGCTTGCAGAGGTGACACAACAGAGTCAAACCCAGAAAACAAAGCCAGAGAAAGGCACATAGGGCCTGAACCCTGCAAGGTTTTTCAGCTCCTGACTTACGTGCCCACTCACTCTCCCAAGCACTACTTTGCAATCCGTTTAACATCTGAAGCGGTAGAAAGGCTCAGCTCCCCCTTCTGCAGGCCACGGGTACCAAAGTCCTGAGGCAAAGTACACAAGCTATAGGGACCTCCTCCTTCACACAGGAAAACAGTCAGCAGCCTCCTCCTGCCATAGGAACTGGTGCTGGCCGACAATCACAGCACCAACATAGAATCATAGAATAGTTTGGGTTGGAAGGGACCTTAAAGATCATCGAGTACCAAGCCCTGTGCCATAGGCAGGGACACCTCCCACTAGATCAGGCTGCTCAGTGCCTCGTCCAGCCTCCAGAGAAGTGGCGTCCACAACCTCTCTGGGCAATCACAGACTGCACATGTAACCATTGCAAACATTAGTAATTTTCTGTGAGGACAGCACATAAAGCACCTTAGATACATGGTAATATGTAAGAGGAGGGGCCAAAACATCACCAGGGATGGCAAATTTTGATGGTTACTCACTCTACAGGCAGGATGTGGATAAAGACATCTAATCACGATCTGGGGTTTTGAATGGGTATTTCATGAGCACAAAGTGATGAAGATTCTCCAAGCATACAGCAGAAATATCCTTGTGATACTTGAAATAAACCTAAAATAGCACCAAATTTCTGCACTTCAATAAATGCTGAGAAGTTCCCATAGTCTGGAGCTGCACACGACCCTATATGTTCCCCTCAAACTGTCCATACGGAATGAATTCACAAAGAAACAAAACTCACAGAACAGTACCACTTCAAAATCTTAACCTATGTGGGGATTCTCCCTGCAACTAGGCTGCCATGGCATGCTGTGACAAGCACAGCTTCCCAGGCACTGATTATGGCAAGTGAGAACTAAGTCTGACACTAAGGTCTTCAGCAGCAGTGCAATGTCAGCTCTACTGCTCTGACGGCCATGGAAGGATTGGCACAAACCTGTTAAGTTTTTAAACTTAAAACACAGCAAACATTAACTCTGTTACAGAGTTACAAACAAACTAAGCTTTTATTACAGGGCAGGGTCCCCATGTTCTGGTTACTTATCAGGAAAGGGGTTATGTTTTAAGCTCATTCACATCATCAGAACTCGAGATAAACACTGAATACATGAGCAGCTGAAGGCCAGTGTCAGGAAGACAACTGTGCTCAGGACAAGCATTAGCATTAAAATCCCCTCTGCCCCCACCTGCTCATCTACTGGGATTGAAAAAATATCTGGGGAAAATGGAAAAAAACCCAACCTAACATATTTAATAGTAGACCTAGAGAAGTGCTGATGGGTTAGTCAAAAGTGAACAATAAAGGCAGGAATCCCAATGAATCAAACAAAACTACAAACAAAAATGCCAAACAACACGAGGGGCTTTCTCCACATCCTCCTTTTCCACTCAACATCTTGCTTTTCTCTAAGCTTTAATATTCAAAGCACTCCAGGAACCGTCTCTCTTACCTCCAGGCTCCTCCATGCCTGTGTCCAAGTGTGGGGACTTAGGGCATGTTCTCACACTTACCCCAAGGGACCTCAAGCAAGTGAAATAAATTCTATAGTGACCACATACAACTGTAAGTGATCACAAGCCTGACAGTGATGCCTCATTATTGCTGTAAAAAGTATGGTCTGTGTTCTAGAGAGGGATGGATGCTCTAGAGATATGTGCTCTTTGGAAGGTAAATTATAGGATTATTTGTCTGATTTCAACTTTCAGTCCTTGGCTTACTGTTCTTTTTGGGGCCAAAGGAAAGTTGTAAGAGCTTACTGAGAAATACTGAATATGCACGACCAACTGCCTTCACATCATTTGTTTTCTTTAAGGTTAGCACATTCTCCTCCATTGTATGGACAAATATTGCTTTTATCATGAAAAGGAAGACCTCAATCATATTATCATATTTTGAAAAATTGTATTATTTCATATCTGTTGCCCTAGGAATGATATTAAATGCATTTAATAAGAAATAATTTAAGTGGCCAAGGAAGAAAACTAAGCAGATGCTGTTAGCCTGATGGAGATACCTAATGTATATCTTCAGATCAGATTAGCAAAAGAGGTGAATTGTGAAGGATCAAGAAATGAAAGGGATTGGCAAAGAGAGTTTCAGCATCACATTCAAACACTTTGCAATCCCAAAAATGAGGAAGGTACCAGACAGACTGCAGCCTAGACTGCCAGCAATGAGGTCTTCAGTATTTACAAAGTGTCTTAAGACAAAATTTTTTTAAACCCCACTACATAAAGCCGTCTCAGGTGCTCCTTTTCTCCTCCCACCTACAACAGTGGATTTTATCTATTTCTCTTCAACTCCCCCCCCAAACTCAATCCCCACACTGCTACCTCACACCCACCCTCTTTGTTCTCTCAGTTAAGGCATACTTATCCAACACACAACCACCAGGAATTGCTTTACCCCACGTTACAGCACCAACAGCTTGTGTTTTCATTATAAGCTGCAGTATTTTTATGGTAAAACTGTCATTACTCTCGTTTTAACACAAGCTACTCCTCACTTGGCAGCACTGGGCTCACAGACCAACATGACCACTCTTCCCCGTGCCACACACATTTTGTGGCTTGCACAGTGCTCACAGAAAGAGCAAAATGACAGAGAAGCAGCAAACCAGGAAGAGAATAAAAGGAAGAAAAGAATTAAAAATACAGGGATAGCAAAAAGATGCCCCAGTGATACTGCAGTATCCCTACAGATACTGCAAACAAACAGAGCTTAACAGCCACTAGTGTCACATTTCACGCTGTGACACTTGCACCTCATCACCTAATTAAGAACGACAGTTTGTTTCTTAAAAAAATAATCTTTCTAGCCAAAAAATTTTACAAAAAATTTTCGTGTTTGTATATACACAGGATTGTTCTCAATGGTTGAAAATTAACTGCTCCTACTGTTACACTGAGCATCCACGATACATGCTACATAGAATATTTACAGTTGCAAAAACCTCGGTACCTATACTGCTGCTACACACTACTCCTAAATGGAATTAAATTTAAGTTTGGCTAAGTGTTTCACTCAGAAAATTCATCTCTGTGACAAGAACTGAATTACCCGCTGTTCTGTCTCAGATCAGAATCCAATTCCAAAAGCACAATTCCTGTGGGTTAAGAAGGAGCAAGAATTTGGCTTGGCTTTACCAATAAGCATCCCCTCCAGGGAGGGAAGGGGCATCCACAATCTCTCTGGGAAACCTGTTTCTACATCCTCACACCATAAAGAACTTCTTTCTTATCTCCAGTCTCAATTTCCCCTGTTCCAATTTGCATCCCTTACTCCTAGTCCTGCCATCACATATGAAGTGATTAAAGTGATTCCTATTAAAAAGTCCTACCCCAGCCTTTCTGTAGCCCCTTCCTTCAGGTACTGAGAAGTTACTATTATGCCTCTCTCTCACTGTAATTAAAACACAATGTTCTGGTGAGTGATATCACACCACACCATAGAAGAATCACTTCCTGCAGCTTTCTCCTCCTATTGGCCTTCAGTAAACTGCTTAAAACAAATCAACAACAGCAACAAAAAATATAAATAAAATCACTATTAGCAAACTTATTCTAATGGAAAGAAAGGGAAAAGTCCTGCAGCTTCTGGTTTAGTGCAGTTTATTTTTCTTAAGAGATCTTACATTTTTGGCTCTGCCTTTGGTATAGCAACAAGTTAAAAAAAAAAATTAACAAAAGAACCTCTAAAAGCAGCAAAGCAGCAACTAACAGCGCAGCCACTTGCGTGAAGCAAAGCTGTGAGATCTGTAAGACCAGTCAGCTGAACAAGCTGGGAACCCAGAAGTGAGGGACCCCCTACAGCTCAACAATCAAGTCACGGGGTTGCATTACACAACATTTTCCAGTCAAAATTCTCCAGTCCAAAACCTTATTTTCCCATTGCATTTCGGACTTTGTCCCTTTGTCTTCTCTTTTACTTCTTCACTACCCGCAACTGCTCTTCTCCCTCTTCTTCCTGCCCCACTGTGGCCTGGCAGACACCTACGATGCCAGAGTTGGAGCAGCTTCTGTTTATCCTCAGCACGATAGGGAGGAAGGCAGGACGGCTGCAGATCACAGAGTGAAGAGAGGCCAGAGGCAAAAAGCCCTCCAAAAGCAGTGAGAGCTGAGGGAGGACAGCAACCAGAGCCTTCAAATCCTTATTTCAGCAAGATTTGCTACTGCAATATCATATTTTTCATGCCTTGATATGTAAGGAAAACAATCTTTTGTCACAGCTTTGGCAGAGCCTTCATCTTCCCCCTTGTTCTTTATAATCCTTACTTTTCTACATCAGCATTATGGAGAAATCTGAACTTGCTGGGTCTCCTGCCTCCTCTCAGGAGAACCCTTGGTGCCTGCAAACCTCATCACACCACTCCTGTGCCACATGCATCCATGGAGGCACAGTAGCAGTGCTGATGCAGTAGCACCAGTTCCAGTGGTAAGTATAAAGCTGTGTCAGCTATTCGATTATCAGCATTTTTTCCTGACCTTTTATCTGTGCTGAAAATTTGACCTGGACCCTGAAGCACACCCCCCCTCCCCCAAAACAACCAGTCTTTCTGCCTGCCAACAAGCAATCTTAAGTTATTAATGTATTAACGCCTCCATAAAGGTCATTATGATAGCTATCTTTTTTTTTTTTAGTTAACTTTTGACATATGAATTAATTGATATGGCAGTGCAACAAGCAAACCCTATTTTCTAAACCTTTCTCAGACTTGCAAGAGCGTGACTGTGATGACAGCTTTGAAAACAACTACTTTCCTAGTTTTGGGGAAGGGTTAGCCTAGTATTTGTGTCTGGCTTATTTAAGTAGGCAGGCAAGTGTGCCACCTAAAGAAATACTCAAAGAATTGATTCAATACAACAGAAAGTTTTTCCTGGCTCCACTATAGGAGAAGCCCCAGTAAGGTCAATTACTGATTACAACGTGACAGGTCAAAAAAGAAGTTACTATTCGTGAGAGAAAATATAAGAATCAATCTGCCTATGCTAGAATATACTATTAAAAATCCTCAAATACTGAAGAACCCAAAAACATGTAAGTAAGACAGCAAGGTCTGAACAGGCCTGTGCTACAGACAAATGAAGTGGAAGAGAGCTGAATTCCTGCACCCTGGGCTCACCCTCTACTCACTGCTCTGTTTCTGCAGCACCTCTCCAAAACCCTGGGACATGTTCCAGAGGGAGATGTACTCTCTGTTTTGTGATTCTCTCTCTAGTATCCCACTGGGTGACTAGAAATTTGGCTAGCATATCCAAATCCAACAGCAGCTGCCACTGAAAGCAGCTGTCAAATGGAAATAAAATTATCACCCAGGAATTAATTTTAAAGCCCAAATCCTCACCAGCATTTAATAAGTAACCTTGTCCAGCAGGACATGACTGACTTGTCAAGCCAGCACCAAGCAGGTCAGGTGAGACTACTTGGTGAAGTGGTTTTCCAATAGTTACTGGAAAAGGACCAGGCATGAGAAGATATATCCCCCTCACTGTAAGAAGGAGGTGCACAGCATACAGCAATGGGGATTCACAACCTGGCAATGCTGGTGACCACAAAAGCACTGACTACTGTGCAAAACACACAGAGAAAACTATCATGTCTCCTCCTTCCCTGATTTTTTTATTGGTAGAGCACCATGTGTGGATGTCCTCTTGTGTTTTTAGTACTCCCAGAGCTTTCAATACTCATTTTACATGACCTGCTCTTAAACTTGTTTTCACCACTGACCCAGAACACAAATCCTTTTTCAAGAAGAAAACAAGATGTGTTACACCTCCACTTTTCAGACTTACCAGCCACTATAAACAAAGGCACGTTCTGCACAAGTGAGCTATGAGATGTGTTATGGTATGAGCTCCTGACAATAGGCATAACTGCCTCATCACCTTGGGGCTTCCTCAAAGCTACCCACTGACCACAGCCAGACATGACAAAACTGTATTTTGCCAGTATGCTCCATTAGTAAAAGCTGACAGCTGACTGTCAGAGCTACAAGCTCTGTTTGACGAGTAAAAACACGAGTGCACATCATGGTACATTCCTTCCTGAAACACATAAACCTGGTATTTATGGATAGATCTTAAAAAAAAAAAACAAACAGTGCAGCACAAACCTGTCTCAAAGGGGTGTGTTGCAAAAGACACTGCAAATTTCAAGGGCAATCTGAAGCAGTTTGGCTTCCTAACATGTCAGACAGTGTCCAAGTTCTCGAGGAAGAGCATCTCATCCCAGAGACACCCCCTCCCAAGTCGTGCAGTGGTTGGAACAATGCGAGAGAGCTGCAGGGATGCCAAGGCAAGGAAGGGGACCGTACCTTCATGGGTAGGCTCTGGATCAGGTGTCAGGGAGATGTCGTCCAGCTCCCGCAGGCAGAGCCATTCTCCATCCATGGACACACGGAATTTGCAAAGATAGATGGTCTCCATGGCAGCCTGAGTGATCTTGTCTGTGGTGGGGGTTGGCATGTCGCTTTGAGGCGTCAGAGCAGACATGATGACTCAGCTGGTATAGCAACAACGGGGGGAGGGAGGGAAAAAAAAGAACTAAAGAGAAAAGCTTTCTGAAGAAGAAAATAAATACCTTGCCGTTCAAGGGCAGATATGCTGAGGATCACACAGCCTGCTTTGGTCTATTCATGTATAAAGCAAGGTAAAAGTGCTGCTTCTTCAGGCTTCTCTCTTCTCCCCTCTGCTTGTTGTCTTCAGCTATGCTAGAGGCTATTGATCCTATAGAAAACCCGGCTTCTGCATCAGACAGGAGGCAAGGAAAAAAAAATGCAGGAAAAAAAAAAGAAAGGAAAAAATAAGCAGGAGGATGAAAAAAAAAAATGGCTTCCTCTGAAGATTACCCAAGCAAAAAACAAAGGCTGAGCGTAGAGAGATGATGTCCAGGCTTGCTGAAATCCAAGTGCTGAAACCTTTCTTGTGGGAGAAGCCAAGGCAGGGGGTGTAGCCGGGATTGGCTGTGCGCAGTGAGCAGGGTGGCAACCAAAATGGCTGACTAATGAACTCAACTGAAAATTCAGGCTCATGTGACCCACCGGCTGCTCCCAGCACTCGCTGGGCAAGCAATTCCCAGGATGCTGCTGATGCAGGATGGCAACCGAGAGCCCATCAGCTGCCGCACCTCCTCTGCCCGGCAGTCTGTGGTGAGGCACCAGGGGAGAGCCTCCTCTCTCACTACAAAAAGCCATACAAAGACACAGCTGTATTCCTTTCACGTGCCTGAATGTGAAATTAAGTACCTTTTGTTTTCACCAGTTGCAGTGCATGCCTTATTCACTGTGCAGCCTTCCATAACCTTTGAGCGGAAAAATTCCCCAGATGCAAGAAAAATGTTGGATGGATTTGTCTCCCAAAGGTAAACACTGAGGAAAAATAAGCACTAAGCACTTCAGTGATTGAGGTTTAAGCTCTTCTGCACAGGGAAGAAGGAGAACCCCACAGATATCTAACGCTACATGACTGACCCCGATACCTGGAAATTGTCACTGCTCAGGTGAGGCTGATGGAAGAGAAGCAGGAAGAGAAACGGGCTTTCAATCTCTCAAAAATGTGACGCCAGCACAGCGTTGACCTGCCCCTTCTATGGCGGGTTCAATCTCCTCTGTGTCCCCAGCCCACGCAGCCCCATGTCTGATGAAAAGAGTTCCCTGGTCAACAGTCACAGGGAGACACAGCATCACCACCCACTTCAGCTATGACAAGAGGCAACAATAAATTGTTTATTTTACTTTAACCCCGTGTGGCTCTGGTATATTTATGGAGGGCAGATGCATCCACCTGAACTGGATGCCCTGTGTGTGAATTTGGATAAGGCTGATAATTCACCAAAAACAACTGCGAGGAGAGGAGCATGTCAGTGATTAATGCACATAATCCTAACTACTCTCTGCACTTCTTTTCTCTCCCCTAAAGAAACACTCTACAGCATGCATTTCTGCATCCTAACCATGTGAAATGCAATGAATCACTTAACAGAGAATTCAACATGCCCATCCATACAGCTTTTTGAAAAAAAATCACTCATCATATTAAAATTTGATAGGACTGGGGGAAAAAAAGAAAAAAACAACCAAAAAAGCTCAGAACTGTTCTTTCAAACAGGCAAGAGGAAGCAGTTACTTTCAGTGAAAACTTCTTTCTTGGTCCCTAACATTTTGACTCAGCAACTCTTCCCTCCCCATGAGACTGAAACAAGCAAAGAGCCAGGTAGCATATCATCAGAGTGATGCAAAGAAGAATTATTTCACAAATGCCAAATTCCTATTGTTCCTCCTCCCTAAGAGAGAATGGGGTTTACAAACCATGCTAACAGCGTTTTACTCATCCTATGATCTTTACACATCCTTTCATCAGTGACAACCTCTAGCCTCAGCATTCACATTGCACCACCCTCAAAACTAGTGAAAGTCAAAAATATACCAACAGCCCTGGAATAGCCCTTTACTTTGCTCTCCCTAACCTAAGGAAAAGGCCTACACAAAAAGCAAATAATCAAAATAAGCCCTCTAGAATGAACAAGGTACCCTGAACTGTTGCACAAGCAATTACCCAACATATCTAATTACCAGTTTAATTTCTTTCTTTGCAAGCAATTAGAAAAACAAACTGGGTTAAGGTGCAACCCCGTGGCTCCCATTTCACAACTCAGGTCTTAAAACTGAATTCAGCACTGGTGAGTGACCCACATACCAGGATCACAGTAGAGGTCTGTTAAAAAAATTAAGTAACAGCTCAACTGTTTTTCTTTCGTGTCATTTGCTTCTTCTTAACACAAAGAAACAAAAGAAGCCAGCCTGCTTCTTCCAGCTCACCTGTATTTTTAGGTTCCTTTAGGCAACATTCCTGCTGCAAATATACTATAGGGATATTTAAAGTACTTTGGATCATTTTAGTTTATTAGTACATTTTTCCCAAAACAAAACTTTGGAAGCGCCTACTTCTGGTTATTTAAAATTGCAGAAGCCCACAGAACAGCAACAACAACCAAAAAAAAAAAGGGAGCAGTGTTACAAAAATGGGAACCACCGCCTAAGGAAACTGCTTGGATGCACCACCATACTCTAAAATAGCTGCTTGATGTTTTTGAGAGAGACTCCAGTGCCAAAGGAGAAGAATTCTGATGAAACACAAGCCTTTATGCTGCAGTTTAAGAATCATGAGCAGCTTCTGTCCAGTTCTCCAAAGGCTTGTAACCTGGTTTGTGGCTGCTGGATTGGGTCAGACATCCTGACACTCTGTCCACTAAGACAGCTCCCATGTTTCAGAGAATAACAGAATACCAGGGATTGGAAGGGAACTCAAGAGATCATCCAGTCCAATCCCCCTGCTGGAGCAGGAACACCCAGATCAGGTCATACAGGAAGGTCTGTTTCTAACTCTTTTGCCAGCATAGATACATCCACTTCCTCAAATAACAGTTACACTTTCAATTCCACATGCTAAAAACCCAAATAGGGCAAAATAAAGTTAAGCAACACAAGACCCAGTGACAGAAATTCTTGATTCATGGAATAACTGACAAACTGGATTTTTTTATACTAACTACTGCAAAGGACAAAGGTATTACTTAAGGATTCAAATAATTCCCATAATTAAGAGTACAGCCAAAAAAAGGGGAATGAAAAACCTACTTGAAATATGACATCTGACAAAACTTGAGTGAGAACGAGGAATGGTTTAGGAGGAATCCTGGATCTGTCTTAGTTTTATAAGGGTCTTTTTGCCTTTGTGGGTTTGATTTTTTTGAAGACAGCATAATCTAGCATTAAGCTATTACTGTATTTTAAAGGTAATCTAAAAATTTGCTGCAGCTCAGTGTGTTTAAGTAAATATTTTTCCTTCTGTACATCTGGAAAAATCTACATCAAATAAAGCAGGGGCTGCTGGCACAAAAAGCTCCTGCATTCTCCTTCCCTCAGCACCTCTCATCCTCACCCAAAGTCTGGAAGCACCTTATCTCTCTCACACAAGTTTTCTTTTTTACAAAGTAAGAGGGAGAAAGTTTAGTTTGAGGGGAAAATGCCTAAGATAAATTCTGATGAGAAAATAAAGTGTAATTGAGAGACATTCTTATGATTTTATTCTGTGCTACCAGATATTATTCTTCATTTACATTTGTCAGTGGGCTTTGGGTCCCCCAGCACTACAAACAGATTTCCAAACTATTCTGAAGTATCAGCTTTGTAGTACATTGGGCATCATCTCCACTAAAACATGCATCAGTACAAAGTAATGACTTTAATTCCTGCTCATGGAAAGGACAGCCTTCGGGGAAGAACTTGCAATTCAGCAGGGAACACCCTCCCCTTTAATTGCTGCTTCCAGTTTACAGTTATGTAGAGAGGGATAAGTATTTACATAATACATCGCTGTTATTTATTTTTAGTAAGCACACAAGATGCAAAAATAGCCTTCTTCACGCTCCTCAGTTAACCTTAACTCTAAAAATAACTCCTGCACTGAAGAATCAAGGGAAGCAGAAACGGTAAATCACTTTCAGGAGATGCAGATCACGAACAGTCAACAGTGAGCTGTTACAGGTTATGCCAACCTACACTTACACTTGAGAAGAGCCTGTGAAACAGGGCTCCACAGGCCACTGAGGATTCTCAAAGTACACATGACAGGCTTCACAACCCACACCTTCATTAATGCCACCACAATCACAGAATTACAGAATCACAGAGTGATTTGGGTTGGAAAGGATCTTCAAGACCATCCAGTTCCAACCCCCCTGCCATGGGCAGGGACACCTCCCACCACACCAGGTTGCTCAGTGCCTTGTGCAGCCTGGCCTTAAACACCTCCAGGGACTGAGGGGGCATCCACAGCCTCTCTGGGAAACTTCTCCCAGTGCTGCACCACCCACACCATAAAGAATTTTTCTTATATCTAACCTGAATCTATGTAGAGTAACGGCCACTTAGAGGAGATGCCACCTGCAAAGCCATATACTCAATAAGTACTCAGGATTAGGTTGCTTCCTTTCTGTATCAGAGTAAAGGCAAATCCACTGCTTTTCTTCAGCAACAAACCCAAGGCATGTGGAGAACAAGAAAACCACAGCAGAACCCACATCTCAGCACTCAACAAATGAGAGCCACCTCTTCAGACAGAGCCAGAAAACAACAAAACAAACAAACCAGGAGCACTGAAGAAAAAAAAAAGAATTACAGGTAGAGTGTGCCCCAAGACACACTTCAGAAACTGCTGTCACCACGGCTGTCACTCAGGCTGTGACATACAGAATCACAGAATGGCTTAGGTTGGAAAGAACCTTAAAGATCATCTAGTTCCAACCCCCCTGCCATGGGCAGGAACACCTCCAGTATTAGACTATGCTGCTCGAGTTGCAAAGTTCCATCCTACCTGGCCTTGAACACTTCCAGAGATGTTTTTAATCTTTTTTTATATATAAGTATTATTCATATAGAATATGAACAGATAGAAAACGGGCCTGCTGTTAAAAATTGAAATGGAGAATGATACACAGACTCACCAAAAGGTGAGTTAACCAATTGCATCACTTAGTTGAAACCTAAGCATCATGCAGTACCACAGTACTTACTCTGCAAGGTGGGGGAGGGAGTACCAAGAATGTACTTTCCTTCAGGGTTATAATTCAATTTTAAAACTTAAGTGATTGTAAAATCTGCACGTGAGGGTGTTATTTTAGGTCAAAGCACTAAGTTAAAAAGGATTTCTACCCTATAGTTTAAAAATAATAGCTTGATTCATGTAGTGCAGCCTCATTTTGACCATTCTGAGCTCAGAAAATGTATGATGTTGCACAGGGCAGTTATTGCCTCTCGGACTCAAAAGAACAGGCAAACTTTAATATAGATTTTATAAGGCTATTTATTTCACAAAGCTCACCTGAATAGCCATTGCAGAGTCAGGGGAAAAGCAGAAGTCACTGCTCAGCCAGTGAGTTTTTATAGTAAATCCATGAGAATGAACATGCCCACCTCAGTGCCTCAGTTTTGTCACATCTACACATAAAACTCTTTGAAATAAAGTGTGAACTGTAAAATCACAATGTCCAAGACCAAATACATTCCTCAAAGTTCACTTGTCAATCAGAGATAGCTCACTCCCTTCTATTACAGGACTAAAGTGAGTGAAGATTTCCTGATGCAGGAGTGATAATTGCCTAAAATTTAAGGTTTAAAGAGGAAGCTACCAGTCAATTAAACAACAATTCAGCAGGGAGGGAGTTCTGGACTGCTGACAGAAGTTGGCAGTCAGAGACTGGCTTGAAACAAAGTTAGGTCATTTCATCTGCTCTCAGCTTTACAGGAATTGACTTCTTACCTCACTGGATATGGCTCTGCTGAGTAACAGCTTAAATCATGTACATTAGAAGGGGGCTACAGAAAGGACTTTTTAATAGGATATGTGACAGCAGGACTAGGAGTAATGGATGTAAATTGGAAGAGGGGACATTCAGGCTGGAGATAAGAAAGAAATTCTTTGCTGTGAGGATGATGAGACACTGGAAGAGGTTGCCCAGAGAGGCTGTGGATGCCCCCTCAATCCCTGGAGGTGTTTAAGGCCAGGCTGGATGAGGCACCGAGCAACCTGGTGTGGTGGGAGGGGTCCCTGCCCATGGCAGGTGGGCTGGGACTTGATGATCTTTAAGATCCCTCCCAACCCAAACCATTCTGTGATTCTAAGACAGGAAAAGAAAATACCCACCTCAAAATCATCAGCTAATGTGTGAGCAAACGTTCACCTGTGACTCCGGCAGGAGACAACAAAGCAAACAGCTCGGCTGCCCCGGCCCAGAAGACGAAGGCAGTAGCTATTTTCAAAATGGATGGATGGATGGATAGATCTCTTCTACCCACATCCACACGAATGGTTTTTGTTCATTTTCAAATCACACACAACTACTTCCTTCTCGGTAGCCCAGGTTACCCAAATATACCACAAGAACATGTGACAAAGAAGGAAAAGACACCAAATGTAAGATAGCAGCCGCAGCCGTGCAGCGCACCCTGCTACCCTCCTCCCGGGGCTCCTCTCTGACCCGCCACAACGACGAAGCCGAAGCCTCATCCCAGACCAAAGGCAAGTTTGGTGGTTCCCAAAGGGAACAACAACAACTACTCTTAAAGGATCCCGAAAGGAGGGAAAGGTCCAGTTGCCGTGTAGACATCCCCGGCAGAGGCGTGTGGAGCCCGACACTCGCCCTCCCTCCCCTCACAAGCGGGTCGCTGCCCTCAGGGGAGCCTCGGGGACACCGCAACATCCCCCTCCCGCTGGCTCGGGGGGGGAAATTTGGGGACGCAACCCCACTTCCAGGAGCCTGCGCCGCTCGCTCATCCCCGCCCAGAGCCGCTCCCTCCCTCAAGCGGCGGGACCCGGCGGTCCGTCAGCCCGACCCTCCCCCCGCCGAGCCCGCAAAGGTCCCGACCCACCGCCCCGGGGAGGAGCCCGCAGCTACTCACGGCCGCCGCCGCCGCCTNCGCGCCTCCATGGCCGGGGTACAGGAGGAAAAAGGGCGGCGAAGCAGGGGACGCCTCCTCGTCGTCTTCCTCTTCTGCCGCCGCCGCCCTCTCCTTCTCCTCCTCCTCCCCGGGCTCGTCCCGCCGCTCCATAGCAGGGGGTAGCTCCGCGCCCACCCTGGGCCCGTCCCGGGAACTTTCCGCCGGCAGAAGCGACAGCCGCTCCGCCTCCGCCATCGCCGCCCCGGGCCCGCGGGCCCCGCCCCGCCGGGGAAACAGGGCCTCGGCCGCCTCCACCCCCACAGCGGCGGGAGGGACCCAGGGCGCTGGATGCTGCTGCTGTCGCCGCACCGCCTTACCCCCCGCTTTGCCCTCCGTACCCCCGCCGCTGTGCCCGTTACCTGCCTCGGCAACTC
Organism: Turnix velox; assembly: GCA_013400935.1. NCBI lineage: Eukaryota > Metazoa > Chordata > Aves > Charadriiformes > Turnicidae > Turnix > Turnix velox. Next base: position 14,031 of record VZTY01021478.1, on the reverse strand, counting down.
CTGCTGATCTGGGCCCGGGGGGACACGGCCGCTCCCTCGCCGGTCGCCTTGGCGCAGCCCCACAAGAAACGGGTCACCGCGCCCTCGCGGCTGCCAGGGGAGGCTCTGGGGGTGCGGAGGGGACCTTCTTCCCAGCCCTCTTCTACAGATTTTGGGTTTGGTTTGTTTTTTTGGTTTTTCTGTTTCAACGTTTCTCGCACTTGAAGACAAAGAAACGCCAAATAAGCAAGGACGAGCCACCCAGCCCCGCTGTCCGTCAGCTCCAGATGAGTCTCGGTCCCATCCTGTCCCTCCTGCTGCCTCCCTACAACAAGAGAGGGAAGGAGGCAGCAGCCCCCAGCCTGTGGAGTGGCCTCCTGGGGCCAGAGCACACATCCGTGACACCTTTCAGTCTGTAAAATCGGGTAGAGTTTTTAACAAAGCAGCATTCCCGTTAGCCTAATGAAAAGTGATAGTATTTCTTTGTTAGCTAAGCATTTATCTTTTTAACTCAATAGAACCTTTGTTAGCCTAATGAGAACTCAAACGATATCTTAGTGAAGCATTGATCATGGCAATGTCCAGGCAGGAGGCGGGGAGTGTGGCTGCCAGACCTTCTCAAGGCACGCTGCAGCTGGGCTGAGGACCATCCTGCTAGACCACTGACAAGACAATCATGGAATATTCTGAAGCTGAAGATAAGAAAGAAGTACTTTGCTGTGAGGGTGGTGAGACACTGGAAGAGGTTGCCCAGAGAGGTTGTGGATGCCTCCTCAGTCTCTGGAGGTGTTTAAGGCCAGGCTGGATGAGGCACTGACCAACCTGGTGCAGTGGGAGGTGTCCCTGCCCATGGCGGGGGAGTTGGAAGTAGATGATCTTTAAGATCCCTTCTCAACCCAAACTACTCCATGATTCTACGAACACTCATCACAGAAAAAAATACTCAATACAACCACTACCCCAGAACAACCACCTGGATACATCAGTGCTTCCATAACACAACATAGTGACAAATATTCTCCTGAAGCCAGTAGTACCTTGGGGATACTTCTGGTACACAAATTAGCTCCCCAAAATCTGTTCCAGATCTAAGCCCAGGTCAGTGTCAGTTAAACTTTTAATTAATCAGTCATTCCTCGTTAAAAGCCTGAACTGGAACTGGCTGCTCCCAACAAGAAGTTCTGGTTATATGTTTTCCCACCAGAGGGCACCAAAGTAATTGAAATATTTTGTAAGTGTACCTTTACACTGAAGGCAACCTGAAATCTTACCTGTTTGTCCTGTATCAGTGCTATGTTAGACCTGTAACAGCAGACAACAGTTAATGTATTTATCACGGAAGAAGCAAGTGTATTTATCACAGATATAAGTAACTATGAAATCCAGCCAAGTCCTTGCTTTGCTTCTCACTGAATTCAGAAGGGGAAGCAGAACCTCATGAGATTTAATTAACAGCTTTCTGCTCAGTTACTATAATGATCTCTTGAGGTCCGTTCCAATCCCTGGTATTCTGTGATTCTGTAACAGACTTGTATTAGTTACTTAGCTACAAAGGAATTGGTTTTTAAACACACCTACACAAGAGTTTGAGAAAATATCAGAACCACACACATTCTGTTAACACAGAAAAAGGATGGCCTGGAACAGGACAGCAAGGAGGAGAAGGCAGTGATAGGTGCACAACCAGCTTCCCACCCAGGTTCCTCCAGCCCAGCTCCATCTCACCATATTCCCTTCACTTGACACATCCCTGCTAGTGTCCTGGAGCCAAGATTTGCAGTACAGAAAGATGACAACATCACAGCAGAGAAAAACATCTAATCACACAGGTTAGGTGAGGAAAGGCCCCCGTGCCACTTTTAGAGGTGAGACTATCCTCTGAAAACTCCCCCCCAACCAAATACCACCTCTTACCCTCTCCCAGTTTTCTTCAGGATAAAAAAAACCACGCTATCTTTTACAAAAAATTTTATTGGATTTGGTCGTGCTACTGGCAGCTCTAGAAAGAGAGGGAAATAAGCATCACTGGAGCTTCCTGCTCTTTTTAACCCCAGCTCGGATGCCCGAATGCTCCCCGGCGTATCTCTGCAGCTCCCGGCGCACCTCCCGCACCTGCCCCTTGCGCCGGATCCGCGCTCGCCGGAACTTCTCTCGGTGCTTCACCCTGGGGTTGCGATCAATCTTCTTCCTCCTGGGAGTCAGCCCTTTGTTCTTCATCATCTGGTAGGTCACGCTTCTCTTCTTGTTTGGATCCTCATCTTCCAGCACTGCTTCCTCTTCAGGCACATCTTCACCTTCTGTCCTCTTCCTCTTCAGTTTCAGCTTCTCCTCCATCTTCTTGTAGTACTCTAGGGCAGCCTCTTCATCCTGGTCGGACTCCTCTGACAGTCCAGCAGCAGCAGCAGCATGGCCACTAGCAAGGGCAGGAGCACGTTTTGATTTGTTTTTCTTAACTTCCAATGGGAGAAACATCGCAAACTTCTTCTCCCGCCGTAGTTTACCTTCCTTCCTATCGTAGTAGTTTCTCAAAAGCATCCGGACTTGTGAGGATAACTTTTGGTCTATAACAGCTAGGTCATTGATAATATTTCTGTAAGCAACCAGACGTTCAATAACAGGGTGGCTATGAACAGGCATCCTCTTGGACTTCAAAACCAAATAGAAACTGATGTTGGCACAGTAATTCAGGTAGAGATGGTACTTGGTTTGCAAATAGCGACTGCCTTTCCCTCGCGGGATGGTCCCGTTTTTGACCATTTGCAGCAGTGGGTGCAGCTCGTCCTTCAGCTCCATGAGCTTCACTTCCAAGTCCTCAATGAGCTGCAGGAGTTCAGGGGATTCCTGCTTCAGCAGCTTCAGCTGCTCCTTCTTGGGAAGGGCCTGCAAATCCTTGTCAATCTTCTCCCCCTTGCTGTCGTGGGTTTTCTGCTGCTCAGCCACATAGCCCTCGATCATGTCCAGCCCATAATCATCTTCCCCCAAGTCTTGCACCAACCTCCTCTGGATAACCTGAGCCTCCAGCTCCTCTTCCTCCTCCTCAGCATCAACCTCTTGCTGGCTGCGCTTGCCTTTGCTCTGGGCATCGCTGCCATAGTCCGTGTCGTAGTAGAGCTGCTTGCGCTGGCCCCAGGACAGCTCGTGGGGGAGCTTGGTGTCCTGCCTGCCTTCCTCCAAGTCGCTTTCCATAGAGAGATCTCCATTTTCATCTTCAAACTCATCTTCCTCATCCACTAGATCTCCTCCATTCTCCTCCTCCTTCTCTTCATCTTCTCCATCTTCTTCATCTTCTCCATCTTCCTCCTCTTCCCCTTCTCCACTCTCCTCCTCACCTTCATCCTCTTCCGCGCTGTGGATTATGTACAGCCCTGCCCCTTCTTCCTCTTCTTCTCTTTCCTCATCCTCATCCTCTTCCTCCTGGCTGTCTTCCGACAGCTGAAGCCCCAGCACTTCCTCCTCCTCCTCTTCGCTGTCGCCGGCCTCCTCCCCGCTCTCCAGGGCTGCCATTGCTGCTCGGAGCTGCACATCCTGCAAATCCTCCTCCTTGTCCTCCTCTTCAATCTTCTCTGGCGGCTCCTCCGCCTCGGCAGGGTCGGGGCGGGTGCGCAGGACGGTACCGCGGCGAGTCCTCATGCTTTCCCTCGCCACCTCCTTCTCTTCCGCTCCCTCCTCTCTTTCCGCTTCCGGCCCAGCACCTTTAACTTCCTCCTTTAAGGAGTTCCCCTTCCGGTGTGGGGTCAGCCGGGAGCCAGGGTAGAAATCCCCGAGTGGAGGTAGAGAGCGCACCTGCCATCTGCCGAAACTCTGCTCAGTTCCCTGCAGTCACACAACGGTTTCGGAGAGAAAAAGAAGTGGCTGAAAAACTCCGCCAGAGGTTCGTGTGCCGACTGAGAACCTCAGCGGTGCCACCTGCAAACCTCATGGAATCCAACAAGGATAGTACCCGCACAGACTGGGAGGGGATTGGATAGAGCAGCTCTGTGGGAAAGGACTGGGGGTGCTGGGGGATGTAAAGTTGGACATGAACCATCAGTGTGGGATCACAGCCCTGCCCTGGGCTGCAGCAGCAGAGCCAGCAGGTGGACAGAGGGGATTGTGTCTCATTGCTCTGGTGACATCCCACCTCCAGTTACTGTGTCCAGCTCTGGAGCCCTCAGCACAAGGACAGGAAGCTGTTGGAGAAGGTCCATGAGGATGATCGTGAGGCTGGAGCACCTCTGCTGTGAGGACAGGCTTGAGAGAGCTGGGGCTTCTCAGGCTGGAGAAGTGAAGGATCCCAAAGAGACCTCATAGCAGCCTCGCAGTGCCTGAAGGGGCTCCAGGAAAGCTGGGGAGGATGGAGACGCTGGATGAGGGCCAGTGGTTTGGAAGCTACAGCAGGGTAGGGTTAGGTTAGACATTTGGAAAAAAATTTTTCACCATGAGGCTCAGGCTGCTTAGAGAGGTGGTGGAGGTCCCATCCCTGGAGACACCCAAGGCCAGGCTTACTGAGGCTCTGGCAACCTCATCTAGTGCAGGATGTCCCTGGTCACTGCAGGGAGTTGGAGTAGATGGCCTTTGAAGGTACTTTCCAACCCTCTGATTCTAAGATTCTATGATTCTTTTTAAATTCTCAATTATTACTCCTCCGGCTTCTACCTCACAGTGAGTTTGAAAGTCAAACCCAGCACAAAAATTAAGCATGGGATGAGGTTTGCCAGCCCCACATCAAACTGCCACCACTCTGCCTCAGGTAATATTAATATTCTGATAATTTAACATGTCACACAGTAAAAAATGGGACAGTCCATAAAAGTAATAGCCCATAAAAGAAATCTTCCCCTAAAGAGCTTGCAGTCTAGATAGAAACTCTCAGACATATGCAGGTGGCTGAGTGGGATTAAAAATAGCTCTCTCAGCACCATGCACTGGTTCAGGGGACTACAAGAAGACACGTAGACTTAGCAAGCAAAATTCAGATACACTGTACACAGGCAGGCAGAGAAAACCACCAGACTCACACACAACGAGGTTCTGCTCAATCTCTCCTGTCAGGTTTTGAAAATACTCATGGATAGAATCATAGAATGGTTTGGGATGGAAGGGGCATTAAAAGATCATCTAGATCCAACCCCCCTGCCATGGGCAGAGACACCTTCCACTAGACCAGGTTGCTCAGTGCCTCATCCAGCCTGGCTTTAAACACCTCCAGGGACTGAGGGGGCATCCACAGCCTCTCTGGGCAACCTCTTCCAGGGTTTCGCCACCCTCACAACAAAGAATTTCTTGTATCCAGCCTGAATTTCCTCTCTTCCAATTCACATCCATTATTCCTAGTCCTGCCATCACATATCCTATTAAAAAGTCCTAACCCAGCCTTCCTGTAGCCTCTTCAGGTATTGAGAAGCTCCTCTGAGGTTGCTCCTGAGCCTTTTCTTCTCCAGGCTCAAAAACAACCAACTCCTTCCTCAGAAGGGAGGTGCTCCGGGCCTCTCGTCTTCATGGCCTTCAACAGCTCAATGTCCTTCTTAGTTGAGGGACACAGTAACTCCAGGTGGGGCCTCACCAGAGCCCAGTAGAGGGGCAAAATCCCCTCCCTGGACCTGCTGGTCACACTTGATGCAGCCTAGGACTGGGCTTGCCTTGCCAATGCCATATTTTTATCACAGCAGTTTGGGAAAGGGGACCAGAACCAGCTTCTTTTGTATGTGCTTAATTCTGCAGTTCTGCTGCCTGCATCTCTCCTTCCTGTGTATTACTAGAAAAGATTTTTTAAAAGTCTCAGAATTAGTTCTAGAGAAGGTGACTAAAGAAAAGTGCTTTATATTGATACCCCTACCACCTCATGGTTAACCAGGTTTATTTTTAACCTTCTGCAGAAGATGGGGTACAGGGAACATCTTGCTGCTACTTTAGAAGAAAGCAAAAATCTCCAGGGGATGCTTTCTGGGAAGGGGAAAATAAACAAAACCAAATTCAGCCCCCCTTAAGACAGAGCCTTTGAGAAAAAAAAGAAGGTTTGTAAAGGAGAATTATGCCATGACCTGATGCGTTGCTAGAAACTGGGCTTGCTCCCATCATCTCTCACCAGCTCAGAGGAGAAAAGGACCCTGCATGTGAGCAGATCTGATGTAACACAACAGCTTGTTGCATCATGCAGCTGCTGTGAGAGAGGTCTGCACAAGGAGAGAAAGCTCAGAACACCAGGTTTTGGGGTCTTTGAAGAGCTCTGACTTCTGTAGGCGTATGGATGTCCTTGCTGAAACGTACTGTTGAGGCTGGGCTTCCCTTAGCAAACAGCCCTTTCTGTGGAGCACACACACACGTTACAGAGGCAGCTCTTGTCATGGCAGGTCCCATTGCAATGTTTCCCTTTGGAGTTACACTGGTGATACCAATTCTGTGACAAATAAACCCCAGGTCCTCTCCAGCATTGCCCTCCTTCAGGAAAAGTCCCAATCACTTTGCCACAGATATAAACTCAGCCTTTCATTAACCACAGACCCCTTGGAACCCCTTTTCCATCCAAAAGGAAAGAAATTTCTTGACGGAGCCAGCAGAGGTGGAAGAGCTGATCTCTGCCACAAACCTACTGCTGCTTTACACTTTTTACCACTCTCTCATCTTGTCTGCTCTAACTGCAAGTTCAGGGGGGTTGGAACTAGATGATCTATAAGGTCCTTTCCAACCCAAACCAATCTATGATTCTTTGGGTGAAGGTCAAGTCCTTAATATATGTTTTCAGAGTACCTATTGCAAAGAGGATTCTGATGTTGAAGCCAGAGGTGTTTTACAGAGTGAACCAAGTGGTCTTTTAGTCTGATTTCTCAAAACAAGGAGGCAGAGCTTTTGGCTATCTGGACATACTCTTTCCTTACACTTCTCACCCCCAGGTGAGATCGTGCCACTGTCTCTGGCTGAAAGATGCCCCTTAAGGACTACGATGATTTTGTGCTCTCTCACACTGAGCAGCTTCATTATTTGTTGGTGATGATCAGAATAAAAATGCACAGTAATAGTGCAACTCCCTACCCCCTTCACCTTCGAAAGCCTGATGTCTCCTCTTTTAGAATACCTGGTTTCAGTTCCTGGCCACATTTTCCAGTGTTGTTACTGGGCTTTTTATTTTAGGAAACAAAGAGCAGCACTGTTCACACCCCCTTATAGGCAGGCACAGGCTCTCTGCTGCATTTCTTCAAAAGAAGGGAAGGCAAGATGAGGAGCTCTTTGCTGCTGTGCATGGCCTTGGCCATCTCCTTGGGCTCTGTCCTTGTGGCAGGTAGGTGACAAATTAAGAGCGTGGATAACTGATTAAGATATGAGTGAGGAGGTTTGTGAAATTGTTCATGATTTTAACAGTAGAAAGATTCTAACCTCAAAGCCTGCTCAAGTAGTGCTCAGCTGAGGAAAGGCTGAGGGAGCTTGGTCTCTTCAGCTTGGAGAAGAGACTGAAGGATGACCTCAGTCATGTCTATAAACATGGGAAGGGTGATTGTGAGGAAGATGGAGCCAGGCTCTTCTCAGTCACCTCCAATGATAGAACAAAGGGCAATGGGTGCACGCTGGAACTCAGGAGGGTCCACAGACACAGGAGAAAGAACTTTTTCCCTTTGAGGGTGAGAGAAGTGTCCCAGGCTGCCCAGAGAGGGTGTGGGGTCTCCTCTGGAGACATTCAAACCCCACCTGGACACCTTCCTGTGTGACCTGGTTTGGGCATTCCTGCTCCAGCAGGGGGATTGGACTAGATGATCTGTTGATGTTCCTTCCAATCCCTGATGTGATTCCATGCTTCAGCACTGGTCGGATAGCTCAGTGTGCCTCTGTGCTACAGACCTCTGTGTTTTTAATTGCTGCCTCAAGGCTAAAGAAGCAATAAGGAGCTGGAAACTTAAGACAAATTAACTATTTTTGGAAAGGTCTCAGAAGAAATAAAGTGCACATTTGCATGCTTGGTTTTCTTCTGTGCTAGGAAGCTGGCCAGGCTCCTACCTGCTAGATTTAATGGTTTTTAAAATCTTCCTGATAGTCCTGGCATATGGCTACTGCCATAGAATTTCTGGTTCAGCCATAGTTTGCTGTGTAACTGAATTTCTTGGAGATTCCTGATTTAGGCTCAGATCCAACTGTTATCCCAGCAGACTCCAGTGTGGTTCCCAGGTAATGGATTCTCTCTGTGACATCCTCATTCACATGGTGGATCTGGGATTAAATCCATGCTGAAGGATAACCATCCCAATAGAAGGGACAACAGCATCCCTGCATGTCCTTTGGTTTCCAGTGAAGGGCATCATATTGCCTACTGAGGCAGGTCCTTAGAAAGGACTTATGAAAAGAGCTTTGAAAAAGTGACCATCTGTATAACCCATGAGCTGAAAAGGCAGAAAACATTGCAAAGTACTAGTTTGCAAGACAAAGCCTACTCAGATTTTCCCCATTCATATACATGGCTTAAGACTTTATATATAAATACATACATACACACACACAAGCAATTTAGAGGGGAGGTCACATTTGAGTTGCATGGACCTACAAGAGTGCTGGTTTCACTAATTATATTGAAATGTGTAGGTTTCTGGACTAATTGAGCCCCTTCCTGTTTCACTGAAGTAGTCACTTGCACCTGCAGCAGGGTTTGAACAGATATTTTTGGATTGGATTCAGTGCAGCTGAGTTTCATTTGGCTTCACAATGTACTACTGGACATGATGAGAACTTTTTTCTGAAAAAGCTGAGTGTTTGAGGAGGGAGAGATTCTCATATTTCAGTAAATGATGTGCCAGAAAATCCAGCTTGCAGACATTTAGAAGGATGTTAGAAAATCTTGTGTTCACCTACTTTCTTCCCACAAGGGTTTGATTTGAGTGACAGATAGAAATGTTGCTGATAAGATTTTTTTGCAGCTTTGTAACTTCACTTAAAAAAAATTATATATCCCATTAAAAAGTCCTACCCCAGCCTTTCTGTAGCCCCCCTTCAGGTATTGAGAAGCTACAAAGCAGACTGATGGTGCTGTGGAAAGAGTGATGCTGCAAAGCTGTGGATGTGAAGTTGATTTTAGCAGCATTTAGAATTGCAGAAGGGAATAAAAACAACCAGTTAAGAATGGTATGAGTGTGCGTTCATATAAAAGCAAGTCTGGCTTTTTCTAAATGAAGAGACCAGAATGTCTGAGTTGGAGAAAACCAGGTAGAAAAGAATAGGCTATTTCAAATGCACCTTCTTGCACAGGAATAGTCAAAAAAGCCTTTGGGTGACAGAAGGAAGATATCTTTTAGTCTGTTTTAACAAAGTTTCCTACTGAATATTATGCAAAAAAATACAGGAGACAGGCTGGCTGGTTGTTCTTGATTTGAATAAGGACCTCTGCAAAATTCAACTTGAGTGTGGGCTAAAGACCAAAAAAAGAACCAGTCAGAACTGGACTTTTCCTTGCAAACTGTAACCATCATGAGAGCCACCTCCCTATCACTGCCAGGTCACCCGCCTGCCTACTTGCTGGGTCCCATAGAGCTTTTTGGCAGCTGAAGGACAACATGGCACACAATGAAACCTGTCCCATCTGACACATCAGCAAGGTCAGAGGCACTTACTTAGAGGCCAGATCCAAACTAAGCCTTGGACCTGTAGAACAGCTAGTCTTGCTGTGTGATAGTAGAACTGGTTAATCTCATCAGGGTAAATGCAGCATGATGTCAGCTGCCAAGTGTAGCTCAGGGGGGATTTCTTCCCATTTCACAGAATCACCAAATGTCTTCTCTCACCCTCAATGAGTTTTTTCTCCTATTTCTGTGGAACCCCCTGTGTTCCAGTTGCACCCATTCCCCCTTGTCCTATCATTGGAGGTGACTGAGAAGAGCCTGGCTCCATTCTCCTCACACTCGCGCTTTACATATTTAAAAACATCAATGAGATCTCCCTTAGTGTCCTCCAAGCTGAAGACACTCCCTCAGCCTTTCCTCATCTGAGTCCAGGTTCATTGTTCACTCCTTCACATTCTCATCACCTCCAGATGTAGAAGCAGAGTGGAGGCTGAGCAGGGCAGACAGCTGAAAGTGTCTTTGCCAAGAGGCTCATTTGTACCTGTAGAAACCTGGTTTTGTATCAGTGCTGATACCAGAACAGAGCATTTCTGGCATCCTTATTATTTGGCTTTCTTCTAAAGTGGTTTTCATGGTTTCTTCTTCTTGATTCCTGTGCTTGCAGGTTACCCATTGGACTCTGAGGATGATGAGTATGTACTGGTCAATAACAAGTGCCAGTGTGTAACAGTCACCTCCAGATTTGTCCCCTCCAAAGAAAACCCTGATGAGCAAATCTTGGTGAGGAACATACGCATCCTGTAAGTGGCAGACAAGTATTGCAGGGAGATGGTGAATTAAGGATTATTCACAGCAGAGCGCTCCCCTATTCAATAGGCAGTTTTCATGAGAGCAATTCCCTTCCTTTTTTTTTTTTGCAGAGTCCCCCTGAAGGCTCGAGAGAACATCTCTGATCCCCTGTCCCCCCTCAGAACCAAATTTGTCTACCGCATGACTGACCTGTAAGTAGTTTTATTTACTAAGTTTGTTTCCTAAGTCTTAACCTCCTCTGCAGGATTGCCCACAGCATCTCAAAAAGCTTGTAGAGAAGGTGTGGCAGTGTCACAGAGGAAGCTCTTCCCAACAAAGCTGCTTTTTCTTGCAAGCGAAGAAATTATGTCCAGTTCACATAAGGTTTCAAATTTAGCTAGAATGTTTCATTCTCATCCCTGTTTATCATAAAGATCAGTAAATTACCCATCGGTCATTTGACCCTCTCTTTGAGGGACCAGTATTGCCAATAGCAGTTTGACAACACCAAAAGCATCTGGCTGGGAATTGCTATGTAAAACCTAGAAAGGCCAGAGTGTTCTCCTAGATACACCTGGAGACTGGTGAAGAAAACTGGGGGGTTACCAGGGTCATCTTCTTGTCACAGCTCTTAATGCTTCCTCTGTTTTCCATCTCTTCCAGCTGCAAGAAATGCGACCCTGTAGAAATTGAGCTGGGTGGGGAGATCTACCAGGCTCAGCAAAGCAGCTCCTGTGACGAACCCGAAACCTGCTACACCTACAGCAGGGACAAGTGCTACACCACAACCTTCCCACTTCAATACCATGGGGTGATCAAACATGTTCAAGCTGCTCTGACACCAGAATCCTGCTATGCCAATTAGCTCAGCCCACTGCTGTACTAACACCTTGCAACAGTCACTCTCCCCATCAAGAAATTCATGTGTAGATAGCAGCATAGCACCTGGACAACAGTGTCCAAGATATCAGTTTCCAGTGTCATGCAAATTTGCATGGAAATGTTTTCAACATCAAACTAGTACCATCTCCCAAGAGCAGCTACTGATTGTCATAAATCTTCTCATATCTCCAGGAGGTATGTGCAATGTGTTATATGCCTCAGGCATCATCACCATATAGATCAGGTCCTCAGTAGGTGTAAATCAGCAATTCCCATGAACTACATTCATTTCTAACACTGGGGAACTTGACTTTTTGTCATGGATGTCAGCAGGAATGCATTCACTTGCCCCAGCAATTTTCAGCAAACCTTTACATTAGCAGAATTTGTGCTAGAAGACTATTTAACACTCATATTTGAGAGGAAAAAAAATGAAGAATGAAACCAAGAATTCAGATTTCAAAGTTACTCTATGATTAGGCATTCTAGACTTTTCTGGTACTTTGATAATTGCAAATTTTTAGCCTTCATGTGTCAGTAAATTCTTATAGCATATGTTAAATATTTTTCATGCTTATTTGCTGATACTGCTGCCTTCCTCCAACTCTGTTCCCAGTTCAATTGACTGTAAAACAGCCACAAGTTGGCTCAAATTGAATTCTTCCGCCCTTCATTAAGCTTCAAGAAATACTAAAAAGATTACTCAGTTGCTAGAGCAGGACCCATAATTAGGGATTCACTTCCTTGTTTCACACCAGCAGCCTTTTTTTTTTCCTCTTCATTTTTCTTCAGCAAATAAAGAAGCTGATTCTGTGTGACATTTAAACACATTGCACCTAGTATTGCCCAGAGACATCCTGTATGTGAGTGTAAAAGGTGTCCAGTGCTACTTTTGGGGTTGCTGCTATGTTTCTCACTGTTGTCAGAAGCTGATTGGAAAAGCTTTAGATATTCTGGAAACGTCTTATCTGGTTTCTTACAGTTGGAATGACAAAAAAAAACCCAAAAAAACAAAAACCCCAACCCAAACTCATTCCAGTAAATGTAGTCTTGTTAGTGAAACATTAAACATTTTTCTGCAGCAGTCTGTGTGTTTTATTTCAGTTCAACAAGGACCCCCAACCCTGTAATCATATTCTTTCCTCTTTCATAGTGAAGCAAGCAGCTCTTCCCCAAATAACAAATTACAGACAAATACTCCTCAAGTTTCTGCTTCACTTGCAGAAACCAGGACAGATTGAGGGGGAACTGGTTTATGATTTTAGAATTAGTTCCCTGTCACTGAGCTGCTTCAAGGCCAGTGCAGGATCCAGGTTTAAAAATCCAAGCATCACCTAAATCACTTTTGGAATTGCAATCCACAGATGAGATTCTCACCTCACCAGTGAAAAAAAGGGGCTTTTCAGGTAGGCACGCTGAGGGATAATTATTCATGTGCAAAGAGGTTGTCCTGAAGAAAAATTAATCTGTTCTTAAGCCCAACACACAAGATTCACATTTATTCCCAACACGGCTGGAAATCATCTTGCACCACATCTTGGGAGCCCAGAGATGGCAGCACAACATGCTGCTCTTGAGAGGCACCGAGGGAGAGGAAATCAAAGCAGAGACTGCTCTCCAAGCAGCTGTGAACCAGGTGTTGCTCAGAGGGCTGGAACACCTCCCTCATGAGGACAGGCTGAAGGAGTTGGGGTTGTTCAGCCTGGAGAAGGCACAGGGGCACCTCAGAGTAGCTTCTCAATACCTGAAGGGGGCAACAGAAAGACTGGAGTAGCACTTTTTAATAGGGTATGTGATGGCAGGACCAGGAATAACAGATGTAAACTGGAAGAGGAGAGATTGAGGCTGGAAATAAGAAATTCTTTACAGTGAGGGTGGTGAGACAGTGGAAGAGGTCGCTCGGAGAGGCTGTGGATGCCCCCTCAGTCCCTGGAGGTGTTTAAGGCCAGGCTGGATGAGGCATTGAGCAACCTGGTGTAATGGGACATGTCCCTGCCCATGGCAGGGGGTTGGAAACTGGATGATCTTGAAGGTCCTTCCAACCCAAACCATTCTATGGCTCTATGACCTTGGGCAGAGTAAAAGGCCACTGTGCTGTTCGTCTTCCTAACAAAGCAGGATTTCTTTGTTTCTGCCCTGCTAGCCCTCCCCACAAGTGGTACTGGATTGTGTCAGCCAGCCTTCATGTAACCAAAAGCAACACGAGTTAAACCAGGCACTGGATCCTTACCTGAAAGATCAGGATGGTAAACACAAAGCTAAAACACAAGGCTCCTGCTTCCCTGATAAACTTTCCTCTGACCTCAGGCAAACCCCACACAGNTTTTTTTATCCTTTTGTTTACTGAGACACAAAAATTAATTTATTTTAGGTTATTAACTTTAGGCCATCTAGGGTTTTTCAGCATTTTCACATGTGCAGGCCCCCCAGCCTTTCTCCTCCCACCGTGTCCCCTTGGAAAATGCAACTCACCAGTGATGTCCTGCAGCAGAGACACCAGGAGGAACATCCCTCAAACCCCACAGGGGGGCAAATGGTGGCTGCTGCCCTTCCCCAGTGCTGGTAAATAGGAGAGGCGGACAAAGGGAGCTGATTGGGAAGAATGGAGAGGGAAAGAGTACCCAGCAGAGCCCAGGTGTGGGGAATTTGGGGGAAAATGGGCTGGAAAAGGTTGACAGAGGCAGAGGCAGGAAATGGGGGAAAAGAGGGGTGTGTGGAACCTGCCTAGAGGCAAATGGGGGGAAAAATGGAAGGAACTGAGTGTTCAACATGATAGGGTGAGACACTGAACAGGTTGCCCAGGGAGATGGAGACATCCAAGGCCATCAAGGAGCCCGATATATTGCAGGATGTGCCTGCCCATGGC
>VZTY01021477.1:24716-36154 GCA_013400935.1 Turnix velox | reverse complement strand
CCACTCCAACAGATCAATGTCCCCTTCCTGTCACAGGGCTGAGCTGACCTGCTCTTGGCTCTTTTTTTATTAAGTATAATTTCTTTCTGTTCTGCCTTCCCCACCCAGGTGCCACCCCTGAGTATTTGGCTGGACACTACATGCTGCAAGGAGCTTCCAGTCTCCTCCCTGTCATGGCTCTGGCCCCACAAGAGAATGAACGCATTCTGGATATGTGCTGTGCCCCAGGAGGCAAGACTACCTACATAGGTATCACCCTGGAGCTTTGGATGGGGGGCTTGGGAGGGATGCTCTGCGAAGTAATGAGTTTCCAACTGGCCTATCCAGAAAGGGGAAATAGAGAGAGATTGAGCTTAGAGGGAAAGGAAGAGGATGGCTGTCTCTGTGGGGGTGGCTGTCTCTATGGGGCTTAGAGCGCAGGAGGTTTTCATCTCCTTGCTGATGTGTTGTGCTCTCTGACAGCTCAGCTCATGAAGAACACAGGTGTGATTGTGGCCAATGACAGCAATGCTGAGCGACTGCACAGCGTGGTAGGGAACTTGCACCGTCTGGGAGTCACCAATGCTATTATCAGTAACTGTGATGGACGCCAGTTCCCCAAGGTACGCTCCTGCCCGCTTTGAGGTGTCCTTGCCTCACTTAACTATACATGATGTGCTGTCCCCTTTAGTAAAGCTGTGTTCTCTTAAGCCACTTACCATGAGCAAAGGTGTTGGGGAGGCATGTCTTCATGTCTTTTATTTGATGTGGAGAATGGAAGGAGGATAGGAAGGAGTGAGGCATCTTTCCCGTCTTCCCAGCCTTCTAGCTCCCTTTCTAGTCTTGAACTTGTTCTAAGTCCCCCCACCTGCAAGTGTAATTCCAAATGTACATCTGCCTCTAGGTGCTTGGAGGGTTCGACCGTGTCTTGCTCGATGCTCCTTGTAGTGGAACAGGAGTCATTTCCAAGGATCCTGCTGTCAAAACCAACAAGGTGAGTGACAAGGTCGTCACAATATGGGGGCTCAAGATACAAGTCATGAGAAGAAGGACTTAAAGGCAGCGTTGTTCTTGAGAGATGCCTGCAATAGGGATATTGATTTATTTCCTTCTCTCTCCTATTCTGTGTGTTGTGCCACAGCTAGATTTTTTTTGAGGTTAATTTTGCAGAAGACTCTAGAATCTTCTGTATCATACGTGCTTTGGTCTCCTGTCATCACTTCATCCACAGTGAAGCCTGGGTTGCTTCCCTATTCCTCTGGAATCCTAACTTTTCTTTCTTTTTCAGGATGAGAAAGACATCCTGCGCTGTGCTCACTTGCAGAAGGAGTTGATTCTTAGTGCTATAGATTCAGTCAATGCTGCCTCAGAGACGGGGGGCTACATTGTCTACTGCACTTGCTCCATCATGGTAAGTCACTTCCATGCTCTGCTGCAGTCATCTTCTGCTCTCCTGGCTGCTGGGCTTTGGCTCCTAATGCTTAGTCTCTGGCAGGTGGAGGAGAATGAGTGGGTTGTGGATTACGCCCTGAAGAAACGCAATGTTCGTTTGGTGGACACAGGCCTAGATTTTGGCAAGGAAGGTTTCACCAGGTGCGTGCCAGGTCACAAGCTGTACAGGTGACTGTTCCTTGGTGTCCAGGTTTGAGCAGAGGCATTCTATCACTTCTCACCCCGCTTCCTCCTCCAGGTTCAAGGACCGTCGCTTCCACCCTTCTGTCAAGTCTACACGGCGTTTCTATCCCCACACACACAATATGGATGGGTTCTTCATTGCCAAGTTCAAGAAATTCTCTAATGCCATCCCTCAGGCCCCAAAAGGTAACCTAGTACTGGAGCTCGGCTGAGCTGTCTGGGCCTGCTCTCTCAGGCTGTTTCCTATGCAGAAGCTATGGGAGTTCTTAAAGCACCTTGCTCTCTTATTTCAGATGAGGAACCTCCTGTGGAAGCAGCAACTCCATCCAGTGTCCCTGATGCCGTCACAGAGCCTCAGCCCAAAAAGAAGAAAGTTGAGGGATCAAAAGCTGACAAAGAACAGAAGCCGCTGCAGCCCACATTGAAGAAGAGACGTTTCTTGCAGGCACAGAGGAGACCCTTGAAGGCTGGCCGACCGTCTCCCAAAATGATGCGTTCTCAGGGCCCTAAGAAGAAGAAACACAGAGTGAAAACGAATGAACAGTGAGAGGAACTGCTTTTCCAGGTTTTGGTCTCATCCTTGGAGAGCAAAGGCCAGGGGCTGCTGCAGCTCTGCGTGTACCACCCCATCTTTCCTGCTCTGTGCAGACAAACTGCAGCGCCGTGCAGCTGGAAAACTGTAGCCTTATTTGCTCCTTCCCCTCTGCATCAAGGACGGATGCATTTACCCAGTAAAAGTTTTATACTCTTGCTCAAATCTTGGTTCTTTTCCCTTGAATTCAGAATGCAGAATTCTGCCGTGTCCCCTTACTCTTTTGCAGCAAAAACCCCTTCCACAGCCATCTTCTGCTCTGGCATTTCTGGTGTCTGTTCTTACTCTCTGCAGTGTGTATGGTTGCCTGGATGAAGGTTGTACTGTGTGTTGCCCAGCAGCAGAGTGCTTCCTCAGGGCAGGGCTGGAGCTTCTAGAGCAGCAGTCCTCTGCTAATCCAGGTCGCTGTTGTGGCTGTCCCCATTTCACCCTTGTTGGCCACCCAGGCTGCAGTGGGAATTGCTGCTGGTCCTGGAGCTGCACAAGGATGTTTGTTCTGTAGGTGAAGTTGGCTCTCCGTGAGACATAAGCAGTGGTCTGGGCTGGTGGTATTTAATCAGCCCAGGTCCCTTGTCAGTTTGAGTTGATGTACTCTTCTTTTGTCCTGCCTTACAGTGACTAATTCCTTTTCTAGAGATAATTCATAAGCTTCCTACTGAATGTGCTCTCCAGCTCCTGTCCCACCCCAGTGTGTGTGGAGTTGGTTGGGTGACAGACCTGAGCCCTGACACTTGCATCTGTACCTGGTTTGCGTGCTCAGCTCATGTGTGGCTGTTTCTTGGATGTGTTTTCTACAACAAGCTTTGGCTTCACAGGAGAACTTCATGTGCTTTTTGCTGCTCGGTGTTAAGGACGGCTGAATGCAGTGGGCTGTAGGATCTAGGGCATCCTTTCTCTCCTGGTCTGCCACGAGTGAGGCTGCTGCTTTCCCACGTCAGCCAATTTGGCAAGTGGGCAAGGCTGAGGCTGAACTCCAGAAACTCCTACAGATGTACAGCAGTGCAGCAACTCCTCCTTGTTGTGCTATGGATGCAACCAGACATGGAAACCAGAGAAAAATGCTGTGGTGGCTGCCCAGGAGAACTCAGCCCTCGCAAATCTCACACAGTACAACAGGCCCCATTCTGTTCTCGGTGGCCCATCAAACCTAGAGAGTGCTAGTAGTTTATGGGCATGCACCTCCACGGACCTCTGGTAATATCCTCAGAGCTGTGGTCTGTCTGGTGTGTGGCACTCAGACTTTTATCCTGTTTAGGAGCTAGTCCTGCTTGCAGTTTGCTTGTGGATCACAAATGTGCATGTATGCAGAGGAAAGGGCTAGGATTAGTTTATCACCATCTGTCCTGGTCTTTAATCAGCTGCAGGACTGGGCCAGACAAGGACACTGACTAGCAGCCAGTTCCTCTGTGACGTGCTCCTTTTATTTATCACTTTTCTCTACTTTGCAATTCTCATTCCTGTCTGATCTAGTGTGATGTCTCTTTCCCCACCTTCAATCCTCCCATAAACATCCAGTTTTGCTCCCATAATTTTCCTTAAAGCACTGCATGAAAAGTATGATGCAGCCCCACGATTCCTCACAAGTATCCCATAATATATTTGATCATTCCCATGAAGACCAGCATAATTTTGCTTTATCAGTTGTGAAGCTCCTCAAGGTTGCACTCAAGTGCTTCCTGTAATGATTCAATCTGTCAGTGCCTCAAGAGTCCTGGTGCTCATTAGGAGCCTCTGTTACCTTCTGCTTTTAGAGGCTTATCTATTTGTGTGTTTTATTTATTACATTTCTGGATATGAGTGTTTGGAGGTTTTTTGAGAGTGCCTGCGTGACTGTCTTTTTCTCTTAAATAGCCATTAAGTATCTCTACACTTGAAAATTATTTTTTCCACACATCTCCCAGTGAATTAGGGCAGGGAGGAGCCTCTGAATGAGTCCATCTGTATCTAGACTTGCAGGGTGATATCTCGGGATTGCCTGACACACAGGGCCTGAGAGAAGTTATCCAAGGTCTTTCAGGAAAAAATAAATAAACACTGGGGAAAACAAATACTACTGGGAGAGGAATTATTAGACAGCAAATGGAGAATATTATCAACTCCCTGTATAAAGTGACAGTGCATGCACTTCTTTAATACTGCGTTTTTAGCATCCTCCATCCTAATAAGGGTTGTAAAACTGAGAAAATGCACTGGGAGAGCAATTACATACAAAATTACCAGGTGGCATTTATGAGAGGAACAGCTACAGTCTGGACCTTTTTAATCTTGAAAAAGAAATCATCAGGAAAGAAGTAGTACAATGGCAGGTAAAATTGTTAGTGGCACAGAGAAGATGAACAGGGACCAACTGCTTGATCTTTTCCAATAAAACACTGAAACCCAAACCCCTAGCACTAAGGGCATTAGGGAGCTGCAAAAATGCAGCCTGCAGCATTTGGTGGATGCTAGGAAGTTACACAGCTTGAAAACCCAGCTCTATGCACAGGGAACAGTTGTCTTTTGTAAGGGCTGGTAAACAAAACTGGCTGAGAAGATCCATGAGCTGTGTACTGTTAGATGCTGGGAAAGAACTGTGATGAGGGATCGCTGCTTCCTTGCCTTGGTCACAGACATTTCTGTCCTCATCCTGCACTAGAAACCATTTCCTGAGCTTAACTGGACTGTTGGTCTGATCCATCTGACTCTTGCATCCCTGGAGGGTGGTGTTCCATCTCTGTGTCTGCCCAATTGTGCTCCCAAGGTGGGTCCTGAGCTCTACTGAGCACATCATCCTCCCTAGCAGTAGATCCTTGCTGTACAAGGCCTGTTTCACTTGTGGCAACACCAGCTTCCAGTCCTGGTACTGCTCCTCCAGCCTCATTTCTTTTCTAGTTCTAGCAGATTTCAGAAGTGGTGAAATACAATTTTTTTTTTAGGATAAATCTCAAAGCTGGAGCCACGCAGTAATCATTCATCTCTAGGGTGACTTGTATCTGGAAGGGTTTCTTTCTCCCTGTGGCCAGCCATTAGCCTGTCCCTGTGCTGAATGATGCTGACCTGTCCCCCTTTGCTGCTGCCACCTATTGAGGTATCTCAAAGGCTCTTAGAGGAGAGACAGGGAGGGACTCTGTCAGGGAATGTAGCAATAGGACTAGGGCTAATGTCTTTAAACCAAAAGAAGGGGAGGTTTAGATTAGACATTAAGAAGAAATTCTTTATGGTGAGGGTGGTGAGATGCTGGAACTGGTTGCCCAAGGAAGCTGTGGATTCCTGGAAATGTTGAAGGCCAGTCTGGATGGGGCTCTGAACAACCTAGAGGGAGGTATCTTTGCCCGTGGCAGAGGGGTAGAACAAGATGTTATTTAAAGTCCCTTCCAACGCAAATTGTTCTGTCATTCTATGGCAGTATTTAGTCTGGGCCTCATAAACAATTCATCTTGGTAACCCTAGGGAGAATAAGTCCCTTACTGGATATGTCTGGTTTTGAATGGACCTCCAAACTGTATCAATCCTGTCTGAAAGGTGGGGAATAGAGGCTGCTTTAAACACTCCGATTAAACTTCTCTCTCTTCCTGAGCATCATTCCTCTGGCTTTGTTTGCCTGCAAGCCTTTCATTACAGCTGGGGAGAGAGAGAGAGAGATAAGCTTCATCTCTCTTTGGTGATTTGCTTCCCTTTTCCTCTTTGTTTCAGCCATTGCAGTTACCGCTACTCAGAGAAATGATGCTGAAATGCTGCCATCAAGCTTCAGAGGCAGTGCTGGGAATACAGCAGCTGGGGTACAAAGGTTGGTGGCTTCCCTCTGCAGCCTGGTATGAGGCCTCTGGGCACACCAGGCTTATTTTTGTGTCCACTTTCTTACTCTGGAAATCATTTGCCAGCTGAGAGCTGAGATTTTTGGAAAATGTGACTACTGGAATATCTTTCAATGCCTTCCTTTAATTTATTTGAATATAGAGAAGCTGCTGGTAACAGAGATGAGGATCTGGAAGAGCTGTGGCAGATCAAAGGAAGAATCGAGACAAAAAATGGGTTGAAAGCAGATCTGAGGAGTAAAAATACCACCACAACGAAAAAGCTGGTTCAGAGAAGTCAGTGTAATGCGTTGTGATATCTGTTTGAATGTGCCGTGCACAGATGTCACTAGGATGGCATTTAATGATCTGGTGGAAAAGAAATAATGAATAGGCATTTTGTAATAGATTTGCCACGTGCTGTAAAGTTATTTAGGCTAAATGAGGCCAGAATGGTGCAAAACAAACCTGGTGCATGGAAGAAGTTAGATTCTGTTGTAAGATCTTGAATTCAGTGGAGATCCTTCAAACCCTTCTCCCCAGACCAAAAGAATGAGTCTATTAGAAAAGCATCGTGCCCTGGCTTGAGTGGCATAGGACTATTTTATCTTCAGTTTTAGAAGACTCTAGTGTCTGAACTAGTTAAAATATTTACTTTATACATAGGTACATGGATTCACTCAGTGTTTTTGAGTTAGCCAGGTGCAAGGACGAGGAGGAGCGAGACCTGGGCACTTGACCTGGGCTGGTCAACAGGATTATATCATACCAAGAATGTCACATTCTATAGAAATTAGATTAATTGTTGAAAAGTCTTCTACCATCAAGGGGTCAAGACCCTGTCCAGGTACAATGCTTGTCAGAGTTGATCATTGAACTTGAGGATCTGAAAGGTCCCTTCCAACCTAGGTGATTATTAAATTAAATTAAATCCTGAGAACTTCTTGCCCTGATGCCAGATGCCTGAGGCTTCCATTCTTCTCAGAGCTGTTACTCTCGCAGTGTCCCACATTTGCTCTCCCCTGTGGGGAGTGCTCAGCTTCCTGCTGATAAAAGTAAATGAGAATAATCCTTGTATATTTCGAATTGGTCTCAGGATCAGTATTGGCTCTTTAGTGTTACTAATGTTAATTCAGCAGACTTACTCTATTAAACCTGTTTATATTTCAGCCCTTGTACTTCCTTGTGTTTTCCCAACTTTACCTTTGCCATGGGGTCATCAGGTGATAGGATGGTTGTCTAAACAACCAGTGGCTGTGAGTTTCTCAAAGCAGAGCACCTTATCAGGGGACAATTAAGAATGTCCAGCTGGCAGCTCCTGATCCTGAAATGTTGCCAGCTCACCTCTGCAAGCCAGGAGGGAGAGTCAAGGTGAGGTGTGGTGCTGCTGCATCCTTGGTGTGGCAGAGAAAGGAAACCGAAGGCTTCAGGGACCAATAGCATATAATAAAAAGGGAAGAGACTCCAACACAGCAGCATTTAGGATCGGTCACTAATTCCAGTGATGTCATAGGCTGTAATGTCTGTTCTGTTCACCATAGGCAGCCTGTAGTTGCATTGTCTCATTGTTAGGCTGTGTGGAGAGGAAAGGACAGAAATCCAGCACTGAACGTTTCAGGGACCTGGGTATAAAATTTATATCCTTGAGCTGCACAATGATCCCACAGATACACACACTTGCGTAGGGACTCAATCCACAAATGACAAAGTACACATCAGCAGGTTTTGCTCCCCAAAACTGTCCATCCCTGCCAGGGAGGAGGATGTTTTGAGTCCCCAAAACATATGTCTGCAAGTCCTACCTGCTGGCAGTGGGTAACTGCTGAGAAGAATAAGGTCAAATAGGTCCCCGCCTCTTTGTTGTAGTGCCTAAACTGCCTTCTTGAACAAGAACTGGCTACCAAACTCCCTCCTGGATTGGTGTTTATTTGGTTTTCTGGTGTTTAGGTTTGGGTGGGGGGTTGTGTTTTTTTGTTTGGTTGCTTTTTTTGGTTTTTTTGTTTTTTTAGTTTTGTTTTTAAAGATTATCTCTTCTCCTTTGCTGCTAGAAAGGGACAACACTTCTGTATGTTCACAGGTGTGGTGACTGCCCAGCTTCTGTTGGCACCAGCTCCTTTGCGCCACTTTCTCCCCATTTGCACCCAAATCNGTTTTGTTTTTAAAGATTATCTCTTCTCTCCTTTGCTGCTAGAAAGGGACAACACTTCTGTATGTTCACAGGTGTGGTGACTGCCCAGCTTCTGTTGGCACCAGCTCCTTTGCGCCACTTTCTCCCCATTTGCACCCAAATCTAGGCAGCTAAGTCTGCTCTGATTGATTGATTGATAGCTTTGCTAGGCAGAAAGGTGCTCAAAAGTTGTGTTTTCATTGCAGCACCTGCCTTCAGTTGTGGATAGAAGCAGCTTTAGGGTCAGTTTTAGTGAAACATCCTGGAGGTGGAAAACTGGGGATTTCACACTGAAAGGTTCCAGCGGGGTAGTGCAAGGGAGAAGGTAGTGCTGGGGTACTGAGGGGGAAGGAGGGCAGGAAAGCAGGGTACACACATATTAATGTGACTTGTACCTGAAAAAAAAAACAAAACCAAAGAGCCTTGAGGACCACTATGGAGATAACAGGAAGAGGTTTTGCCTACAAAGCACCTTTGCAAGGGGGATGCATTAGCTAGGAAGAGGTTCTGTGACCTGGGCAAGGGGAAGCATCTCAAACTGGCAGTGGAAGATAGAGCTAGGCAAATCCACACGAGAGCAAGGTATGTGGTTTTAATAGGTGGTTGGTCACCTGGGAAATCTACTTGGATTTGCCTATGGATGGTAATGGTAGAGGTTCAATCTATTTTTCTGTTCTGTCAGCAGCTAGAAACACAGTCTTGACTCGAGCAACAGAAATGTGCCCTGCATGTTTCACATGGGGTCAGAAAACATGGCATTCGCTTCTCAACCTTAAAGACACAGAGAAGTAAGATAAATGCCAGTGTGCTTGTGATCAAGTGTCTATTTTTATGTTGGCTGCGGGTACAATCTGAAGAGCTGGGGTGAGGTGTAGTGAGCAGCTTTGCATGTCAGCAGGGCCAGCAGTGCCACTGCTGAGCCTAAGCTGATTAACTCAGGGCTGAAGCTGTTGCAGGGTTTGGAGAAGTGCCAGAGGTTTTGCTGAAGTGAGAAGGGAAGATGAGGGGGAGAAGTTGTTGTGCTGAAGTGAGGTTGAAGCCAAGGGCCCAGAGGAGGAGCATCATGATCCCCTGGGTAGAAAGAATTGTCTCTAGGCTTTCTCAGGAGTAACTAGAAGACACAGAAGGTGTACCTGCCATTTTCTGTGTCAGGAGGAACCCTTTACCCCAAGCAAGGGAAGTCAGGAAAAAAACAGGAGGTTTCACACTGCTCTTTCTTCTCCAGGAGATGGCATAAATGCTGGTGGGAAGGTCTGTAGCCTAGACCTGCTGCTGTAAGCAGAACTGTCCCAGCAATATATGACATCGCTGTGGCTTGGTGTAGCTGAGCCCTGAGAAACACCAAGGCTGAAAGATTCTGCCACCTGCTCCATTGCTGTACTGGCCTCCCACTGCAGAAGCTTTTCCTGATGGATGGTGATGCCTTCCTTTGCTGGCATTTCATTAATCTGCTCCTTTTGCCAGGTTTCCCCAGCAGGACAGAGGCAGAGCTCTGGAAAGCTCTTGCTCCAGGGTTTGTGGTGTCACTCATGCCTACATTCCCTGCTGGCTGCAGGCAGCAGTGGAACATCCCACATCTGTGCAACAGGAAGGGATTGTGAGCAGTCTGCTCCTTACAGGGGGCTAAAATAAGGAGCATGTGAGGAGGGAAAGATGCTGGCAGGAAAGATGGGTTGTGTGTGTGCAGGCAGACTGCAGCAGTGAAGGGAGGTGGCAGCAGACTCAGCTGGGGTCCTGGAGTCAGCTGTCAGAAACAGAATGAGGTTTCTAGGGCACATGCTGGGAGGACTCCAAGCAGGCACTGCCAATGCTGCTTCAAAACAAGTTTCTTGAGCAGGATACCTCTCATCTGCCTGTCTCTCATCTGCCTTTTCCCTGCCTGTTCATTTGGTAGCACTGATGCTGGGTGTGTGGCTCCTGGCCAGCTGCTCCTGCTGTTGCAGACAAGGGTTTTTAGAAGACAGGGATCTCCTGCTCACCTGAGGAAAGCCTTCCTCTCCCTTTACAAAAGCACTGCTTGCCATGGCTGAGCCTTTCTGGTCAGAGGCAAAGCAAGGGAACATCTACTTATGAAGAGGGAAAATGTGAAAAAAGGAAGTGACAGAAGGGATGATCATGTCATTTCCCACCCTTAGCACATATGGGAGGGACTGAAATCCAGTTATGATTTCTAACAGACATGGGTGTGCCGGGGAGAATGTAGCCAGGGTGATGCTGGGAAAGGTTTTATAAACACAAGCGGGAGCTGCCATGGGGAGCCCAGAGTTATGGGCAGGATGGGGGAGACAGGCAGGTCACAGGAAAAAAATGATGGCTAGTCACTACTGGGGAGCAAATCTGATCAGGTCTGCTCCCAAGCAAGGAAGGCAGAAGAATAAGAAGCCCTTTAGGTCTGAAGCAGAAGCAGCAAGGAAAATGCATTAGGCAGCCTCTCAGTTGAGACTGGCAAAACTGGGCCCTCCTCAGTGGATCCAGGAAGATTCTGGAAGCAAGGACTAAGTCATACTCCAGGAGCCATGGAAAGGTCTGCAGCACACCACTTAACTGGAGCCTGCCCACTCCTGTCCCAGAGTTCAATGTAGAGTGGGGTTGGGAATCTCCTTTAATCCAAACCTGTTGCACAATTATCCCTTGCTACGGGCTCTGCTGAGGTCTTGGATGCGAGTTTGTGCAAGTGGAAGGGAAATGGGCCATGAGCAGACAGGCAGCAAGGTAGTACAGGTGTCCACATCCATTAATGTTTATGTATTGATCAATTTGTCTGTTTCATTCCTACTGGATAATGGGCATATGAGACCATGCCATTGGCAGTATTGCTTTGGGACTGAGATCGGAGTTTGGACCACAGGAGAGGACCACAGGAAGGCTAAAACACGGGGTAGGAAACAAAACCCGAGGCCGCTTTGTGAACGACAAAGGAATCACAAGGCAAGCATGATACTTGAGAGGCTGGGCTGCCTCCGCACAGCCTCGCCGGCTCTGTGGCTCGCCATTGTCTGGTGGCAGCTCGCCGGGGGCGGGGAGTAGAAGGAGCAGGGACTGGGCTGCCTTTGTAGGGGTTGGACTTCAAGTGAGGATAACCGGGGGTACGGAGGGGCAACTACCCCCTTGATATTAAAGGGGATGGCGCCGAGGAAAGCACTATAGGCTATGTAAAGAAGCACTAAAGGCTGTTTTGGGTTGATGAGATGACGGGATTCGCTGCCCGGCGGGACCTCAGTTTGGATGCGGAGCCCCTTTGTACTGCCCCTACCCCATCCTTTTGCCCCAGGCAGCCCCGAAACTCGCCGGA
>VZTY01021477.1:0-24344 GCA_013400935.1 Turnix velox | reverse complement strand
CCCTTCCCGCCGCCCCCCGCTGCCATGGCCCTCCGCAACGACCTGGGCTCCAACATCAGCGTCCTGAAGACGCTGAACCTGCGGTTCCGCTGCTTCCTGGCCAAGGTCCATGAGCTGGAGCGGCGCAACCGGCAGCTGGAGAAGCAGCTGCAGCAGGCGCTGGAAGAAGGGGCGGGAGGCCGGGGCCGCGGACCCCCGCGCCGCGACCAGGCCGTGCAGACCGGCTTCGTCGGCCCCATCCGCACCCTGGGCTTGGGGCTGGGGCTGGGGGNCCGGCTGGGGCTGGGGCTGGGGCCGGCTCGGACGCTGGGTTCCCCCGGCTGCCGGCCCGGCGCTCCCCTCCAGCCGTCGCCTGCCTTCCCGACCGCCTCCCGCTTCATGCCGGGCACCATCTGGTCCTTCTCTCAAGCCCGGAGATTGGGGCCAGGGCCGGAGACCACCCTGGTGCAAGGACCTGGGGTCTCCTGGGTCCACCCGGACGGGGTGGGGGTCCAGATCGACACCATCACCCCGGAGATCCGGGCCCTCTACAACGTGCTGGCCAAGGTGAAGAGGGAGCGAGACGAGTACAAGCGCAGGTGAGACGGGGTGGCGGGAGCGAGGGTCCCCCGAGGCACCGCAAACTTTACCGGGAGGCCGCGGGGCTCTACCTGGCGGTGCCGGAGTTGAGGGGGAAGAGGCATCCCTGGCCTGACTTCCTGGGAGCGCTGGCTCCAGGCAGTGTGAAATGAGGTTCCCTGAAAGCATTCTCATGCTGCCTGGCTCTCTCCTCGCTCGCCTCCTGTGCCTGAACTCTCTCGGGATGCTCGCTGCGCCTTTTTCCATCTTGCCAACCCGGCGCTAGGGGCTGGAAATGCTTTTACAGGCAGGGAAGAAAATAACGGGATTCCAGTGGCTGGTGTTTTAAACGGTGGAGGAGGGAGATCTGGGAAGGAGGAGCAGCAGTAAAGTAGGTGAGGAAGGTGAGCAGGTTTGGGTTAGAAAAAGCTGCAGGATGGAAGGATGATGATGTCTCTCAGGATATGTGGGAAGGTGCCGAGAAGCCCATTGGCGGGGAGTTTGGCTCTCCCCGGGCCCTTTCCCTCCCCAGGCAGCGCCTCAGCCAGCAGGGAGCTTTTGCGGGAGCACCTCACTCCTCGGGGGCTTTCCTCCCCACCCAAAATAGCCGCGGCTTGGCATGTGCCTGCGAGAAGGGCGAAGCAGAATGCAAAGTTAATCTCTTGGCCAGTTCTTCTTTCCCGTGCGGGGCAGCCGCCGCTCTCCCCTCTCGCTGGTGGCACTTTAGTTTGAAGCCACTTTCCGAGGCTGCTCCCGGATCCGCACGTAGGATGAGATCAGGCGGCGGGGCTGGCGTCACTGGGTGAGGATATGGGGCAGAGCAAGGCCACTGCTGCCGACTGACACCACCCGAGTTGCAGATGGTTTGGGGGTTTTTTTGTGCAAAAAAGGCTGCTTTGCGGTGCTTTTAGAAAGCAAAAATGTTACGTACTTGAAGAAGCGCCAACGGGACCTGCTGTCCGCGGGAGCCGCGTCGCTGACCTGTGCTTTGCAGCCGGGGACTCTGGTGTCAAGATCAAGGCTAGAAATCCAAGATGACACCTTATGGTTCTGACTTTATAAGGCTTTGGCCGAGCAGATTTGCCCGTCGGATTCTCTGAAGGCACCGAGCTGGGAGTGTGGGAAGAGAAAGCTGTTATCTCTTTTTTACCACCAGTTGCAGCATGTACCCAAAGCCTTTTACTAGTAAGCCAGGGGTGTCTAGCTCCTTCTCTTTGCCTCACGTTTTCAGATTGGATAGTGGGGACTTGGAGCCGTCTTTTTGACCTTCCCTTCTCAAAGCAGGTCAGCAGAGAGAAGGGACCAAGTTGAGTTTGTTGGTGCTGCTGAAACTTTGTGAGACAAGAGAACTTTTCATTTTGGTGGGTGGGCTTTGAGGAAAGCTGCAGGGCGGTGATGGAGAGAGCAGGGATGCTCAGGCCAGGCAGGAGGACACCATGGGCTGCTGCTGGCCAATGCTGTTGATGGGATCTATTTTTGGACTGTGTTACCAGGAGCTGGGGGAAAGAAGACCCCACCCTCAGAACCTTTCCAGCACTGAGAGCTTTCTGACCAGTGCAGCCAGGTCCCAAACAGGAGACAGGAGGATTTCCATGCCCTTCCTTGGTGCTGAAGGCTGACACTGGTATCCGCTGGGAGCAGAGACCTCCCTGGCATGGTGGGCTCTGACCTGCTGTGGGAAAAGTGCAGCCAGTGTCATCTCTTTATCATCTGCTCAGGGACAGAGGGAAGACACTGCCTGGTTCTCTGACCCATGGCTTAGGTGCTTGAGCTTGAGGTTTATTCAGGGCATTTTTGGCACCATGCACCCCAAGCACTTGAAGTGTTGCAGCTAGAGGAGCTTCTCTTTGGATATGCAGGGCCTGAAATTAAAGTTCCCAAGTGGTTTTTATCTTGGCTGCTCCAACGAAACACTGGAGATGTGGGATGAGTAGTGTTATGTCTCAGAGTGTTAGAGTAACAGTGTGGTTTGGGCTTGAAGGGACCCTGGAGGATCTTGTAGTCCCACCCCCTGCCATAGTGTTCCACTGGATCAGATTGCTCAAAGCCCTGACCTTGAACACTTCCGATGATGGGGCATCCACAGCTTCTCTGAGTAACTCATTCCAGTATCTCATCACCCTCATCACAAAAAAGTTCTTCCTGATGTCCAATCTAAACCTATCCTCTTTCAGTTTAAAACCATCACCCCTTGTCTTGTCTCCACCTTTTCTATAAGCCTCTTTCATAGACTGAAAGGCCAAAATAAGGTCTTTTGTTGTTGCAATTGCTCTCCAAAGCTATGCATCAAACTGTAGGAGATTCTCCTCAAGGTAAAGTTCAAACACAGCAAGAGAGGGAATTTTGCAGCTGCAAGCCCAAGGGGTGCCTTGCAGCAACAGCCTGAAGTATAGGGTAAGGCACCCCAGTGCCTTTTGCAGTAAAACAGGATTTTTAAAGGTGGGAGAGTTGTTTGTTTTGCTAAGTGAACTTCTTGAGGGGAGACTCCAGGGGGAAGCCAGGCTGTAGGTACAGCACTGCATCTTGTCACTTCCCCAGCTTTGGCAGGGTTCTCCTGTGGCCAGCAAGGAGATGACCAGATCTCTGCTGCTGGGGAGCTCCCTGCTTTCACTCTCTGCCTTCTCCTGTATTTCAGAGCAGGAGTGGGTGCAGGAAAGAAGCCCTTCTTCCCCTTGCCATGCCTGGAGTTGTGCGGGGCAGCCTTACTTCCAGCCAGCAGCGACCTAGCAGTGGATGCAGTGCTGCAGACAGGTTATTATTAGGAGTGGTGCATTGCAGGAGGGAGCAGGGAAGAGGGAGCCAGGCAGGAAGCGAGCGTGAGAGCGGCTGGTGACGGATGGACGTGCAGATTCATCACTTGCAGGGCAAATCACTGTGGCTTCCTGCCTTTAAACTCGGGACTTGTCTGATCCGTCCTCATCTTCTGTAGCATCAGCATGAAATGAATTATCCCAAGGATGTGCAGCTATGCTTTACTTCCCCCATTTGTCCGGGCAATATAAAGACCCAGAAGGAGACAAGGACCCAAAAAGAAAGGATACACCATGTAAGATGCTGGAAATTTTTTTCTTATGTTGGAAGGCATTTTTTCTCCCTGGGGAGGGAGGCCCAGTTTGCCCAGTTGCCATATAAGGGCAATTTTAAGTTTTTAACTTTTTCCTTTCCCCAATCTCTGCTTCCCCCTTCCCCCAAAAGGGATGGGGGCCCCCTTTGACTCCCCTTCTGTAGCTGCCAGATGGAGCCAACACCACAGGAGGACTTCACATTTTCTTCTTGTTTTGAGTAAGGAGAAGCTTTGCTAGCTTCAGACCCTAGACATTCATAAGCCAGGAGGAGTCCCCGACATTGTCAGATTGTCTTGATACCCTGTGTGAGATAACAAGCATGAGGGCTTTCATGTGCTTCCTGGTCTTCTAGACTTAGGCATTTATTTTTAAAACTTGGTGTGAGTAAGCAAGAGGAGGGATTGTTTTCATGTCCTCACACAGGGTCACAGTGTCTGTGTTGGTGCTTACAAGCATTAAATAGAAACCAGAGATCACAGCACAAGGCAGGGCCCAGCTCTGATTGCTTTCCTGGAGAAATCCTGCTTTCTCAGAGAAATATGGCTCTCCCAGAAGGGCCAGGAGCTGGGTAAGAATGCAGCAGCCCTGCCCTGTGCTGCACCACACTGGGTGCCAACCAGTCTGCGATGTGGCATAGTCATTTAGCAAAGATCCTGGTGGCCTCCCAGGCAGACTGTGGACTGGGCCAACACCGCAGCATGACCCAAGATGATGATCTCATGGCAGTGAAATACAATATAATAATTGCTATGCGATGTGTCTTTGTATAGCAAGGCTGGGCACTTTGTAGCTCAGCCTTTTGAAAAGCTGCAGAACCTAACACAGCACATAAATTGTGACAATCCATCCTGCTTCTTCACGGAACCAAACAGTGTTTTCTAATCCAACATCTACAGTCAATCCAGCAGTACAGCCAAGGAAACTTCTGTCCCTGCCTTGGTAGTGTGGGCCAGTGCAGAATGGCCCTCTGTATTAGTACAGGTAGAAGAATCACAGAATGCTAGAGACTGGAAGGGACCTCCCAATATCATCCTAGTCCAAATCCCCTGCCATAGCAGGTTCACCTGGAGCAGGCTGGACAGGAATGTATCCAGGTGGTTTTTGAATATCTTCAGAGAAGGAGATTCCAGAACCTCTCTGGGCAGCCTATTCCAGTGCTCTAGTACCCTCAAAACAGAGAATTGTTTCCTTATGTTCAGATGGAATTTCATGTCTTCCAGTTTGTGCCCGTGACCTCTTGTCCCATCACTGGGCACCACTGACCCCAGGAAAAGACTCTGGCACTGATGCGTATCATCACCACTCATGCCCTGACATGGTCAGCATATGTCATGGTTGTGATGGAGATGAGTGCATCTGTTTACTGAGTAAGTCTGTTTACTGAGTGTTTGAGCTTCAGACCAGGACAGAGCTGAATCTAATGAGACCTTAAGAGTGAATGGAGAGGTCATTGGGCTGCATCGGACCATGGCAGGACATGCAGTAAAGCTGCTGCATGGAGCATGAAGTTGTTGTCCCCAGCTCCCCCTGTCATGGTGCAGCCAGCCATCAGCTAGCCCATGGCAAGGACAGCAGGGAGTGTGGTGTGGCAGGGTTCGTGGCTGGGGGGAAGCTGACAAGCATTTGGCAGCTGCCGTCCTCTGGAAACAAGCTCTGCAATGCATTCCTGGGCACATTCTCCTTCCCAGTGCCGTCGTCACCCCCTCTCAGATAGCTTTGGGGTGAGCAGCTGCTGCTCCCTCCTCTCCAGCAGGCGAGGCCAGTGGGATCTGACCAGCACGTTTGTCTCCCTAGATGGGAAGAGGAGTACACGGTGTGTGTCCAGCTTCAGGACCGAGTGACTGAGTTGCAGGAGGTGAGCATTGCTTTCCTCCCCCCTTCCCATGCACCCCAGCTGCCCCTTGCTGACACTGATTTTGTCTGTCTTCCTCTCTTCTGGGTCAGGAAGCCCAGGAGGCTGAAGCCTGCCAGGAGGAGCTGGCACTGAAGGTGGAGCAGCTGAAGGCAGAGCTTGTTGTCTTCAAGGGGCTGATGAGCAATGTGAGTCCCTAACCCCTCTCTCTGATCCTCCAGCAGGGTCCTAGTGAGCAGTGGGCTATGCAGAAAAGCAGTTCCGTGGTGAGGCACCTCTATTACAGAGGTGCTCTGGCAGGGTTGGTCCGGGGTGCAGTGAGCACAGTAGGGATGCAGATGCAGTCCTGCACAGAACAGAATGTGGTTGCCATTTATTTTGCCTGATTCTCCTTCTTTGTACCCCTCCTGTGGCATTGTGAGTTCAGAACATCACAGAACTGGACACCAAGATTCAGGAGAAGGCCATGAAGGTGGACATGGACATCTGCCGACGCATTGACATCACTGCCAAACTGTGCGATGTGGCACAGCAACGGAACTGCGAGGACATGATCAAGATGTTTCAGGTGAGAAGCACCTGCTGCTGCCCCAGGCTCAGCTGTTGTCTGTGGTGAAGAGAGTTCCCCAAGGATGTAGATGAGAGAACATCAGCCCCCTGCTAGGGGAGACGCTTGGTCACCCACACTCATGCTCCTTGTGATCCTTTGCTCTCTGTCTCTCTCAAGAGGACCAGGCAAAAGGGCATGGAGAGGAGGTGGAATATTTTTAGGTGTTTCTCTGGGGGTCAGGAGTCCCCTCAGCTTGATCTGTTGTGTTGGGCCCAGGGACCCCACAGTGATAGGGGAGCAGCTGCAGGAGGGAGACAAGTTGCTTGAGTGTCTGTCTCTAATTCCATCTCTCTCCTTCCCCTTCCCCTCTCCGTCATCTTCTCTCTCTCTCTCTCTCTTCTCTGTCTCTGTCATTCTTCTCTTTCTGGATGTCACTGCTTTTCTGTCTCACTCTCTTTGTTCCTGCAGAAGCAACTGGTTAGTTTCATTCAGTTGAGAAAGCGTACAAATTTTAAACTTTCTATAAATGAGGTTGGAGTGTAAATATTGACATATTTCACTTTTTTCAGACTCTGTCTCTTTTTTCCTGTTTCTGTCACTGTGTCTCCCTGTTTCTTGACTGGGGTGGTGGGTGATTTGAGTTTTTCTACAGTAAAAATGCATTGTTTTTGTTTTCCTCATCAAATTCACAGACTCCACTTTTAGTTGCTTAATTTTAATTTTAGAAGATGCTAAAATCATGTTTTATCCATTGCTCCATCTTTAACCTGATCATAATGAGCCCATCTCTCTCTTTCTCTCTTGCTTTTCTTCCTTCCTTTCTCTCTTTCTCTCTTTCCCCTCCTTTCTGTCTCTCCACCATTCTTTCCCCCTCCATTCCAACTACCTGCTCCCCACCTCGGACCCGGCCTTGTTTCTGTAGTCTCTGCACTTGTCTCCCGTTAAGGTCCCAGCCTCGGTGGGGCGGAAGCGGGAGCGGAAGCAGGTCAGCGATGAAGACACCTCGCTGTCAGAGAGCGATGCTTCCCGAAAACCTGAAGAGGAAGAAGAGGATGAGACCACGGCCATGAGTATCAATGAGGAAATGCAGAGGATGCTGAACCAGCTGTGAGTGCAGCTGCTTCCGCACTTCTGCGACAGCATCAAGCAAGGCTCCAGCAAAACTCATCCTGGGAGTGCCCAGGATGGGGAGGACAGGGATGGGATGTGGC
Source organism: Turnix velox (assembly GCA_013400935.1). Classification (NCBI taxonomy): domain Eukaryota; kingdom Metazoa; phylum Chordata; class Aves; order Charadriiformes; family Turnicidae; genus Turnix; species Turnix velox. The sequence goes on along the minus strand of VZTY01021477.1, from coordinate 17,108 downwards.
TTCTCTACCCAAGGGAGGGTGAGATGGGAGCTGCTGATGCAGGGTGCTTACACCCCTTATCTGTGGCATGGTGGGCATCAGTGCTGTGGATGGCAGCTGGTCCAGCTCCCCTCCTCTCAGCTTCCTTCCTGTTTTTTGGGAACCATTGTCTGAATTTGATGGGGCTCCTGTCTGTAAAGACAGCCCCTTCCTCACCAATGGTAGTGTTTGGGCACACTTGATCTCACCCTGGCCAAATCTCCAAAAATTGCATCTTTGCTGTGAGCAGGGCAAGGCTTTCAGCACTGGCACAGCCCCCTGCCTGCTGGGTTTTCCTGCTGCATGCTGAAGTGCTGTTCCCTTGCCCCCAGGAGGGAATATGACTTTGAGGATGACTGTGACAGCCTTACATGGGAAGAGACGGAGGAAACGCTGCTCCTCTGGGAGGACTTCTCTGGATATGCTATTGCAGCTGCAGAGGCACAGGGGGAGGTAAAGGTGGTGTCAAGTCCTCTTGGGGATCCAGCCTTGGGTTGGGATACGTGGTCCCTCTTGAGCCTGGGAAGATGCTTCTTCAGAGACCAGGCTTCAGCCCCTCCATCCCTTGCAGGCCTGTACAGATGTTTCTTTCCAGCCAACCCTATGCAAATTTGGTGCCACATCCTTACAAATGAATTCTTGTTGTGCAGACCAGGGTCCTCTAGCCTGAAAGCCACTATGAGAGCACAGCCCACATGTCTGGAGAGAGGTGCCTTTTCCAGCTGTAGACCTCCCAGAAGAGACCTCCACTGTCTCACTTGGGCTGGGCTCTGGTGGTCCCTTGCTTGGATTCCCCAGCCCACCTGCCCACTGTGCAGTAACACTGTCCAGACAGAGGTCTCAATGTCCGGCCAAAGCCCCTGCCATCCCATGTCTTCAGCTCTCAGCAGTCCCTTTGGGACATGTAACACTCAGGGACAGTCTGCACTCTCCAAAACTGCTGTGCCTTTCTGGGCTTGTTCTGGGCTGGTGTTTTCACCGTGCGATGGGACAAGTCCTGATTCTTCTCTGCCCCTTGTTGGGAGGACTGACTTGTGCCAGATTTATCACTCAGACTGCATTGCTTATATTTCTCCCTCTTTTCCCAGTGCTGCCAGTTCTTTGTCTGATTTCTCTCTCTTGCCTTTGGTTCCCCATGTCGGACACCTCCCTGCCATCTGCTCTCCCCAGCAGCAGGATGACAGCCTGGAGAAGGTGATCAAGGACACGGAGTCACTGTTCAAGAGCCGCGAGAAGGAGTACCAGGAAACCATCGACCAAATAGAGGTGGGAGGAGGAGGAGGATGGAGTGGGAAGGACATGTTATGGAAAGGGGTGAAATGGGGATGTAAGACACCTTGCTGGAGCTGGTAGTTTGTAATGGAAGACAGCAGCCCCAGGTCTGACCATACCCTCTGCCTTGACCACACTGTGCCTTGGGCTTATGACTACTTGGTTTCCCTTCTACAGTTAGAGCTGGCCACTGCCAAGAATGACATGAACCGGCACCTGCACGAGTATATGGAAATGTGCAGCATGAAGAGAGGCTTGGATGTGCAGATGGAGACTTGTCGGCGGCTCATCACCCAGTCTGGTGACAGGTGAGCATGAGTTGGGAGGGCCAGGATATCTGTGCTCTGGGCAAGGACTGGAACCAGGGTAGTGGTGAATGGGAGTCGAACCACAGGGTACTGTTTCTGACCTATGGAATGGGGAGAAGGCAGTTTCCAGAGGCTGTTGGGCTCCCGGTGGCCAGACTCCATGCAGATTGCGGTGCCACCTCTGCAGAAGGTGGACTCCGCACAGGAGTAATTTTTGACAGATGAATCCAAACACTCCTGATGGGAGAGAACTGCTGCTGTTGTGCAAGGGCATTGTAAGGGTCTCTGCAGGAGTATGGAGCCAGGATGGCTTCAGGCAGGGGATCTTTATGGTGAGCTTTGGCTGATCCCTAGCCTCATGTTGCCTTGACATGGCCCCACTCGTACAGGCTCCTCTGTTATCTCTCTGAGTCCTACATTGTTCCTGGACCTGCCAGCTGGTGTCCACTGGGACACCCTTCCTAGCACCCAAGGATTTCTCTGAAGTCATGCATGTCCTCATGGAGTGAGAGGGACTTCTTTCCTTTTTGCCCTGGTATCCCCTGCCCACACCAGACTGGGTCTTTTCCCTCCTCCTCAATGGTGCTGTGACCACTGGCCTTTATTCTTCTTTGCAGAAAGTCTCCTGCCTTCACCCCAACCTCCAACAGTGAATCAGCCCCGAATGAGGAGAGTGAGGAGTCTGACCGTGACCCCCCCAGCGACGCTTCCATCAGATAATGAGTGGAGGCTCTGCTCTCTCGGACCACCTTCCTGACATGGAGGTTCCTGAGCCACTCCTGGGAGAGATTATCAGGGATGTAGAGCTGCTGGTAAACGTCTGTTGCCCAGGCTCACTCCCATATTAGGGTGCTTGGCAGACCCTGCGCCTCCCTGCCACCAGATATTTTGCAAACGGGAATAGCTAGATACACCTGAGTGCCCTCGCCTGGGCCACTCAACCTCCAGCCCCTTCTCTATTCCCTTCCCTTGCTTTGTTTAAACTGTGGTTGGGGCAGAGAGGCTCTAAACCTGCCATGGTGGCGTTCTCCAGGACCTGTCCCCAGGATCCCCCAGACCCACCTCCTCCAGCCTCCATCCCGGTCGGTACACGTGATCTGCCCCCTGCGCCGCACAGAGCCAAACAAGAGCCGTACCTCCCTGCAAACTGGACCTGACACTGGTGCCAACTGGACCGAGCTTGGGACAATCTCTCTGTCCTTGCTGCTGGCCGGGCATCTGGCTGGTCCTTGTGCCATGCCAGGCACCCCAAACCCCTATCCTGACCTCCTCCGTGGGGCAAGGGGTGATCAAGTCCCACTCACCATGCACTTTGCTTTACCACGTGTCAGTGGTGCGCTCACATCTGTTACGGGGACAAAGGATCATTAAATGGGACAGTTTCCTTTTCTACAGCTTTGCTGGGTGTAGGTTCCCCTTCTGCTGGCATTGGTGCTGTGTGGCTTGAGATGAGGGGTTCTCTGTCCTTGTCGATGGGGGCCTCTGTGGGACCTTCCCATCCCTTGAATTTGCCAGATAGGATAGTAATGAGATCCCTATTATGGGAGTCCCTGGCCCTCAGTGGGCCATATGTAGCACTAATGCTGCATGGGTTGCCTTGTTCTTAACCTTGAAGGAGCATCAGTGTTGAAGCTGAGAGACTGGGAAGCTCTCAGTTCCTGTCAGAAAAAATGAAGCCAAATGTGCCTCACAGCTTGTGGATCTTCCTCTGCCAGAGCTTGACCTCTACCATGTCAGCTTCTCCCCCAGGCATTCCAGAGCATCTTATTGCCTGTCCCCAGTCCCGTATCCAACCTTGCTGTAACCACAGTAGGGGCTCCCTTATCCCACCGTCTATCTCTCATGGCATTCACCCATGAGTCCACTGCATGTGCTTCTCTGGGGATGGGAACCCAGTGGAGTGGCAGGAGTGGGTTGAAAGTCTGCTGAGAAACAGTATTTTTGCAGAGTAATGGACCCAGGTTGCACATGCAAGGCAGGTGGAGCTGCAGAGGACACTTCTCACCGAAGGAGACAGTAGATGCAATGGAGTTTTTGCAGCATCTTAAGATTAGCTTAGGAACATGAAACGGGCTGAGGAGGATGCCACAGTTCCTCTCTGTAGGCTTGGCGTGGGTGGCTAATGGTGCCACACTCTCAGGCTGCAAGCACTGGTGCAACTGAAGGTCACTGTTTGGGCAGATTGAGGTCCTCTGCCCATGAGGCATGCTAAGGCACATCTTGGGCTTTCAATGCCAGGTAAGCCAGGGGTGGGGAGGCAAAGCCTTACAAATGGCAGGAGAAATTCACAGCTGAGGAAACCTCCTGGCCAGGTTATTGTTGATGGCACAGGGAGATGGCAGTTAGTCAGCCTGTATCCTACTGTGGCTGAGTGCCACAAAGTGCAGCAAAGTGCCATCTTTGCTTCTCCCTGGGAAGGTGTGAGAGTGTTTTCCCAGGAGGAGCAGGATGCTGTGGAACAGCAGAGGAGTGTTCCCCTCTGGGGTCTGGCAGTGCAGGGCTGCACAGGCTGGCAGGAGTTGTGGTGTGCCTCAGTGCCTGCCCTGAGACTGAACCTTAACTATGGGCATCATCTCCACCCTTCCTTATGTGATATTTTTTCCCCTATTTATTTTTCTTCCTAGAAGATCTAAAGCCACTGGAGGTATTTTTATCTGGTTTTTTTAAACTAGTGATGTTGCTTCATAGACATTAGATTGAGAATCACTTTCTGTCCTACCCAGAGGCTCTTTTGGTTTATATAAATCTCTTCCCCCGTACATCCATACATCTCTTTGTGGCTTTTTCTGCCCTCTCCCTGCTACAGAGAGCTCTGTGTTTGGGTGACTAAGTCTGGCTTCCCTCAGGCATGATCCATGACACGTGTATCACAGCCTCTCAGCACTGCTTAAGAAACCCACGGGCCAGTAGAACATGTATGCTGAGAAATTTCAAGCATGAAGCATGGAAGGCCCATGAAAGGACTGCCTTGAGCAGTTGTTACCAGAGTAGCAGCTGATGGTGCCAGAAACCTGTGTGCCAGGGGACATGGGGGGACCTTGGTCCCACATTGCATGGCAGGATGCATTTGGGTAGTCGCTCTGTCAACATCCATTTAAAGACTCTTCAATATTGGCTGCTCTTCTGTCACTTTCCTGAACGTCTGTCCAAAACCATCCATCTAGAATCATGCTTTTCTGCGCTGGCAGTAAGGTCTTCCCACTGGATATTTAGGCAGGGTGATGCAGCTTCTCCACCCTACAGAAGTCCATATTGGTGGAGACTTACTTGGATAGTCTGCAAATAGGCTAGTGATTGCTCTGGCTTCTTGAACCCCAGCATTTGGGCTGTTGTGTTTAGGTGAAGAAAGGAACAACTTTTTATCAGCAGTGTGAGTTGCACAAAAATCCTTCCCTGGCTGGGACAAATCCACTTGTCAGCATCCTGCCTCCACGTAGAACTAAGGGACGCAGTCAGCCTTTGAACTGGGATGAGTGATGAAGTTTTCCGTGATCCTTTTGGTTTTGATCAGCCTCTTGGCATTGAACTTCAACAGACAGTGCCAGGTGTTTTGCAGAGCCCTTGGCACCCTGCTGAAATGCATTTCTAATACTGTGACATGCAGAGTGGCCTCCCTGGCCTCTACTCTGGTGAAGTTCCCTAGAGTTCATCAGAAACGTGAGTTCTGATCCTCAGATACCCTGTCTGGCAAGATGGCTGGGACCAGGCCCACTGAGTTTCTTGACAAAGACTAGATTTTCCCATAGAGAGAGCAGAGAGCATCACCCTCCTTGCACCTCACCACATGGATTTGGGGTGTTCTTACTGGCTCTAGTGAGAGTTTAGTTAGCCTAACCACTAAGTAGCCTGGATCTTCTTGTCTGTGTTAAGCAAACCTAACTCTCTCCTTTGATTTGTTCGTGGATCCCATCTAATTTAACTCATACCTCAGAACTCAAAAAGTCTGACTTGTCTGTCTCTTCAGTCAAGGTGTCATAATTTCTACACAGCAATCTTATGCTGAAGATACTTTTTCTGCTGTCATGTATGGCTCTTAGATTTTCCAGGTTTTCAGGATTCCTTAGAGAGACCTAATTGTGATGCTGACAGCTTTTGCTGCAGCAACTTTTAATTCTCAGGTATCCTCTTTAATATTCTGTTTTGCCACAAAGTGCAGCAGGAGGTAGGACAGATCAAAGCTGCACATAGAAAGTTCTTGTTTCCTAGATTTGTGCTAGGAGATTGCCTTTTCTGAGCCTCTGCTGTGAAAGCCTCATTTGTTCTTGAGAAAGCCACACTCTTTATATGCCTATGGTTGTTGCTGTGTCAGTTACTTGTGGCAGAGAGTGTCCTAGAACTTGCAAATCTGTTAAATACAGAGAGGAGAGGTAAGAATTAACACAGGACACAGTGGAGTGCTGTCCCCTTGGAAATTCACATAGACAGGTTTCTGAAAACACAGAATCATAGAATGGTTTGGGTTGGAAGGGATCTTAAAGATCATCTCATTCCAACCCCCCCCTGGCCATGGGCAAGGACATCTCCCACTAGACCAGGTTGCTCAGCACCTGCCTGTGCATGGTGATTAGTCCTAGAAGTGATAGTGAGACAACATGGAAAATCAGATGAAGAATCCTCCAGTAGATGTTTGAGATTGTGAGAGGTGTTTTAGATGTGAATTTTCTAAACATTTGTGACACTTTCTCTTGGGATAGGAAGGAGGAGAGGATGCTATAGGCCCTCTGGCACAGGGTGGGTGTAGATTAAACAGCCTGAAGAGCGCCTGGAAGGGCTGGGGAGGTACTATGGTAACATTATGGAAAGGCAGCTCAAGTGGCCACCAAAAGGCATCATGGTGAAGCTCAACCAGTATCACAACAGATGGGAAGAAGCAGCATTTTCAGCTTCAGCAGCAGATTGCATCTAAGAAAGGGGCAAGAAGAAATTAAAATTCTCAGGGTAGGAAGAAATAATCAGTGGTCAATTGATACTTTTTAATGTTTGTGGTCACATCATAGAACTGTTCACTCACTGCTCTAACCTGGTGGGTAAAGGTGGAGTAGGCAAGAGAAAATTGTGAATTAGAGTTGCAAGCTGTGCTAAAAAGGGCATCCAATCCAGAGCCAAACAACATTCTCCAACACACAATTTCATCAATGCATTGAAAAGTCTTTTACAGGCTCCTGAATCCCCAAACAAAACACGGTGATTTATTTCATAAGTATCCCCTTGCTTTGTGTGAAAAGGAAAATAATGTTGTCACGAGGGACTGGTTGGGCATTATGAAGAATAGGCTGTGCCATGGAGGGTTTCTCATCAGCTTGCAAATGGTGGGATGTCCAAGTAAGGCAATGATTTCAGATGTCCTTAGCACAGATGAAGACTGCGTTAGGATTGATGGTTGCCAGGGGATCAACTGAGAAACAAATCAAGATATCACCAAGGAAAGAGATGCCATGACACAGAACTGTACAGTGTCATGTGTCTTTTCCTTACAGTGAAATTGTTTAGGGGAAGCGTTTAAAAAGTATGATTAAATTGGAGGTCTCTGGAAAGAAGCAGCTTTTACAGTTATCCAAAAAGCTTTGATTTAGTACACACGAGAAGATAGCTTTCAGAAAACTACTTTCTTGAATAAGTGGCCATGTGACAAGAGTACTAAAGAATAACTGATAGAAAAGAAAATAAAGTCTGACCTTAATTAATAAAACTAAACCTTGTAACAGCTATAGCAACTGTGGATGGGAAAAAAGGAATAGAGGGACAACCATATAATCCAGTTATAGAAAAAAAGGTCTTCAGCTATTCATATCACCTCAAGAAAAAAAAGCTGGATATCTAAGGACACTAACAACACTAACAAGTTGTTCTAGTAATTAAAGAAAAATAAATCCTAATGGTAATAGAAAACCTTTTTCTCATCTGAAATTGGGAAAAAAAATATTGAAAGGAGGGAAAAAAAAAAAAAAAAAAGAGAAGTACTCACCAGTTATGTCTGTTCTGTATTTGGAAAGAGCAGAATGTGGTCAGAGAGGAATGATGAAGCACTTTCCAGGCCATTAACAATTTAAGGAGGATCCTTGACATGATCTCCTCAGAATAAATGCTTCTATATTTCCAGGCAATGATGTCCTAGAGCACTCTGATGTGGAGATGTGCACAGGGTGCTGTAGCCAGCGCACAGTGGCTGAGGCTGCTTGGGGAAACAAAGTAAATTATGCTGGAAGGAAAAAGAAAAAAGCCCAGCACTGCTGCTGCTGCCATCCCACAGATGGCATTTTGCAAAGAACCCTGACTTTGGGGGTGATGAAAAAGCTGTTGAAATCCATGCTTTGCCGATGTGAATTTTTAGATACTTTGAGGAAGATATTTAAGAAGGACTGGGTGGAGGGGTGAACAAATGACGTCGGCCATTAGTCTGACAGGCCACCTATGAAAACCAATGAGAGACCAGTGGAGAAAGGAGGAGGGCAGAAATCACACAGGAATGGGGAAAATGTGCAGAGATTTCTGCACGAACAAGGAATTGACAGACAAAACTGATACCATTTTTGATATGTAGAAATGCCATAGGACCTCAAAGGGAGTAAGTATCTCAGTCAAAAATTACAAGAGACATAATAATTTTAAATAGTGTGAAAATAGTTCTGTCCCTGCACAAATACTACTGATATTTAAGCTATGTGTAGATACATCTAAGTGCAAGAAATACCAGTGATTAACCATCCTTAAGAGGGCAGGAAAGACTTAGGGAGGAGGGCTCATAAAGTGGCCTTGTATGAGTTCTCAGCCAGATGCTGAATCTGATGGCATTTTAAAATATTTTTTTATGCTCATGTGACATTAATGTGCTTTGTCCTGCTTTGCACCACAAGCTGCAAGCTGGAGTAGATGGACAAAGACTGACTCCAAGTCATGATTCCAGGCTGGAGAAAAATGTTTTGAGAGTAAGAAGTTGAGCTATTTTGGTCCTTAAATAAAAAGAAAAAAAGTGGCAAGTGAGAATTTTTTGCCCAGTGCCTGAAGTCACTTTATGATAATGGTCTTGATGGCAGTTTGGTCATGCTGGAAAAAGCATACCTGGAGCTTGAGAAGATGAGACAGCTGCAGACCATGTGCATTCAGTGAAATTTCAAGGTCCTCTTGGGGTCCAGCAACTACACCAGTACCCAACTTGGGAACTAAAAAGCCAGAAAATACAGCAAGGATTCAGAGCAAGGCCAGCAAAGGCTGCTTACTTGGGAAAGAGTTAGGTAACATTACAGGAGGGCTTTGAGACCTGCACTGTCAGACTTGTCCCCCTCAACTAAATGTATTACTTCTCATTTAGAAGTCTTGAATTTCACTCACCAATTTAATAACCTGGTCTCTTGCTCACAAGATACTTCAGCAGCTTTCCACAGTGTTAAGTGTTCAGCATCATTTTCCATAATCAACAAACCTTGGAACCCCATGTTACAGATTGTTCTGAAGATGTTGAATGGAAACAACCCTGGGGCAGATGCTCTCAGACACTCACACCTTCTCTCTCAGCACTGCCACTAATTTTCATCCTGAAAAGGGTTGTCTTCCCTGTCCCAGAGCAGTTCAGGTTCTTTGAAAGATTTTGCCAGTCTGTTTTTTCCTAAATCCAGGTGCTCTTCATGACATGGGAGCTGACGAGTGTGGTGAATTACTTACAACACAGTTATCTGTTCTTGCCTCAGGTATAGGAGTCCATCTCAGACTCAGATGCAGGATTCTATCTGAGTCTGGCACCTGGTACTGAGAGTTTGTTGCTCTCCATGTCATGGACAAATTTGAAAGCCGGGACACTTTGGATTGCAATGGTGGCTTCAAGCGCATGGGGTCAGGCTCTTTTCAGCAGTCCCTGGTGACAGGACAAGGGGCAGCAGACACAAACTAGAACACAAAAGGTCCATCTAAATGTGAGAGAAAGTTTGCTTTGAGGGTGACAGAGCACTGAAACAGGCTGCCCAGGATGCCTGTGGAGTCTCCTTCTATGGAGACATTCAAAGCCCACCTGGGATGCATTCCTGTCCAGCCTACTCCAGATGATCCTGCTCTGGCAGGAGAGTTGTACTAGATGGTTTCCAAAAGTTTCTTCCAACTCATACAGTTCTGAAATTCTGTGATTCTTCTTATCACCACTAAGGAAAACAAAACAAAAACATGCTCTTTTCTGTGAACACCCCACAACTCCTCTGATGGCAAAATGACAGTTTAACTTTCCTGTTGTGCTTCTTCCATCCCTCTTCCCACCTTCCTGGGGCTTTTTTATCAGGTTTCTTGTCCTGCATTTGAAAAAGGTTTTCGTACTACCTTTTCTATTTGCTACATAGTTTCCTAAAAACCTTCCTCTTCTTAGGCTCTTCGGTTGAATATGCTAGTATTTATGAGTTTCTCTTCTATTTTCATTTTATTACTGCTTCAGCTTTTTCAAGGCTGTCTTTTTGAAGTCTTATACAGTAAAGTATAACCCATTATTATCATTCCTTCTAGGAACAATTTAAGCAAGAGAAAATGACACTTATATAGTAAGATTATTCATGGAATGTAAGTTAGATAGTGTTAGTTAGATGTCCTGCAGTACAAAGCCATGCTCAGTTCAGAGGAGGAAGCAAGTAAGTGTTTTACTGCTTTTGCAGTGCTGTACACAGTACCATCGCTCAAGCGTAGGCAGCTTGTTTTTGCCTAAATGCTGGCTTTCTGGGCGTGTTGCCTGTGCCCACGGTGGCATTTGCATCACCTGACTTCCAGTCGTGAACCTGCATTTTGTGGATAGCATCTGTTACAAAAAAAGAGCCCAGGAACATCATTACTTAAGCTGCTTGTCATATACAACTGCCCAATATATATATATACATCTTATGTCTATCTTTTCTGAGGTGTGTGTTTCTCCTCTTGCTTGCCCTGACCTTGCTGATGGCTTTGCTCAAAGACTCATTTACTTTAGAAGTGGACAATGTCCAAGACTTTTTTTTTCTGTGCTTATGCAGTCACCGTTTTGTTACATTTTGGCTTGAGCTTTTTCCTCAAGCAAGCATAATTATTTTCTACATCTGCTCAAGATTATTTTCACTACCCAGCATCTTCCTTAATGCTGAAGTTTCATCCTGACATCATGAGAAAAAGGCAGTCTGAGGGCAATAAGCTATTTGTTGAGGGAGTAACACGTGTGTGGTAGTGTGAATTACATTGAATTCATTTCTCTGAACTTTCAAAGCTGCCATAAAAGGGAGTTTTCCAGTAACACCACTGCTAATTACCATACTGCATCATTGCTTGAATTTCCTCTGCCTTTAAAAAAGGGAACAAAAAAATGCCGCTTACTGCTCCTAGGGGCGGTTGGCAGACCATGAGAGAAGTTGTCCCATGGGTTGGCTGAAGAGCTCTGGGTCACTGCAGCTCTGCAAAGGAGTAAACCTGTATCTCAGCTGCATCTCTCATCCCAGCACAGCCAGCCCTGGTGCTCAGCCAGTTGAAGAAGGCAAAAATCAACTCTTTCTATACCTGCCTCCTTTGCTAAGCCTTCATAAACCAGGACAATTTCTGGCTGCTCTTAGGGCTGGTTTGTCCCAGCAGAGTAGGATGATCTCTTTTAGCACCTTTCCTGAATAAGAGCCTCTCCATGTCTTTCTGAGTGCCTGCCTTCCCTCATCAAGCATTTCTATCTGTTTTCCTTAGAAAAACAGTTTTAAGAGCAAACCTAGAGCTCCCTTATTTAGGGGAACACTTTTCTCCAAATATAGAAGCAGCTGCCACAGCAAGTCTCCGTTCTTCATCCCAATGCTATCCACAAGTCACATAGCTTGAAAAATCAACCCAAGAAAAGGTAAAAAAAAAAAATTTGAGTACAAGAGTGCAGCTCTTGGACAGGGCCACCTCTGAGCTAGCTTTTCCATCTGTCCAGAGGGGCCTTGCTGTGGTGCCATCTGCAGGCACAGTGTCTAGATACAGAAAGGAGGATTTAGGAGACAAGCTGTGCTTTTTCAGGAGCTCTTAAGACAGGAAACCCAGCCCTCTAGGCAGTGCAAAGGCTGCTTGACTTGCTTGCCACGCTTGCTCTCCCTGTTTCCCTACAAGAGCAGCCGGTTTTTAAATTCCACAATTCCTGGCTTGCCTCACCTATAGGTACCGTATAGTTTTTATAAGAACTTCAAGCAAGATGTTTTACACCGATTGAAACCGCATTTTAAAACTCTGTGAACTTTTATCTGAGATATTCACAGCAATTGTTGGTCTGAGAGTACATACTATTCCCTCCTCCCTGCCTCACCCCCCCAGGTTGTATGAATTCACTCATTTCTCACAGCAATTTGATCTTAGGTTGGATAAGTCTCACTCTTGTTAAACAACACCACTTCTTTGCTGTGGGTGCATTTTCAGGCAGCTTTACCTGGCTCAGGAAGCTTAAGGTTCCTCTAACAGAAAAGGTAACTCGTTGACTTGTTCCTACTTTAAACACGATCCACGTTATCTTTGTTTTGTGTAGTAAAATAGGTTCTCCCTTCCCAGCCAAGGTGATTCAGCTCTGCACATCCTTACCAAGCAAGGCACTCTTGCTGGCATGCACCCAAACCCACAGGCAGCAGGGCACAGGACAGCCATTCAGAGCACCCAAGCACAGCAATTGAGGACAGGATGGGACCAACCCAGGACTCATTTTTAAGGCTGACAGGCCTGCAGCTTTCCCCAGCAGAAACCCAGCTCCCCAGGAGGGCTGCCTCCAGTTAGACCCAGCAGCAGGCAACTACCATTTACAGAATCGCATGGTATCAGGGATTGGAAGGGATCTCAAGAGATCATCTAGTCCAATCCCCCTGCCAGAACAGGAACACCTCGACCACATCACACAGGAACTTGTCCAGTTGGTTTTTGAATGTCTCCAGAGAAGGAGACTTCACAACCTCTCTGGGCAGTCTGTTCCAGTGTTCTGTCATCCTCACTATGAAAAAGTTTTTTTCTTACATTGCTCTGGAACCTTCTATGTTCCAGCTTGTACCCATTTCCCCTTGTCCTATCATTGGAGGTCACTGAGAAGAGCATGCCTCCATCCTCCTGACACTTACCCTCAAGCTCCCACACATTTGTGGGGCAAGCCAGATATTGCTGATAACAACCTGGGATTGGGGCAGGTTGGTTTTTCAACATTATTTCCCCTTGCAGAGCAACTTTGAGTCATCATCTTCAAGCCCAGTAAACATTTGCATGCAGCCCAGGTACTAGAGATAAGCAGCTCCAGGAAACTTATGTCTGACATCCAGGGAGCTTAAGTCCTGCAGCTTAAGTCCTTGCTCTGCCTCAGGGAGTAAAGCAGCCAGTGTCCAAACAACAGATCTAATCTCGCCTGCCAGGGAAATTAAGGACTCATGATCCTGCACAGGCAGTTAAATTGAGCTGATAAAAACGGGAGTGCCACATGATTTTGCACAGCACATCACTTATCTAGCCCAGCAGCACTCATAGGTCACAGATGGCTCAGCCCCTGGCAGGCAGTCAGTGACCAGGCTCAAAGGCAACAGAGTCCCTGGCAGAGGACTGACACTCACCTTGCAGAGATTTGCTGCTCAGGAGCTTATCTGCAACTGCCCCTCCTTCTGCATAGAATTAAGCCAGAATTAAGACTAGCCACCACCATGGTGACACCAGCCTCCCACACGTCCCCTAGGCAGCCATTTCCTCCTCCAGGGCAAGTTAATTCATTTTGAGGCAAAAAATTAAATGAAAAAAACCTCCTCAAACATAAAGGTGAATAGAAAACTCTGCTTGTAATATTTCCACTACAACAGGAAGAAGAAATAATTCCAGTTTCTTACAGGCCCCAGGGGGAAGGAGAACTAAGGCTCATTTCTCATGCTTCCACCAGATTAAGAAGCTGACTGCTCAGCACTTTGTACTGCATACACATACATCAGACAAGCAAATACAAAGGGCCAGGAGGTGGCTGGAGCAGCAGAGCTGCCTTCTGTTCTAACCACAGAGCAGCCCTGCACCACACCTCTTTTTTTGGCTCTCAGGCAGGAGAGCCTTGCCTTTCACTAGTTACACTCTCACCCCCTTCTCCCCACACATTGCACTGACAAGGACAGACAAGGCACTTCAGATGGTGATCACTTTTATTGATGTAAGGTGGTACACAACAGATCAGTTTCTATCAGCCTCTCCACCTCCCCCAGGCTCGGGGAGAAGTTGGAGGAGTGGGGGAGACAAGGGAACAGAACTGGCCTCTCACTGCAGGATGCAGAGCTAAGCGGTGGTGAAGAAGGGCAGGGGCTCCAACAAGGAGTGTCCTGCTTCCCTAGGCAGCAGGGGGGGCTGTGTGCTCAGCTCACTCCTTAGATGCCATGTGGACCATCAAGTCCACAACACGGTTGCTGTATCCATACTCGTTATCATACCTGTGGACAGAAAATGAAGCATCAGACTGATCTATTTCTTGCATTCCCTTCCTCAGAATTTTCCTGCTCCTCTGCCCCATCCCACAGGCACCTTCCCAGCCACTTCCAGTAAAGGAAGTAGAAAGGATTCCATAAATCTTCCAAATAAGGGAAGGAGAAAGCTAAGGCTATTTCAGATAAGAGGCAATTTAACTCCTCAAACTTTGTGTTAGAGCCACCCTGCTCACCAAACAGTCTATGGATACAGACATCATAGATTCATATAGACTCCATAGATCCACTCTGTGGATATTAGACTCAATCATGCCAGCCTAGCAGTGATGAAAAGGAGAGAAGCCTGCAGCTTTGTCTGTGGCACCTTCTACCATCCCTCCCTCCCCATCTCAAGTCTTACCCACCAGCCCAAATGTACCTACCAGGAAACCAGCTTGACGAAATGGTCGTTCAGTGCAATGCCAGCACCAGCATCAAAGGTGGAGGAATGGCTGTCACCATTGAAGTCACAGGAGACAACCTAGAACAGAGGAAAATATACACGGTTACCCACAGCCTAAACCAAAAAGTGCCCAAGCCAGGATCACAGCAAGAAGAAATAGGCTGAAAGACTAAGAATTCTATATACCTGGTCCTCTGTGTATGCCAGGATGCCCTTCATGGGACCTTCAGCAGCAGCCTTCACTACCCTCTTGATGTCATCATATGAGGCCTGAGAAGATTAAAACACATACAAGGTGGTCAGGTGTGACGCAACATGTCTGTCACGGGAGAAGAGGGGTGGGGAAGACACATGGGAGCATCATGGCAGCAGCCATGTGTGGCAGGTGCTATTTTCACCAAGACCAAATCTTCTTAGGGAGGAGATGAATGCAGAGAGGTCAACTCCAGGTAAAAAGAGTTAAGAGGAACCAGAGGCAGGTCTGGAGACTGTAAGGGCCCTTGCCCAAAACACTTACAGCTTTTTCCAGACGGCAGGTCAGGTCCACAACAGAGACATTGGGGGTTGGCACACGGAAAGCCATTCCAGTAAGTTTCCTGTGAGAGACATGAGTCAGCAGGGAAGAGCACTTAACACCCCTCCATTCTCCTAAGGATGGATCAGAGCCAGCCAGACACTAGCTACCTCTTGAGACCTGAGGAGGAACAACTCACCCATTGAGCTCAGGAATGACCTTTCCCACAGCCTTAGCAGCCCCAGTAGATGCTGGGATAATATTCTGGGCAGCACCTCTGCCATCCCTCCACAGCTTTCCAGAGGGCCCATCCACTGTCTTCTGTGTGGCTGTGATGGCATGGACAGTGGTCTGGGAAAAAATGCAGAGGAGTAAGAATGGATGATACTCTCCAGGACAAAGCTTTCCTCCTCATCCCACAGGACAATGGGAGCATGTATTAACTTTTCCTTTCACTTGAATGGACCTGTGGATAAGGCCCTTCTGAGAAGGAAACTCCAAACCTACCATGAGACCCTCCACGATGCCAAAGTTGTCATGAATGACCTTAGCCAAGGGTGCCAAGCAGTTAGTAGTGCAAGAGGCATTGCTAGAAAATAGAGAGAAAAGCTCATCAGTCAGAGGCAACATAACTACAGAAGATCTCACGCAGCTGGTGAGAGGCTCTTAAGCCAGATGGCATCCTCATCTTCTCCTTACCTGACAATTTTCAGAGACTTATCATATTTCTCATGATTGACACCCATCACAAACATGGGAGCATCAGCTGATGGGGCAGAGATGATAACACGCTTAGCACCACCCTTCAGGTGAGCCTGGAAAAACAGAAGGTTAAATAACCCAGCTGTTAGAGATATCTCCAACAGCTCACTTTTTCAGACAGCTTCCCCAGACCAAGCAACTCAGCACACACTTCATCCCTTCTGTGTGTGGCATACTCACCCCAGCCTTTTCCATGGTGGTGAAGACACCAGTGGACTCCACAACATACTCAGCACCAGCATCTGCCCACTTGATGTTGCTGGGGTCACGCCTGAGAAAGGACAAAATTGTAGGAGCTGCTCTGTGGAACACCTCCTTTCATCCTCCGAAGGAACGAGAGAAGTACTTACTCCTGGAAGATGGTGATAGCATGCCCGTTAATCACAAGTTTCCCATTCTCAGCCTTGACAGTGCCCCGGAAGTGACCATGAGTAGAGTCATACTTGAACATGTAAACCTGATAAGGAAAGAGGGGAAAAGGTCAGGCATCCCAGATGCCAATTCCCCAGCTTTTGCTCTGCCTGCATCACAATCTCAGCTCCTGAGTTCCTCGGGGACCTTGTCCAACCACTTGGCTCTGCTGAACCTTCCATCCCTGGGTCTCTGCCCTGAGCCCGGTTCTCCTCGGAAGGTACTAGAACAGAGCCGGAGGAGCTGTACTGGAAGAGGCCCAGAGGGGGCACTGTAAGACAACTCACCATGTAGTTCAGATCAATGAAGGGATCATTGATGGCCACCACTTGGACTTTGCCAGAAAGGACAGCAGCCCGGGTGACCAGGCGGCCGATGCGGCCAAATCTGGGGAAGAGAAAAACATGGGTGAGAAACGAAGTAGAATCTGCCAGGCTGGGCACGGCCTTCTGACTTCTTCCATCGGCAGCATCCGCTGCTCCCTGCCCCGCGGGTCGGGCAGGAGCCCAGCAGCAGCGTCCAAAGGCCGAGGCACCTCGGTTAAAGATTAAGGGCGACCCCCGCGCACCGGAAAGGTCAAGAGCTAAATTTACTGAGGGCCCCGGGGGATCCGGTTACTCCTCGGCCCGGCGGGAGAAGGTCACGTCCCCCGGGGCCACCACCGACACACGATCTACCGGGCGACCTTTCGATGCTTGGGGGTGGAAACTGCTGCCCACCGGAGAGGTGCGTGGAACTCCCCCCCCACTCCCCCCCAAGGCAGGCGGGCAGCGGCAGCGTTCCCGGAGTGAGTCACCCCGAATCTGCCGGGGGAAATGACTCAGCAACCGCCCGCCCTACCTCGGCCCGAGGGGCACCGGTAGAGCGGTACCGATGGGGTGCACGGCTCCTCTCCCCCTCCCGCTCTCTCCGCCCTTGAGGCGACCTTGCCTTCCCTCCCCGGCCGTTTCTTTCACACCTCTCCCTCCTCTCCCACGCCTCTCCGGGCGCCTCCCGGTGTCGCAGCA
>VZTY01021476.1:3467-14244 GCA_013400935.1 Turnix velox | reverse complement strand
ATCTCCTCTTCTCCAAGCTGAAGAGACCCAGCTCCCTCATCCATTCCTCACAAGGGAGATGCTCCAATCCCTTCACCATCTCTGTGTCACTGTGCTGGACTCTCTCCAGCAGTTCCCTGTCCTTCTTCAACTGAGTGAAGGCCCCACAAATGGGCACAATACTCCAGATGTGGACTCACCAGGGCAGAGCAGAGGGGGAGGAGAACCTCTCTCCACCCACTGACTTTGCCCCTTCTCATACACCCCAGGATGCCACTGGCCTTCTTGGCCACAAGGACACATTGCTTGCTCATGGTCATTCTCTCAGCAACATCAAATAGCAAAACAACTCCCTTTGTTTCGTGGATTATTTGCATTCAATATCCTAAAAATACTTAGCTTGAATAAAACAATAGGTTGGGGGCGGAAAGCATGAAGTGTTTTTAACTCTGAGAGGTCTCATGTAATTAATCACAGAATCATAGAATGGTTTGGGTTGAAAGGGACCTTAAAGATCATCTACTTCCTACCAAACCCCCTTCCCTGCCATAATTAAGCCCCCTGCTGCATGTATATTTAATAGCACAGACAACATGGTAATTGATACATATGATTCTAGATCACGCTTTAGATTTTAAATTATTTCACTTGACTGAGATGTGTCTGAGTGCACTACCCAGGCACTTGGAGTAAATCAGCTTTTAATGACTCCCCATCTCTCCAGCACTACCTTTGATGTCCAAATAGTCTGAGGAATAACGTAATTTTTTTTCTCCTCATTCTCATCGTGCTGCACTCAGATGTTAAATATTTTATTTAAGGATTCATCCTTACCCCAGGCACAGCAAAAATGTGAAAAGATTTCACTCACAATGATTTTATGCCTTGTAGGTGGCCAAATCCATTCAGATGATGGGGACCTCCACGCCAGCCTTGATTGCTGCATCTGAAATGATATCAAAGGAATAAATCAAGAGGTTGCAGTAGTATAAAATTATGAGATAGAATCATAGAATCATAGAATAGTTTGGGTTGGAAGGGACCTTAAAGATCATCGAGTTCCAACCCCCCCTGCCATAGGCAGGGACACCTCCCACTAGACCAGGCTGCCCAGTGCCCTGTCCAGCCTAGTCTTGAACACCTCCAGAGATGGGGCATCCACAACCTCCCTGGGCAACCTGTTCCAGTGCCTCACCACCCTCACTGTAAAGAATTTCTTTCTTATGTCTAGTCTAAATCTATCCCCCTCTAATTTATATCCATTGTTTCTAGGATGTTGCAAGGATGTTTCTAGGATGTTCTAGGATGTTTCTAGATGTAGCAATGAGTTGCCCATAATTAATGTTTCCAAGATTACTCTAAGACATTAGAGATTGAACCATAGAATCATTGAATGGGGCTACAAAGTGGAAGAAGACTCTTTGATAGGGTCTGTAGCCACAGGATGAGGGGCAGTGGTTCGAAAATAGAGCAGGGCAGGGTTAGATGACACATGAAGAAGTTCTTGCCCAGAAGGGGCACTGGAAGAGGTTACCCAGAGAGGTAGTGGAAGCCCCATCAAGCCTGGAGACATCCAAGGCCAGGCTTGCTGAGGCTCTGAGCAACCTCATCTAGTACAGGATGTCCCTGCTCACTGCAGAAGATACCACTAGATGGCCTTGAAAGAGCCTTTCCAACCCAACATATTTTATGATTTTTTTTTTGGCTATGGTGGAATCAGAGTGTTTCTGTACTAGTGAGTCATCGCCTGCAACAGAGAATCACAGGTGTGAGGATGAAGATGATGACAGTAATAAAGCAAATACTGACACTCCCAGTGCCAGCAGAGGGACACCTGATTATTTTTTCATGGCTTTTCTGTATTTTTTTTTCAAAGGAAACTCACTGGGGGTGGACAGGCTCAGTTATTTCTCTCATGAGATTTCCCTCACGAGGAGTGGAAATGTGACATCTCCCACTGCATTGCTCTCAGGGCACTGAGTGATGCCACAGTTGTACTTGGGCCCTTTAGATTGAGCCTCTGAAGTGTTTAGTTGACCTGCAGGGCATATTATAAAGCCTGTCTTTATTTTTTTTAAAGAAGGTAATCTTTCTGCCTGAGGGGAAGCTTCATGGGGGTTCTTTGTCCTCAGCAGGACCAACATAACATGGGTGTTAGTTGAGCTTAGACACTGTTAAATGCTCTGTAGGAAAAAAAAAAAAAGATCTGAATACAAACAAAACAAAATACAATGAAAAAAAAAACAAAACCACTTGTCAAACGAAGCCTGTGATGTCTGTATCATTTTTGCTCACAGTGATTAATTAAAACATAGTCACAAGTACCAGGAGATCACACATCTAGGTCCACAACCAAAGAAAATCTATGGGGAAGAACCAATGAAACAATCCCTGTCTGATTCTATGAAAAAAAAAAATCATGTAAAGAATAAAAGAAGATTCTCTAAACCCAACACCATGCCTTCTTAAAGAAATAAACTATGCACGGTGGCCATAGAGAAGAAATTTGGAGTGTCTTGGGGTTTAGTGGTTCTATAGAGGAGAGAGGATGAGAAAAGGAAAACAGAAAATGGATGTAAGAGCTACACTGAATTTTTCTAAACCATAATTGTCTATAGAATCATAGAATGGTTTAGGTTGGAATGGACCTTCAAGATCATCCAGTTCCAACCCCCCTGTCGTGGGCAGGGAAAACTCCCACTAGACCAGGTTGCTCAATCCCTCACCCAGCCTGGCCTTAAACACCTCTGGCGATTGAGGGGACATCCACAACCTCTCTGGGCAACCTCTTCCAGTGACACACCACCCTCACAGTAAAAAACTACTTTCTTCTCTCCAGCCTAAATCTCCCCTCTTCCATTTTGCATCCATTACTCCTAATCCTGCCATCCATGACCCCATTAAAAAGTCATATCCCAGCCTTTCTGTAGCCCCCTTCAGGTATTGAAAAACTACTCTGAGGTCCCCCCTGAGCCTTGCCTTCTCCAGGTTCAACAACCCCATCTTCTTTTCTATGAGCTTTAGAAGATACTGCCAAAAGTCGAGCACATAATCCTTCACCAGCCTCTCTTCCTGAAGGATGATTCAGACCTAAATTGTGTGAATCTTTTCAGTGCAGTTGTAACTCTGATGGAAATGGAAATAAGCAGTTTTATTAGCTCGAGTTTAAAAATACAACTTAACTTCAGGGGTGGGGGGGGGGAAAGGCTATTTATACATCCACATGACAGGGAAAATGCTTTGGATTAAAGTATTTTCATTAGAGAAGTGGTGGGAAGGTAAAACACAATTAGGTTCAGCCAGATCATTTTAATGTTTGATTATGACCAACTGAGCATGTGAGAAATCTTCGTGCCAGCATGAAGCTCCTGCTGATAAGAGAGTGAGGTATCCTCTGTGATATAAAATGTGAAATTTCCATGCAAAGCAGCACGTTCTCTTGATGTGCACATAGAGCTCCCATTAGCTTTAATGGGAAATATAGGTGCCTGTCCAGAAAATATTCCCTGTTCAATTGCCAAACATCATGTCAGCTTCTNTGATTCTATGATTCTATTCTATGATGTCTCTTCCTACAACCTGTACTCACACAGCAAGGATTTTAAGGACTCAGCTCAGACATCCAGCTTCTCACAAGAAGATCTCAAAGGGTTTTATGAAGAGTGAGTCCTTGAAACTCAAAGCCACCAGTGAGGAAACTGGAACTCTGCCCTATGGGCATATCCCAAAAAATCAGGTCAGGATTAGATGAGACATGAAGAAGATCTTGCCTATGAGGGTGGGGAGACACTGGAACAGGTTGCCCAGAGAGGTGGTGGAGGCCCCATCAAGCCTGGAGACATCCAAGGACAGACTTGCTGAGATTCCAAGCAACCCCATCTAGTGTAGGATGTCGCTGCATGGGGTGGCACTAGATGGCCTTGGAAGGGCTTCTTCCAACTCCATCCTGCTTTTAAATCACCCAAACTGAAGAAGAAAATTCACTAAACTATACTTTTAAGAACACATGCAATACTTCAGATTTTTCTCTTTTTTAATTATTATTTTCTACATTCCTGACATGTTATCTATTTACTACTTTATCCTATAAGACAGAGTGAGACCCAAATGTCTTAGCCTGGAAAAAAGCCCATGTGATAGCCAAGAGCCCAGTAGTAGAGTTATTTCCCTTNGTCCTTCTTAAACTGAGTGAAGGCCCCACAACTGGACACAACACTCCAGATGTAGTCTCACCAGGGCAGAGCAGAAGGAAAGGAGAACCTCTCTCCACCTACTGACCATGCCCCTTCTAATACACTCCAGGATACCATTATCCTTCTTGGCCACAAGGACACATTCCTGGCTCATGGTGACCCTGCTGCCCACCAGGGCCCCAGGTCCCTTTCCCCTACACTGCTTTCTAACAGGTAGATCCCCAATTTCTACCAATGCATGGGGTTGTTCTTGCCCTCATCTAAGGAACTGACTTTAGGAGTGGACAGAAGTAGCTCAAGAAGTAGGTCCAGAATCTCAAATGGATGTATCAGAGAGGAGTTGGGTAATTTCAGCAGATATATGCCAATTCATACCTGCCAGAAGATTTGGCCTTCACCCTTAAAGTGGCAATTACAAGATGTGTTGTCTCTTCACAGTGAGATTTGTATTATCAAGCACATTCTTTGGAGTTTTCCTTACTTGCTTCAGGGGTATAGTTATTTACAGATGAGGCTTTGACATGTCTTGAGCCATCACAGAATCTCCAGAGAATCACCAACCTTTCCTTCCACAGCAGCAAAGGGAAGAAAAAACACACTCCCAAGCTCTGAAATGTCACTTATTGGAGATCGTGTCTTTTCTACCTCCTCAGCCCTTTGTTCAACACCTTTGTGTAACTTAAATTCATGCATATGTATCATATTTCCATCCTGTAGTATTTAGGTGGTGGGCTCTACAGTTTATTTCTTTTAAAGGAAAGATAAAAATGATATATAAAACCATCAAAAATCAGACTGAGGGGATACAGTGAGATCTGAGAAGGCAGAAGGTTCTTAAAATATTGAAAGTCTTCAGTCAAATGCCTCCCAGTATTGAAATAATGGCCTTCTCTTGTATCTCTATCTCTTTTTACTGGTTCAAGATGCTCAAAACATTTTTCCTCCCCTGGTAGTTGATGGTGATGAAATCCCCCACTGAAAAAAACACAGCCAAAAATATCAATAGAAATATGTCTGCTTTGACAGCTTCCAAAGTTTCTTGGAATTAATGTACTTTTGGCTATAAAATGTGATGTTTTCCAGGTGCAGTAATTGCTCAAGTAGCATCTGTGCCTGACAAAACTATTAACCCTCTGGAAGGGGCTGAATTACAAGTTCTCCTCTCCTTCTCAACACGTAATTGTGGATTTGCTCAGGGTTGGGTTGATGGTTGGACTAGATGCTCTAGTGGCCCATATAGTCATAGAATGATAGAATCATAGAGATGGAAGGGACCTTCAAAGGCCATTTATCCAACCCCCTGCAGTGAGCAGGAACATTCTGCACTTGATGAGGTTGCTCAGAGCCTCAGCAAGACTGGCTTTCAATGTCTCCAGGCTTGATGGGGGTCTCCACAACTTCTCTGGGCAACCTGGCCCAGTGTCTCACCAGTCTCATGGGCAAGAACTTCTTCCTCATGTTTCATCTAACCCTGCCCTGATGTAGTTTCAAACCACTGCTCCTCATCCTGTGGCTCCATGCCCTGGCAAACAGCCCCTTCCCAAGCTTTCTTAAAGACTCCTTCAGGTATTTGGGGTGTTTGCTTGATTCTTATCCTGATCATCACATGCGACTTCAGAAACTGTGAGGCTACAAATTACTGGATGTTTTCTTTATTTCAGTCTTTTTCCTTGATCAAAATACTTGGGAATTCACATATTTCCAGGATTAGATGAAACCAGGCAGGAATTTAATTGTCACAGAAGTCCCTTCTCAGAGGCAGAGGTGATGCAACACTTTGGCATCTGTATCTTGCAGAAGATTTAAAACATATTTTGTATCAGGTGACAAATGATAACTATAAAACTATGACTTCATGTGGTGCAAGATTAAATCCTTCCTCTCACTTGTCAAAATAAAGGCTTCCAGTTGTGCCATTTAGCATTTTAATTGAGGGCTTTGTTCTGGGTGGGAATTACATTAACGCTGTGTTCTGTTCTCTGAGTAATTTTGTTATGAAATGAAGTGTTGGGGAAGGGAGAAAATATATCAACATACGTACAGTAATATTCCATGAATTAGAGTGATGTACTACTGTCCCCTGACCTTTTCTATCTGATGAAGTTTGACTGAATGGTCATTGCACTTCTCCCTCATTAACAAACCCAACACCCAAGAGCTGAATTGATGACATGGGACTGAAGTCAAGGAATGGGATAATGAAAAAGAGAAGAGCAGACGACAATGTCTAGGAGAACACACATAGATGTTCCCTGACACACACAGGATGTCAGCAATTGGAGGTGACCTCAAGAGATCATCTAGTCCCATCCCCCTGCCAGAGCAGTAACACCCAGACCACATCACACAGGA
Organism: Turnix velox; assembly: GCA_013400935.1. Lineage (NCBI taxonomy): Eukaryota > Metazoa > Chordata > Aves > Charadriiformes > Turnicidae > Turnix > Turnix velox. Next base: position 7,720 of record VZTY01021476.1, on the reverse strand, counting down.
AGGTGTCCAGGTGGGGTTTGAATGTCTTCAAAGAAGAAGAGCCCACACCCTCTCCGGGAGGTTCTCTCACCCTCATCCTCACAAAGTTTCTTCTCCTCTTTCTGAGGAACCTCCTCTGTTCCAGCTTGCACCCTTTTCCTCTTGTCCTGTCATTGGATGTCACCGAGAAGAGCCTGGCTCCATCCTCCTGACATTCATCCTTTCCAAATTCATAAACATGAATGAGGTCAACCCTCAGTCTCCTCCAAGCTGAAGAGACCCAGCTCCCTCAGCCTTTCCTCACAAGAGAGATGCTCCAACCCCTTCATCACCTGTTTCTCTACGCTGGACTCTCTCCAGCAGTTCCCTGTCCTTCTTAAACTGAGTGAAGGCCCCACAACTGGCCACAACACTCCAGATGTGGTCTCACCAGGACTGAGCAGAAGGGGAGGAAAACCTCTCTCCACCTACTGACCATGTCCCTTCTAATACACCCCAGGATGTCACTGTCCTTCTTGGCCACAAGGACACATTCCTGGCTCATGGTGACCCTGCTGCCCATCAGGACCTCCAGATCCCTTTCCCCTCCACTGCTCTCAAATACCTCATTCCCCAACTTCTGCTGAAGTTGTTCTTGCCCAGATGCAAGACCCTACACTTGCCCTTTCTATTGAGGGACAGAATGAGGGTGGAAAGTGCTCAAGAGCTAATACTTTCTGGGACAAAAAAAAAGTCCTCCTAAAATTCTGCTGCTGCAGGAAAACACCAGAGTGAGTGAAATATTAAGGCTTAAATCAGACAAATACATCACTTGTCTAGACAAGACTTAAAGTTTCCTGAGCAAAGGATTTTGCATCAAATATTTATAAGAGGAATTAAATCCTAACGAGCTGATAGTCACCAGAGACACACAAGAGGACCATGAGGGGCGTATAACAAATCAGCCAGTGGAGACCATCATCTTGGTCATAGAATCATAGAATGGTTTGGGTTGGAAGGGACCTTCAAGATCATCTAGTTCCAACCACCCTGCCAGCTGGGCCAGGCTGTACAATGCCTCATTCAGCCTGGCCTTAAACACCTCCAGGGACTGAGGGACAATGTCTCTAATCAACCTGATGTCACACAAGAGGAGTGCAAGCTTGGAATAACTCTGTACCCATCACCATTCCTAGCCAGCACTGGTGTTCTGGGTAACCAGAAGGAGGAACAAAATGCCTTTTGTAGAGGTTGAAAAAGTGAGTGCTGTTTCTATAGATGAAACTCTAGCTATTTTTCAGCTGCTGTTTCTTCAGCTGGAATTAACTCCATAGTTTTTCATGGAGTTACTTCAAGCTTGTAGGGTCATGGTCCTTCCTTGAATCAGGGAGAATCATGGCACATTATCACCTGTCCAGCTAAACAAGGCAATTACTAACAGCCAGGTAAATAATATGGAACATTTTCAGATTCCCATAATTCAAAACCTCTGGACAAAGCAATTTAGAACAAGAGACCTTAATACTTTCTTCTGGTTTTAGGTATGAAACGCCTGCAAATTCAGTCTGTCAGCTTCATCTCTCATTTAGATGCACTTCCTTTTGATCCCAGAGAAGAAATATATCCAAATTTTCCACAAGAAATGTCTTGGAGGTAAATGGCATCCAAATATTGCTCTGCAGAGCTGAAAACCAGGATGGTGTTGGTGATGGATTCATGGTGCATTGCACAAGGATATAGAGGCATCCTTCCATTAAAGTCTATGACATTATAGTTCAGGATATATTTAACCTTTAAAACAAATCATTTTTATTTCCCTCCTCCCCTTGAATTCAAAGCACTTTGTTTTGTTTTCTTTTCTTTTTCCATTTAGTTTTGTTTTGGTTTGTTTTACTCAGCTCTAGTGAGGACTCACAGTACTCACTTGGAGTTACTGTGTCGTGTTCTGGAGCCCTCAACATAAGAAGGACATTGAGCTATTGGAGTAGGTCCAGAGGAGGGCACAGAGATGATGAGAGAGAGGGAGGGAGCAGCTCCCTTCTGAGGACAGGCTGAAGGAGTTGGGGTTGTTCAGCCTGGAGAAGAGAAGGCTCAGGGGGGACCTGACTATGACTATGACCTCAGAGTAGCTTCTCAATACCTGAAGGAAGGGGGCTACAGAAAGGCTCAGGGAGGACTTTTGAATAGGGTCCAGGATGGCAGGACTAGTAGTAATGGATGCAAATTGGAAGAGGGGAGATTTGGGCTGGAGAGAAGAAAGAAGTTCTTTGCTGTGAGGGTGGTGAGACACTGGAAGAGATTGCCGGGAGAGGTTGTTGATGCCCCCTCAAACCCTGGAGGTGTTTAAGGTCAGGCTGGATGAGGCACTGAGCAACCTGGTCTGGTGGGGGGTGTCCCTGTGCATGGCAGGGGGGTTGGAACAAGATGATTTTTAAGGTCCCTTCCAACCCAACCCATTCTATGATTCTGTGTTTGCCTGGCTTCTTCAAGCCTTTTTCTCTGGCAGAAATGGAGTAGTGGACTTGATGGGAAATAACAGTAGGAACACAAAGATCTCCAAGAGCATCCGCTTAAATTGAATGAGTTTCACTGTAAATGAGTGTGAAATTGGGCTTTCCACAGGTTGTCTGGACTGGTGAAATGCTTCTTTGCCTTGGGGCTGTCATCCAAATCTATCTTCAGAAAAGGCTCTGTCTATCATTTAAACTCTCAAAACCTCCCAGATAACAGAGGGGAATAAATATCATAGGTTTCCTTTTGATTTTTCCATTTTTCTTTGATATGTCTCCCCCCTCCATTCAGTTTCCACAGCACGATTAGCCCCTGATTTCTTTCTTGTGTATTATATATAATCATTGTACAGAATTTATCAGAGAATGACAGTATGTCAGGGGTTGGAAGGCATCTGGAGAGATCATCTACACCCATCCCCCTGCTGGAGCACGAACACCCAGATCAGGTCGCTCAGGAAGGTGTTCCATGTTCCTCATTCATGGCTATAGATATGACCAGGGTGAGTGTCAGGAGGATGGAGCCAGGCTCTTCTCAGTGACCTCTGATGATAGGAAAAGGGACAGTGGGTGCAAGCTGGAACACAGGAGGTTCCAAAGAAATAGGAGAAGGAACTTTGTGAGGGTGAGGGTGAGAGAAGAGTGGCAGAGGCTGTCCAGAGAGGATGTGGGGTCTCCTTCTCTGGAGACATTCAAACCCAATCCGGATGTCTGGACCTCTCTGGGCAACCTCTTCCAGTGTCTCACCACCCTCACAGCAAAGAACACCTTTCTTCTCTCCAGCCTAAATCACCCCTCTTGCAATTTACATCCATCACTCCTAGTCCTGCCATCCTGGACCCAGCCTTTCTGTAGCCCACTTCATGTATTGTGGGACCTGATATGGGTATTCCTGCTCCAGCAGGGGGATGGGACTAGATGGTCACTTCTGGTCCCTTTGAATCTCTGATATCCTGGGATTCTGTAAATTTGCCACCTGGCAATGTTTTCTGAGTAATGTAAATGTAGAGTGTTCTTCTGTTCTGTGTGATCCAGCACTTGATCCTCAACTCAAATCCCTGCAGACACTAGGATTAATGCTGTACTTAAGCACCTTTTGTTAGCAAAGACAACATTTCACCATGGGGATCCATCCTCTGTGGATTTACTGCTGGCCAGGACAAGGATTTTACCTAGAGATGTGGCATCAGGCTGTGGCTGGGCAGGGACCTAGCCAGCCAAAATTCCCTTTCTCTCTCAGAAGCCAGACCTTTTGGCCTCGAGTGATAATTGAGTCAGAACTGCAGCAAATTAGGGAAAACCTTGAAGAATGAAGCAGTCAGAAACCCCACAACAGCAGAAAAAGATAATAAAAGGGAAGCAATTTAGCCATAGGTGCAGGCAAAAGGGAAGACAGGGAGCTATTTCGAACAATACCTGGCTTTGATGCCTTCATGTTTCAAGAGTTTTCAGTTAACTCATGGCTGTGCAGGTTAGCTGTGAAACTCTATCACAGGATTTTAAGAAATTCCACTCCAAATAAAAACTAAACTTATGATTGAAGTTTGTTTTGTTTGTTTTCTTCATGAGAGATTTTAAAAAGCAAACAAGAGCTCGGTGAGTTTAGAAATCCACTTAAGCCTATAATAAAGTGCTGCCTTTTTTTAATGTGACTAAGAACCATGAATAAAACAACTTGAAAACAGCATGAAATTGTTAAAATCATAGAATGCTTTGGATTGGAAGGGACCTTCAAGATCATCTAGTTCCAATCCCCCTGCCATGGGCAGGGACACCTCCCACTAC
>VZTY01021473.1:457454-495892 GCA_013400935.1 Turnix velox | reverse complement strand
AGTCTTTGACTAAGTGATTTGCTTTAACTCTGAGAAAAAACCTCTCTCTCAAGTGAGTTGGAGTCATCAGTTAATTTTTAATTTCACTCTGTCAAGATGTAATTTTCTGTTTCGTTACTAACTATACTGCTTCAGGTAGATGTCATTCTTTGTGACATTTCAAATTATGACATTTTTACTTAAAAATTGTAGATCACTGCTTTTACATTATTGACAGGATTGTTAAAAAATCTTGGTGGTTATTTATTTCTGGTTGGTTGGTTTAACTTTTTGCTTTTTTATTATTTAAATATTTTTTCCTTAATTTCTGCTTAAGTTCATCCCTGCAGTCTTCTGTTAAATCCAAATATTTACACCCTGATCTGAGTACATGCACAGAAATACTGTTTTGACTACAGTGAAAAGAGTTGACTAGTAAGAGTTGTCAGGATATATCAGCTAAAAAATGCCCCACATTTTTAATGAATACATGATTTTATATCCCAAGAGAAATAATTCCTGTATTTTTAATATGTGTGATAGTATTGCAAGTCATACTACATGAATTTCAACATTTTGAACTATGATAAATGTGTATATATGTATGTATACAGATCATTTTTCAGCATCCAATATTTCTGACTTCAATAACATTTGAATGATGTAGAAAATATTACATTCAGTATCAGTTAGGCTCAAAACAGTGAGGATTCTTTCCAAATCAGAGCTTTAATCTAAACACAGCAAAAAGATGAAAAGAATACTTACATTAAAATTATGTTTAGTTCCTGGAGAAAGATACAGAAAACACTGTCAAACTTGGTTAGTCAATTCAAAATTTTTAAAATCCTAAACCTGAATTACCTGAATACAGGTAATAGCCTGAATACAGCTGCAAATGTCTAGATGAAATACAAATTAAATGCAATAGGGAACTAATGTATTCAGTATATTCTGAATAAAGCTGTACTTTGCCTTTTTAAAGCATGTGCTGTGTTTTTACCTTTACTTCACTTAAAATCAAAACCTTTTTACTAAGTTTTAAAAGAGAAAATTTCCTAAAAGATTAGGAGTTAGGAGACCTGGATTTAAGTTTATGCAGTTTCATTTCTCGCATCCCAGGACACTACCACAGCCACCCAAACTCCTGATATTTTGTTGAAATGTATGTCCTTCATATCTCCCAATGAAATCAGTCATTGTGCAGCAAGTAGTGCCAGAAACATGGCAAGAAAGGTAAATAAGATCCCAGTGAAACTGATCACTTCAAATTCTGTAGACAATACAGCAGCATGCTGCATATACGAGTTTGAACAAGACTAAAAAATATTGAATTAGTATTTATTGTCTTACATCTAGACATAAGTAAACTAAATCAGTACATTAAGCATTTTTAACTCTGTAAAAAAGGACGTAGCATTTTGTAAAATATGCAGCATGTAATACATCACTTCAGTGGAGACTTGCAGTGTAGGTCTTCAGGCATGTCAGAGGAACACATACTCAAGTAGTGAAATGTGTGAGAGAAGTCTAAAAGAATTTTTTTTTAAATGCATGGGACAACATGCTTCTGTATGAATCTGGAACCCCAGGATTAGATCCAAGCTGATTAACCCATGTATACAACTTTGCCTTCCCTTTTAAAATTGAGAAGACTGGGCAGCAAGATCAAACATGCAGGTCAGAATTAGAATTATAAAATGTGTTGCATTGAAAGGGGCCTTCAAAGGTCATCTAGTCCAAACCCCCTGCAGTAACACCCCTAGCACCAGATCAGGAACTGGAACAGGTTGCCCGGACAGGTGGTGGATGCTTCATCCCTGGAGGCATTTGAGAACAGGCTTGATGAGGCTCTGAGCAACCTGATCTAGTGCAGGATGTCCCGGTGTACTGCAGAGTGGGTGGACTAGATGACGTTTGAAGGTTGATTCTATGATTCATTGATTTCAGAATTACAGATTAAATGTAGAAATTTATAAAACAAAATTTCAATAAAATAAGATTAAATCTGCTTTAAAAAAGGCTGAGATTTTTGTTTGTCATTGAAGTTTTTACTTTCTGCATTTCTGCTGATTTCAAAGTCTTGATGAAAGAACAGTTTAGATCATAATTTTTCAGATTATTTGGTTCAGATAGAATTTAACTTGTCAGATCATCAAACTATATTGCCATTCATATTTTGCACTGGTAAGTAGTTATTTGCGAGACCTTGTGCCTGCTCAGTCCTCAACAGGCAAAAGAAAAGGATACTCAAATTGACATTCTTGCTCCTATGTAGTAATACAAAGAAATCCAAGTACTAATTGGAAAATATTGTTTGCAATGTTGGTAAACAGGCCTCATGACTATCTGCTATTATGGCAGAGGATTGATAGGTGCATTTGATAAAAAATCAAGATCTTGATAAAAAAAACCTGAAGGAACAGCACTACCTAGAAAATTTTAAAATGTGTTTAATGGCATAACAAAATATCTTTGCATAATAAGAATAAATAAACAAAGTGAAAGCTCATTTTTATTTCACTGGCATATTGACAATAATTTTTCATAACTCCAGAGAAGGGAGATGTAATTCTAGACATTTTTCTACTTTATTTTAGTAATGCGACTCTTTCAGAATATGAAGTAGATAGCTAAGAAGCATTACAGATATGATGCATTATAATAGCAGTTGTACAGCACATTTGGTCTTTTTTTTTTCCTTGGTTTCCTTTGCTCAGCAGGCAACTGATTGGTTTTTTTACACAGGAAATGTTTGTTTTCATTAATTGAAACATAATGCATCATCTGATTTTTAAGGGAAAATGTACATAGAGAACAGATTACAGACACATAGTAACATGAATGTTTGATGCATGGTCAAGAGTGTGAATATAGTCTGCTGGAACAAGAAAAAATTAGGACTCAATTAATGTGTTGGAGCTTGAAGTAGGTATAAGCTCTCTTGAGTTTGCAGTAGAACTTTGTATATCATATCCCTGATAGTATATTATAGTAGAATAAATAATGATGAATGCTGATTTTTATATATATATATACAGACATATTTTTCTGGATGGAGTAATTATTTATACCTGCCTACCTATTTTATGGTTTATGTCCATGATGCTTACTAACTTCTGTCATGTCTTTAAGTTGTACAACGTACCTCTGATAATCATTTTTCTCTGAGTAAAACCTGACTCCTATCAAAGTGCTATGCATGGGAGAGCCTAGAATAGTGAAGGATGTCAGGCATATGCTTATCAGATTCAGTATCTCTTGTGGAACAGTCAGAATATTATCTCCTCTGCATCAGATGTATTTTTACCCAGCAGCTGTATATTTGTTGCTCTCAGGAATGATGTTCCTGAGGATGAGCTGAAACAAATATATTAAAAAATATTAAAAATTTAGTTCTCTTATGGAATTGGATTATCAGATGTATGGAGGATTTAAGCATCATAACATTTGGTTTTTTTCACATTACTAATTCCTAAGGCTAAATTTAGGTGACTAAGGTCTCTGTAGAAGTACTTGAGTTAATCAATGCCCAAGTTTCAACTCAGAAAGACTTCGTTTTCTTTCTAGTCAATGCTGTGAAAAGAAATGTCAATAATGCATATTTTTTTAGTTGTTGCTGGGTGATGTTTATAGATTTCAAGCATTCTTTTCAGCTTCCCATAGATGCTGGGGAGAATAACAGACATGACAGAATAGCCACTGGAATACGCTGCATCACAGATTTTATGCTCAATATAAACAGAGATCAGTCAAGGATCAGGAATATATTGTCACTTCTCAGGAAATTACTGACACCTATTAGTGAGAGTAACCTCTACCGTAGTTATTTGCTATTTTCTATTTCTCATATCTTTCTATTAAACTGTCATTATCTCAACGCATATTTTTTTCTTCCTTTTAGTTTCATTTCTTTTTCTCCTTCTTCTCCCCACCCTTCCCTTCCAGGGGCAAAGTAGAGAACTGCGGAAGTGGCTAGTCATGCGTGGTGTTGAACCACATCAGTTCCAAAACAGCTATTAAGTGCAGGAAGACATTAACCTGAAACATGGAAACAGCAAAGTTGCATCATCAGGGAAGAGTTTCAGGCAAACAATTTTTGTCTTCAAACTAATTAACTGCATACAAGACAACAACAGTATGTCTATGTATTTTTCATAAGCAGACCTATTTAACTCTGAAGGTATTCAAGTAACTCTGCTAGATTCCAGACCAATTAACACTTGAGGGAGAGGGAAGATCTGCTTAATTATATGAAGTTCTTACCTGCAAAGCTTATGTAATGTTTTATGGATGGTACGAGTGACACAGCTAAAACCATCAAACACAACACCAATTAAAATCAAACAAAAAAAAAGACTTTAACTGCTGGCTATCAAATATGTATGATAAAATGTTGAATAGTGTTTCCCTTTCTTTTGTTTTCCATCTAGTTCAAATTATATGTAAGAATAAAGCTGTATTATTTTGAATGCTTTAAATGGACAAAATTATGCAGTTTGAATGTAAAAATAACTGAAAGTATAGTTGGCAATTGTATTTTATTTTTGAAATTTATTGGAACATTATTGAAAACCAGGTGATTTTCATTTGGATGTAAAATATAAAATTATAGGAATCTGTCTTAGCAAATAAGAGCTGAAAGTTTTGATCTTAGTTTTTATCTCTCTTCTATGCAATTTATATCACACTGTAGCTTCTGGCTATATTTAATCATTTTAAGAAAGTGCTTCCGACTGCAAATCTAATGAAATCTTGTCAGAGTTTTGGTAGGGTTTCTTTTTGAAACATTATGCAAACTAACTTTATCTAAGAGTAGAAAATTTTAACGGTCGCAGATTCACTTTATATCATTATGATGAACTTGCCCTGTCCAGAGGCAGAAATTCAACAAAGCCAAGTACTTGTGGGTCAGAACAATCCTAAACACAAAGACAAGCTGGGCAGAGAACGGATTGAGATTGGCCCTAAGGGAAACAGCTGTGGGGGTATTGGGTGATGAGAAGCTCAACACTAGTCAGCAGTATGCACTCACAGACAAGAAAGCTGACTGCATCAGAAGAAGCAGGGGTAGTGGATTAAGGGAGGTGACTCTCTCCTTCTATTCTGCTTTCATGAGACTCTACTTCGAGAGATGCATCCAGCTTTGGAGTTTGGTTAAAAGATGAGGAAGCGGAGGACTAGTATGTTCATACATGACCATAGAAAAGATTCAACTAGGGTGTAAATGAAACCCAGCTGAAAGGAAAAACTACTTTTTCCCCCTAGGAGCAACAGGTCTGCAGTCGGGGACTCTCTCCAAGAACTGAGATGCCATCTTACCCTTCCAAGTTAAGAGCCCCACATTATTTGGTGAGTGACTATACATTTGGGATCTTTGTTTCTAGAACTTGAACATCCTTAAATCAGCTGCATAATTTAACTCATATTTTTGTATCTTCAGCCTGTGCTTTCTTAACATTGTAAAGGTATTAAGCAGTTTGGTTAGCATAAGGTTGTTTGCTTTGAATAGAGTTTATTTTGCATTTTTCACCTGCCTCTTTCATTTTCTTGTTAGCCTACATGACAATGGTAAGATTCACTTTCTAGAAATATTGAAAAACTTCTACTGATCTCTGTCTAACATGCAGGAAGCTTCTGGTACTTAATTTTTAGTAACCAATAAATTTCTAATTCAGTGTAAGCAGGACAGATCTTCATGCTCTGCTTACTTTATGCACCAACAACATAAACTACTTTCCTGCGGGTAGCAAGCCATGCTATTGGAAACAACTTAGGATCCTTCACTTCTCCTTCAGAGCTCCTTCGACACCCTAGGTAAGGCATGTGTCAAAACACACTGTACACGATTGATTGGTTAAACCAAAGCCTTAATGCAGGAATAAATTAAAAGTTAGTTTGGAAGGACAACACAAGAGAGTGGGCAATGACTCCACTCTGCCACTGAGGAAGAAGCAGAGAAAAATAGGGTGGAAAAGAAATTCAGTATAACCTGAGATACTATGAGACAATGCTCTTTATATAATTTTAAGTTGTTCCTACCTAATGATGCTACTGTTTGGCCCTCTCCACAGTTTTCCTCTGGCCAATTTGTGTTTGAGATGGAACATTCAGACCCTCTTTTTAACTTGCGAAAATTTTGTTTGTCTTTATATGTTCTTGTTCCTGTTTATCTTTTCAAATCATGTCTGATTATGGCTAGATTCCCTGGTATTTAGCTGTTATTGAATGCAGTAATGAAAGAAACCATAGAGATACTTAATTATCTACACAGCAGGTGTCCAATGAAGAAACTTAATTCTAACCTTTTCCTCTGTGATAAGATAATTAGTTGGGTATAATTGCTGCTAATATAAATATTCACTGATTGCAAACTGTGGTCTAAAGGCTGTTTCTATGGAGAAAAAAAAAAGAAACAACAAATTAAAACAAAAAAAACCCCACCAGATTTCTTCCATAAAACTACAGGAGTGCTGTTGCTCACTTCTAGACAAATACAGACTTTGCATGAAGAAAAAAAAGCCATCAAATTTTACGTATCTTTACAGTGAAATATAATACATTACTCTGACTGGATTAAAAATTCTACTCATTCATGAACAACATTACTAAGGGCATTCTTTTGCCTCCCTTTACTGAACAGTGAATTCCTCTTCCTGCAGTCTTTCTTCAACTGTCCTTGCAGGTGCCAGAGCACTTTATGGTGAAAGTGAAGTTCTTTCTTTCTTTTTTTTCTTTTCTTTTAATACAGTTAATGTTACGACATGATGACCTTTAATGTTGTCCATATAAATATTTCAAAGGAGTTTTCTGGGCAAAGACTTTTGTTAAAAATGAACAATTATACCAAAAAATAACTTGCATACTGACAGGCAAAACACTATATACTAAGATGTGAATAAAAAAATATAAAAGTGGAGTGAGTTGTTTTTCCTTCTCTTAGAAGAGTGGGGAATAAAGAGAGAATAAAGAATTGACTTGATCAAGAAAAAAATTTCTGATAAACTACTTTTAAAATGTCTCTAAATATTTCTATTTTTGGGGTTCTTTTTAATTACTAACATTATTTTTTCTAGTATTTTTTTCTTTAGAGCTATATGAACATTGAAACATTTTATTTTTCTTTTTTTTTAAATATAGTCTATTACTCTATGAAATATGAACAAGAGATTCACTCATTGTATATTATTCAGTATCCAGTCTGAGAATTCTCCCTTCTGAGAAGCAAAGGTTGATAGTTGGGGTTAATATAACTGCATATTTCTATTCATCTATCTCACCACACATATCCTAAGTGCATATTTGAATTGCACTTAATGAGGTTTCTCACAGTTTATAGGCTCTGCCTGCACCATAGTAATTAGTACTGAGGCATTACTCACTTTTTTTATCTTACTAAGAGATTCATTTTAGCCCTTGTAAGTGGTCCTGCTATTTTTTGCTTCATTGCTTTGCTTTATTGAACATTATATGACATGGTAAGCAATTAAGTATAATCGTGGAAGAAATTAAATCGCAAAAAGTACATTAATGGTCAAGCTTAAATCCATAAAATCAGTGGAACTCCTGTTAAGGTTGAAACCATACTTACTTTACCTTCTATGCCTATGAATTGCAGCTTGTATTGGATCCAAGTTCAATTATTCCTTTCATCTCAGTAGCTATAAGAAATGTGGAAGAATAACGACATTGTTTACTAAACAATTAATTTTATTTAATTGTGGGTCTTTCAAGAACTCAATATTCTGGTGATTATAGTGTAATCTTTTCAAAGACCACATTAAAAATGTGTATGGACACTATCAATGCATGCAAATGTATCTAAGCATCTCCAGATGACCTATGCCTGAAATCCTTTGATCAATATATTTTCATAATCACAAAGTTACATTTATAACATGCATAAACAATGTCCTCAAAAGACCCATGTACAGACTCAAATGCATCTTTTTGAAATGGATTTTAATTTCTATGTGTAAAAAATATTTTAAGTGCATTTCAGAAACTAATTTCTGTTGCACATTGACAAAGAGTGGCTTTTCAAGCATTTTTGGTATTAATTTATACTGAAGAGGATCTGTTCCACTGTATGTGGCCTTGAATAGAGAAAAAGTAGAAAAGGCCTCTTGTTCTCATTTAACTTGCTTTGAAGTTAAAAAGGAGATTATTCATAGGCTCCAGTATTCAAACACTTTCAATTCATGGTAAAAAGTTATGTACACTTATAGAAAGCTTGCATGAAAAACATCTTACAACAGATTGATAGTGAAAGCAACAATGTTATATATTAAAAATCCTTGTAAATGCATTCAGTTAGCATGAACCTTTACTTCTATTTACAGGTAAATTTCCAGCAAGGAAACATTATATTTGTGTGAAAAGGTAATTTCATTTAATTTAAAAGTGTTCTCTGAACTTCTTTTATTTTTAAAACTATTCTTAGTGCCTGATTAACAGAAACTTCCATTTGATAGTTTTTAAGAATATTCTCAGTCCTTAGGCAGACAAATTGTATTTTTAAGGAACATTGTTTATTACCAAATGTCTGAGAAACATAAAATTAGGATAATAAAAGAAAATAGAAAAGAATGTACTCAAAAGTTTTGACCAAAAAGGAACATAAAGAAATACATAAATACATTATAATAATATTTTTTGTTGTAGAGTATGGACTTCTTCTGTATCAGAGTACTTCTAATAGGCAGCTTATTAAAATTTTGTAAGATAAAAATCAGCTTTCTCTTTCAATCTGTCAAAACTATTTCTTTGAAGTAAACAGTAAAAAAGATAAATAAATATTGAGGAATCAACATTTATTGGAATATTAACTCAACTATGTAAGGAGAAAAGTTTCAAAAAAAAGTCAGAAAGTCAGACATATCAGAAAAAAGGTTTAAAATGCACTTTACCCTCACCTATATTTATGGTCCTCCATTATGCTGCCTCTTAAGTTTTACTTCTGTCTCCATGAGCCCTGATTGTCAGTGCCCTGCTCTTCTCAGAGCATCTCTGCTTGACCTGTACCTTTAGTTAAGAGACAAAAAGAGTCTTTTCTCTGCTTATACAACCATGGGAACTTCTGTTTCTTAACAAATTTGCTTGATCAGAGAGAAAGACCAATTTATTACTCCATTAAAACTAATCATGTACTCTTCCAGTGACTGAAAAAATAAATAGAATTTATGCTTCAACAGTCTCTTTTGAAAAGGTTTCAGTGTCATGCTGATTTAGTAAATTACCTTAACAGGTAAAATTCCAAAGTGGGAAAAAAAACCCAAAACACAAAAAACCCAAAAAAATTACTCAAGGAAAAAAAAAACTTCAAATCTTCCACTACTTTTTAAACTTGAGATTTGTCCTATTTTTCCTGGACAGGTTACTGTAAAAGTCAATAGGATATTAAAATTCTTCTCATAAGTTTTCTCAAGTTATTATGTAATGAGATCCAAAGAGTGTCATGATATACAGGGATAGGTATAAATCTAGAGACTAGTATAAATACTCCTATGCATAAATCTCTTTTTTCTTTCTTAGCTAAAAAATAGAAAGTGAATACTTGAACTTGTCCCAGACAGAGTAGTCCCAATCTAAACTGTAAGTCATACTCCAAAATATTTCCTGTCCTTCGTCCTTAGTGAAGAGGCAAATATGAACACTATTTATAATATTTCTGTTAGAGAATATTTGCAATAGTTCAATAATTCATAGTGTGTGATTATTATCATTTTAATTCAACACCAGGTTTTTTTATAAGAAGGGATATAATCTTACCATACTACAGTGTTTGAGCTAGTATGTACTGAATGGCGCATACAAAATCCAGTCTTTTTATGAGTAGATTGATGCCTCTGCTGAAGTATAGCAAAGCAAATTGATTAGACTGTTCTTTCTATAAATGAGTTTATGGATAAAATTAATTTTTATTTTCAAATCTCTGCAGCTTATAATTCAAAAGTAAAGCTCTACATTCTGAAATAAATCCCTTACATATCTGTTTTAGATAAGTCGTCTTGATTTATTTAAAAAGATGGAAAATCAATTTTTTATTATGTAAGATCACAAGAAAAAAATATCTTGGGGAAAAACTCTTGACTTAAAGAAGAAAGGAAGAATGGAATGATTCTTTTGCATGTTCTATAGAAAGTCACAGTTGCATAAAATTAGATTAACCACTGATAGTTTAAAATAGGCTTATAGTTTTGATTTTATTCTTTAAAGGAAAAATCCTTGAACTCTCCCTCCCTACTGTAAGTGTAGATTAGCATTAAGGAAAACAACTTTTGCTATGTAATGGATATGTAACCCACTGTAAACCTATTACTTGTAACAGAACTCAGACAGGAAAGAACTATCACTTTTCAAGCAGCATTTTTTTCCTTATCATACTTTTAATATGCAATAATAACAGAAATCTCACCTCATTGTTGGAACAAAAGTGTCATTGTGATAAGAAAGCCACTGAGCATCAATGACAGCAGTTTAGAATTGGTATTCAGTTCCTTAATCTCCATGTGAGACATCTCAATTTATCCTAAAGAACCAATGAATTGAAGTGTCATCAAATAGCAAAAGAGGGAATGCAATTATGAAATATGCTTTTAAATATAACATCCTTTCATTTTTTTTTCTTTATTCAATGTTATCTTACCAGGTTTGAGACAAAGGCTATTGAAAGTACTTAATTCAACAAAGTACTCTTTAGTAATAGTGAAAGCTAATTGTGTTTTGCTGACTAGAAAAGTAAAAATTTGCATCATCTATTGAAAGCTTTTATGTTAGGATTATGGCATATGCTAGCAGAGAGAGAAAGGCTCCTTCTAAATTTATTAGAGTTAATTCTGACTAGCCAGTTCAGTTCATTAAATGCTTTTCTACCTAAAATCACTGTGGATTAATTCTGCCACTTTTTGTTGTTTATATCTGATGTCAAGGCTAAAAGTAACAACAGCATGGAAGTGGCAGAGAGTATTTTGTAGTGTAAGTCTTCACATTAACAAAGTGAATCATTCAAAGCCAGAAAATAAGCTTTAAAATATGAAGCTTAAATACTGAAAAATATATTGAGAATTGCCTAGTCTTCATGGAAAGATGCAGGATAGTAGTGTGATGCCGGTGTAGTAAAAATTGCTGTCATAATAAAAAGTGGTGCACTCAATGACTTGAAGCTCAAACCAAAAAAAATCAACCTTGAAATAAGGTGCATTTTCCTAGCTGTGCTGGTAATTAAAACCAGGAAAACTTTCACAGGAAGCAATAGACTAATTAGTACTTGCAGTCTTTAAAATTAGTTTAGTTGTCTTTAAAAGCATAATGCCTTAATCAATTCTTTCAGATAAGCATTACTCTTTACTTGAACTTGGAAAGAATGGACCAGAGTTGAGGATAGTTTTTTCTGATAGTGAAATCTGTGACTATATAAGACAGTTATTCCTATAATTTTTTATTTACCTTTGAGCAGATCAAGATGTTATTCTTAAAATTTGCATATCTGTGAAGAGGAGAAATTTCAAAATACTGAGTTTCATGAACTTTTTCTCCTATTCTGCATTTTCACTTCAGAAGTGAAGACTGAGCCAGTAAGTTTTCACCTTTTGCAGCTTTCCCCTTTGAACATCAATTGTAGGTTATTTAATGGAAGACACAAGAGAAGCAGATCTGTTTCCTTAATAGTACACAGAATCCTCTCTGGCTACTGGCTGCCATATCTTGCCCAATAACTGAAGCTCCAACTAAAAAATATACTATTTCTTCAGATGGAGCTCAACAAAAGCTCTGAGAAAAGTGTCCTTCCTTTTCCATATGGAAGCATTTATTTTTTACCTGAAAGGATAACATAGGTACTGGTATTATAATCCAATCTGGTTTGACATAATCAACATTTCTTACCTTTGTGAAACTCTCCTACACTGAAACCAGGCAGAGATTTTCACGTTTCACATGCTCCCTTCCTGTGTTACAGAATTTAGTCCCACTGTAAATTAAAGGCTCTGTAATGACTAGTAACTAAATGTCTTGGTTTACACCGGATTGACTGAAGATAGGTGCTCTTCCCCACCTCTTGCTCCAAGGAAACAAGGAGGAGAGATAAAAGTATTAATAAATTTATAAGAAAATAGTTACTAATAAGTGCTTATAATATTTATAATAAAATTTAAAGAAATAATGAAATAGATACATTATAAACTAAATCAGTATCAAGCCCCCAGGTGATGTCACCAGCAGGCACAAGGGAAGCACCAGAGTGGACTTGGCAATGGGTTGGAACTGGTTTCCAGAGCTGCACTCACCTCATTGCACTCACTCAGTATCCTATGCATCAGGATCAAAGACAGACGTACAGAAAGTGTCTGTTTGCCAGATTTTGGGATGTCAGCCATTGAAGAAATGAGGCTAACTCTTTGATCCTTCAAAAGGCTGTAAATAAAAGTCTGTAAATGTAACCATTAAAATCTGATTATTAAAAAATAAATTTAAAAAATAAGAAGTGACAAAAAACTAGCAAAAATGCATCAAATGATTGGAGTAATTTTTTTATATAAATTGTTACTGAAAGATAACTCCTCAAACAATAAACACAGGTTTAAAATACTTATAAGTATTTATTTATATATTCTGAGGAGAAATACTTTAATTAATCAACTTGTTTTCAAGGCCTATAAGAAAGACATTCTCCAACTTTGACAATGATGACTCATTATTGGCTGTAAGGCAAATTAGTTTGAAGAGTTCAGAGCACAAGAACTAACGCCAGCAATGATATAAAGCACTAAATGTATCTTTATTTTTCAAGACAAAAAAATGTGAGACAAATATATAATTCTAGGATCTGTATTAATTATTATTTTGAAGAAGAAAAGATTGAATACTTGCTATGTTTTCAAGAAGAAATTGCCTGCAAACTGAAATAGTTATCAGCACAAAAATGAGTGCTACAAATAAACATATAATTTTCAGTTAATATTCCCTAAATGTACCGTGTGTTTCAATTAACTGGATTATTTTTGTCTCGTTGACTCCATATGCTCATAAATTGAATTATACTAGAAGGTATATTCATAGAAGGCCATGTAAATTTGCAGATGTACTTCTGCAGAGAGTGGGGAAAAAAAGAAGAAAAAAATGAAGGAAAAAGGAAGACTTGTAATGCTAGTCAATGAGAAAACAACACCTCTAATGTGTAGTATAAACTGGAACTGTAAATAAATCTATTGTAACCTCCTTTAGGTTTAGGTCCTTTTAGGTTTTGTGGTCTCTTCTGCATCCTCACACAAGTGCAGCAAATCCAATTTCAGTTTTCTCAAAGGTACAGAAGAGTGCATCTGGGAAAAATGAGTTTGTACTGCATGTAAGAGCAAGGCTGCTCTCTCCTTGTCTCTCTTTAAGGTGTCTGAGGTGGTGCTAAAAGTAGCCTTCCAAGCCCTCACAATTGGATTTGATATCTCATATTCCCATTATGGGGAATTATGGCTTTCTTTCATCTATGTACTGAATTTACCCTCAGCAACAGACAAGCAAGAGTGCTTCTCCATACTTTTGCAGTTGGAAGGTCCTGGGCAGAAGAGTATAGCTGGGTCATCTGTGTCTCTCTGGGGGAGAGCATCGGTCATTGGTTGCAGTGACCAGTCCATTGCAAATGCCTTGGGTGTGACAGATTGGCCAGAGAAAGTCCTCACAATAAGACACTGTGCCAGTCTCGTATCACACTCACAGTAAATAATTTCTTTCTAATACCTAGACTATATCTACCCTTTTTCAGCTTAAAACGTTATTTCTTGTCCTGTCACCATATCTCCTTGTAAAATGTCCCTCTTCCACTTTCTTGTAGGCCAGTTTTAAGTACTGCAAAGCTGCTACAAGGTCTCCATGGAGACTTCTTTTTTCTAAGCTGAACAATCCCAACTCTCTCAGCCTGTCTTCATAGAAGATGTGATCCAGCCCTCTGATCATCTTCATGGTCTACCTCAGTATTCATAGATTCACCTCAGATAGTCATTATTCTCATATTCATACTGTTTCCCCAGTCTTATCTATTATAAATTCAAGTCTGTCTTTCTCTGAAACTGTGTCTGTAGTCCATTAATGGCCCATCAATCAGTGACTGAAGAGTCTTCCTTATCAGGCTTGTGTCTCTATGGATTTTCAACTTTTTCTCTGTCACTTTTTATTGCCTTTGAAATCATCTTTAGCCTGATAACTATAAAGAAACAGATGCTCTTACACTCCACATGGCTTTATAGAGACTTTTCAGTACTTAATAATATCAATTGCCTACCATGTTAGGGCAGCTTCTGAAACTGCTAACCAATCAGAACACAATGATACTATTTGATGCCCATCTGTTCAATAATATTACACCCAAATCCCTGAAGATTGTATGAGAAATATGACAAAACAGATGGCAAGCAATGATGATGATGATCAAAAGGTCCAGTGGGTTTGGGGAATATATAGAATCCCTATTCTTTCTTCACTACAGCAGAAAAAATTTTGATGAACTAGTAAGGTACAATTTACTCCTCACTGTTCCCAGCTGTAAGATGTTTGAACAAAATTATGTTTTCCTATGTAGCCAAAAATTGTAACTATGTAAAGTAAAAAGGAAAAAATTACACTAAATAATATTGCCAGACTTTTCACTTATTAGTTTAAAAATACACATTTCTGTTCAATTCATTTTAGAGACTGATAAGAATTTGAATCTTTACATACAAAAGTTATCTTCCTACTAAAGACAATATCGTAACACTGTGAACTTTCTACATTGTTTCCTGATCCTCTAGAACTTGCACAGTAAAATGGATACATTTAATCCACTTCAGGAAGTTTGAATTCACAGCCCCCAAAAGAGTACAATGAGCTTAAATACTGTCCCAACATCCATTCTGAAGATTCACCTTTCCCTTCAGTGGGTGCTTCCATGCATATGAATATTAGCATGTGAATGAAGTTTCATCTCCACAGTTTTAATGAATACAAAACTGTCTTTCCTGACCTAATATTGTTTAGTACAATTTGTGGATAATTTTTTTTTAAATAATATTAATCTGCTAGGGGAAGTTTTTTATTGCAGTGTTTATCTAGAACTGAAAACTGTCCTTGTTTTGGTTTCAATGTAGAACTTGTTAAATCCCTAAAATGTAAAAGGTATTAATAAATAAAAGGTGGAATTTGCTTTCATTCCTGTCACTAACAATTGGAATAAAAACTGCAAAGCCCAGAGGAGGATGAACAACGAGAAAATACAGAAAAAAAAATGAAAGTAAAACTTGAATGAGCAATACAGTTTCCAAAAAGGCTGTCACTATTACTCTTTCATTTCAGTTTTTCCACAGTATAGAAATAACCGTCATTCAAGTGCCAAAACCAATGCATCTGTTGAAATTATAATGTTGTAATTTTCTTATGATGTTATACTGCTACTATTGAAGACACTAAAGTCAGTTGTACAGTTGTATCTACACAAAATTCCTTGGAGGAATTTTCATCTTTCTGGGAAGAAACCCTTTGACCTGAGTAAGAGATAACTGTTGTATGTCCAGGTTTCCAGGAAGCAAGCAACATTTCTACAATATTGGGAAAGTTGTAATCCTCCATACCTGCTATATTAGGAAGCTCAAAATCTTTGAACATCTTAATATCTTTTGATGTATTCATGAACTGTGAGCTTCTGTGCAAGGTGCTTCCCACAAAATCCCTGGAGCATGAGTTTCTAAACTCAAGAAATTCAGAACAAGTGTACAACAAAGATATTTCAATTGTCTCATCATATATGGCAACTCCCCCATGAAAGCAATAGTCTATCCTTGTTCTATAACAAAAGATGGGGGGAAAATAATGATTTTATTCCTTACTCTATTTATTGTGATTGCTATGTTCAGTTCTGTTCAGTTCTCCAAACTGCTGCATTAAAATTCCTATATCCACAGAAAATTAAAGATGAAAGATTTTACTTTGCTTGGATGGCAGTAAAAGAATCATTGCTAAAGGCATCATTTCACACGTAAGAGTAGTGAAAGAGCACATCTGTATACAGGTCAGCAGAGCTTGAATTTATCTTCAAACTGAGGAATTAGGCGCAATTTCATTTGAAAGCTAGACCTTCTAGAAAGTCTTCTAGTGTTACAGTCTGGAAAATGTTGTGGGGAAAGTAGTTTTCTAAATCTGTCAATATTTTAATTTATTTCCTTCTCCCTTTTGTTAAAATGGGAAAGATAATTATTTAGAAAAACACTACTAATTTATTTATTCTAGAATACAAATATTTTGCCCTTATGTCTTTGAATGTACACTGAATGTCTTACATTCATTACAAAAGCCATACAAATGAGAGACACATATTTGGAGAAGGTAATAAGTTTTACATTTGTTTTCTTAGTAGATGATTTGTAACTACTGCATTAGTGTTTGCAGGGTAAGTACACAAAGAGTGAATAAATTAATTTTTTTTAATTCCCTTTTTATACTTAGATATTTGGTATTTATATTAATATTTTCAACCATTTGGATTATAAATGTCAACATTAAATTTTATGGCTATTAATAGAAAGGAAAAAAAGAAAGAACATATTTTCTCAGTGCATGACTATAAGATATATTCCTTCACAGTATCTGACTGTATCTGCTTAACAGTGTTAACTGTTATAGAACGTATATATTCTCACATGCTCTGCAGCTATACACAATGATGCATATATACAATATATCATATATCTGTTGTTCTTTTATACATGCATTTAGAGGAATACATGTATTACATGTGAATAAAATGTACTAAGCTGTTTTATTTACACACATTTAATGATATAATGAAAATCGTTATTGTATCTCTGTAACTTCATCTTGCTTATAAATACATCCTAAACATCATTCTTAGTAGACTATATAGCTGTTCACATGGAGGCAGTATCAATATTCCCTTAAAATTTATTACTGAAATTACACAATTGTTTTGATTACCCATGATGCATAACATTCCTAATAGAGGTTGTTCACATTCCCTGTAAATGATTCAAATTGAACATTCTTTATTTTCTGAAGGAAGTGTCCCTTTAGAAAGTGACATAATCAAGGTAAAAAGCAAAGTACAACCATGAGGGTATTCCCAGAGGTGTCAGACTAATTATTTTTAACTACTGAAAGACATGGCTCTTCAGAGGAAAAGCAGCCCACGTGCCCAAAGAATTTTATGTATTTATGTAATTCTTGAATTAAATACAAAATTTCCTGCTTGGGAAGTATTTTTAACTTTATTTTTAGGTAGAGATAGCATCAGGTCCCATACTGCCACAAAAAAATCACGTTTAATGATAAAAACTGTTTGATAAAGCTGTCTTTCCATGATGCCAGAGATTAAGGGCATAGGACTTGCCACTGACATTTCTGAAGTTGGAAATATATATACATATTATACATAAACATCGATATATATATACATATACAGTGAGAGACTGACTTAATCTTCAGCTTCTTGACAGCTTTATCATTATATAGTCTTTTGTCATACAGTCAAGTCTTCAGAACCTTTCACTCCTTATCAGGATGTTCAATGCAATAGTGATATAACTATCAAAGGTTCAGCTGCATGCCAAAGATTTCAGAAGGAAGCTCAGAAATTAAGTGCTCTGACTAGAGAAAAAAGGACTGTGATAGCACTCAAGAAATTAATGGACTGGAACTGCTCTGAAAAAAATAGTGCTAAACATTTCTGTGCCTAAATAACTATAAGTGATAAAACACACTTTCTGTTTCAGTGATTTAAAACTCTATATTAATATTTGATAAACTGAAACAATTTAATTATATTTTTATGATATTTGTAAGTCATATGAAATTATTTCAAATTGCAGTAAACTCCCTCTAGTATTTACTTACCTGTTACATAAGGTACTTTTAGGCATATGTAATTTAGAAAGATTTTTCCTTATTTAGAAAGAACTTCTGCTGGGAAGGTCCATGTTTCTGACCTATTGTTTCCATTTCTGATGTTTTCTAATTTATGAAAAATTGAAAACCAACTTTTGACACTTTACTGTATTTTAAAAAGCTCTTGGATATGCAACAGCAAAGAGACAGTAAAATAGATTTGATTTTATATCTTATCTTGAATTTTCTTTTAAACTCAGTTGACTAAGTTTTCCCATTTCTTCTTTCAACACATTCATATTTTTAACATAAAAATAAAGAGTTAAAAGTCTAAAAGTGCTAAGAGAATCACAGAGAAATATATTTCAGTGTAATGTTTATTGTAACACTAAAGCAGTATATTGATCTTTTAAAGTCAATGTGTCTCTCTAGCAAAAATGTTAAGATGAATAGCTAATGAATATTCTCAATAAACTGATCCTCACATATATAAGACTGCATCTGATTAAAATATTCCAAAAGATTTTCTTTTGAACTGAAAATATTTACTCTCCATTCGTACTCTTGAGTGTATGTCCTAATGAATGTCCTCACACGTTAAATAGCTCAGAATGTGGTTTAACATTGCTAGCAATTACTACATATTGCAGAAGACTAATGATGCAGTTGACCTACAGTACATTAATGATCAGTCAGGAAATGTTTATCTTAAAATATTTATCTCTGAAATTAAATCTGAGTAGTTTTTCCAATGAGTGGCTTATGGAAGAATCTTCAACAGAATTATTTTTCACCCTTTCTTGGGTTAAGTTGTGACTAGCACAGCTCTTTTTCAATTGAATAATGTGTTCTCATGTTTGGACAAAAAGAGCGAAGATTCATTGCTGCTTCTTTTGTGTATTTACTTATTTCCCTAAGCACCTCCTCCCATTCTGTGATATCTTCTCTTATTCTGTGTGAGTTTCCCAGTTTTCTTCAAGTGTTCCATTCATATTTTAGACATTTTAGTCAAGGCTCATTTATTGGATGCTTAAGTGCCAGGCATGGCAATGCTGTAGCACTGAAGAACTTTAAGGAGTTAGATATTTAGGAGTAAGTCAGTACAAAAGTGAGTAAAACAGACAGACCGTATAAAGTCTAAATAAGTAATGCTTGGAGTTAGCTCATGTAAACCAGGAATTCTTATTTATATATATTCAAAATACTTGTCTAATGGCTATGAATGATCCTCAAAAGAAGATGATTTGCTGAGTGTAAGGGCTCACCAAAGTATAATTAAAAAATACTGCTTCTCTGTCAGTTATTCTAATTAAATAACACTAAAAATATCCAGAAAAATTACATTCAGTATTTTTTTTGTGACATCCAAACATAAAATAATTTTTATATAATGTCATGTGATGAATACCAATATTACTAACATTAAGAGGAATAAGAAATTTTACTGATTAATATTAGTTAATAATACAGCAGGTTACTGTGTAAACATCTTTACAGAAAGTATTTAACAGAATCTTCAGTCTCTTCCTCCAACCACCATATAGCATGTGGTTTTAATTATTATAATGGAAAATGTTCTAAGACAGAAAACACAATGTGCTCTTCTTCACTCTGTAGAAAAAGTTGACTAGACAAAATTACTTTTCCAGAGAGCATAAGAGTAACTTTCTCCTTCCCTATTTCAAAAAAAGGTTAATCCACTTTCATTCAAAATTCATATTCTCCACAAAAGCAATGAATTTCCTTAAATATTACACAGAAATGAGATGGTCAGACAGGTAGTTACTAAGTCTATTGGTGAAAAATCTATTTTGCTCCTAGCAGATGACTCTACATCACTACTTAGCTAAACTGACAAAGACAGGGAATTAGTAGGCCTCTAACTCATAGACACAGGTGAAAAAGTCTTATTTTACTATGCCAGAAAATTATTTGTCAAGAAAATAATTTTTGTATGCTGGTAATGTCAAAGTAGAATCCCTGGTGTGACTGAAGCTGTGCTCTAGTGACAGCTGTGTGACAAGCAGTAATTGAACATATTTAAAAATCCACTCCATGTACTGAACAGATTTCAATGTCTGCTTTGTTTAAGGTCCACTGAGTTGTGAAATGGCTGTTTTATTCACACAGATGTTAATATCTCCAGGCTCTTCTTTGTTGTTCCTCATTTACATATTTGTGCTAAGTTTGCTGCTCATGAAGTTAGACGCAGCTACTTGTCACTAGTCTCTGTTAAAATAATTCATGTTCCACACAAAATACGAGAAACAGTAATTACACCTCATTAAGACTTAAGGAGAAAAATAATAACAAACATACCAATAGGTGTGCATTTTTCAGGCTTCATTAGTTTCTTCACAGTTTTAATACCTGTCATTGATGAATATAAATTACTTAGGGAAAAATAATATAGTTTTGAATCAGTTTAAGCTCTTCTTTTTGACTCTTCATGTACGAACATATTCTGAAGTAATGATCCAACAAGATTTTGGAGTTTTCTATGGTAATTAAATGCTGTACTTGCTCATCCCATTATAAGACTAGAAGTTTTGTTTAGTGTCATCTGTACTTTAAGAATTGCAATGAATCTACATGCTTCTGAAAACTTATTTCAGTTAACAGAAAGTACAAATAAATCAATTAGTAAAAACTAAAATAAATCAGGCAAAATGACTGATTAAAGTGCAGATAATAAATTCTGGTATCAGTTACTTCACTGCTGAAGCAAATTCTGTATCAAGACATGAAGGTGCCATGAGTTTAGAGAAAAAGAATAATCTGCCTTTGCAGGATGCAACAGTTATCACATAATGCAAATGGCAAAGACTCAATCCATATTGCAGCTGTAAAAATAATACAACAAAAAACCAAAATCTGGGTTTCAGGAGGTTGTGATTCCTGTTTGTGGTTCCATTAATTGATGTTTCTGTGATTCTCTTCTTGATATTATAATAATCTTTTCTCTAAAAGTATTGTATTTACATGTTACAAGGTCTGATCAAATTATCAGGTTACTAGCTGGCTAAAATACATTACAATCCTGAGTAGTGAGTTGGCCTTGGCTGCTTTCCAGCCACCCACCAAAGGACTTTCTGACTCCTATACCTCAACAGGACAGGGGAAAAAACATGAAAAAGCTTGTAGGTTGAGACAAAGGCAGCAAGATCAGTTGCAGTTTCTGTTGCAGGCAAAACGGACTCAACTTGAGGAAAATGAATCTAATTTTTTGACAAATACAATAGATTTAGATAGAGAAAAAGACAAAACCTAAAACATCTTACTTCCTTCTTTCTCCCCTCATTTCCTTCTAACCCATGCTCAATATCACTTCTCCATTCCAGAGTCCTCTGTCTACCTCTTGCTTCTGAGCAGAGCAAGTGTCATAAGAAACGTAAGCTTGTGGTTAGTCTGTAAGAGTTTGTCTCCATTGCTCTCTTATCTTTTATTGCACTTTTTACCTGCTCCACTTTTTCAGATTACAGTAATATTAATCAGTAAATATTAACCTCTTCTAGTGTGAGTAATCCATGCAGAGGCCACCCCTGCAGCACCCCCACCAACACTTTGCTATCTACATCCAATTAATCCCACCAAATAATTTTACTTATGTTGCATATTCAAAAATATTTTTCTTAAGGGTACTTACTTTAAAGCTTATTCTACCTGCAACTGAAAATACATTAAGTAGCCTAAACCTAGTGTGTTGCTACTTACAGATGAAGACTGAGATAACATCCTACTAAGTTAAAAGCATTTTTGCCTCTAGTGAAACGTCAGGGCACTGGCTATAATGAAATGGAGAAGTTTAATTGCTCATTACATGGTAATAGCTTAAAGGGGTTTCTGTAACAAGAAAATATTCTCTTAACCTGAGAAAATTGTATTTGTTAAAGTTATTCTGTTCACAGCATGGATGAGAGAGGTGCCCAGCTTTCTAAATGTAAGGGAATCACTACAGCTTGCAAGACTGAGGATTCTCAAATTTTGTACTTCCTGTGAGTGTTCGTATGTTTTTTGTTTTGAGCTGGGCATTTCTTTCTTAACTCTAGACAGAAACTAGAGCTACACAGCTTCTCACTCACCTTTCCTTCCTTTGGTCCTCCAGAAGGGCAGCTATAAGAGGGAGAAAAGGAGGGGAAAGGGTAAAAACCTTAAAACCTCATGGACTGAGATAAAGACACTTCAATAGAATGATAGAAAAGAAAAATAACAAGAATAATAGTAATAATAGTTAAAAAATACACAAGTCACAAGTCACTCTAAAGTCCCAGAGACTGGTTGCTCAGTTCAACCCTTGCTGAGCTCATGGATTCTGTCACTTGCCAAAATGTATTTATACACTGAGCATGACATCTATGGTACAGAATATTCCATGGACCATTCTACTCTTTTGTCTATACTCCTTCTCAGCTTCTATGGGAAGGTGACAAAAGTCCTTCACTGGTGTAAGTATGCAGTAGCAACAAGTAAAACAATATGCATAACTGACATTCCTTTGATCTGAAATCACAGCAATCACTAAAGAAAAAAGTCAACCTGAAACCAGGACACAGGAAATCTGAAATGGTTTATGTATTCCCTTAATTCTTAAATATTACATGTAATTACTGTGAAAGCTAGACCAGCAGACCACATGAGGGCTCATAAATTAGGACAAATAAAAAAAGCATATATATATGGCATTGTGTATACTACTGGGGTGACAGTGCTAAACAAGTTAATGAGAACTCTTAAATGAGGAGAAAATTAGCAAAAGCATTAATGGCACACCAGGTAATGGTGTTTAATGGAACTACATCTAGCAATATGTACATATATTGGAATGGCTACTGAAAAAAAAAAACTCTTTTATAATTAAGTTCCACTGTTCTTCATGTGAAACCTCAATATTCAAATTCCTTCAAGAGAGGTTGGAAAAACCTGAAAACACAGCACTATTGATTAACAAGCACCAGAACTGAAGAGTCTACACATAAGTGTCTGAGCAGAAGCAAAGAGACAATGGATGCTTTAAAACCATGAAGATACAAGCTTTGATGTAGTTGTATATACAGACATTAACTAAACTTCAGACGTTTATGGTCTTTTGCTAACCTTCTTGCTGCCATGTAGACCATGATCCTCTGTCCTGTTGGCCTGCCTCAGGTGCCTATTTCCAGTATTTCAGAGTATTTTAGGCAGGGTTAGATACCTATATTTGTCTCCTAGTAGATATATTCAATGAAGGCAGGAGATTCAATGAACTTGTCTTGAAGCAGAGGAGTTCAATTAATGTCTCATATCAGAGCCTTCAAATAAAGCTGACTGTTATGACACAGAATCCACTACCTTTCAAGTACTTTCTTGCACTTTGCTTTCATGTACTTGAGAGTTAACTAGATGCCCTCTTGATTTTCTTGTTGTGTTTCAAATGATACAAAATGTCTGTTTTAGCCTAAGACCAAATGAAATCTCACATTCATTCACTGTGATGGGAATTAAAACATAGAGATGACATAAAAATGTCTAGATTTAAGTGACTTACGTTCTAATGTACTCCTATTTAAGGGACAATTGCATTTCCAGAGCTGCCTAATGGCTTTCTGAACATTAAAAGTTATGTAACCTAATCTAGAAAGAGCATGGATCCCCTGTAAATATTCCATCCTACAGTAGCCTTTCTCATACAGAAATCTTGAGCACCTGTGGCACTAGGTTTTTATGTTCTCAGGTTTAGGAAGCTAAATCAAGCCTATTGCATTTTTCATTCCTTGTATTCATTTTCTTTCCTTATATTAATTGTCTATTCAATAAACTAAATAGTTTAATTTAGTCAATTTCACAGCTTTCTGGACAGAGGGATGGAATAATATTTTGTCATGTATTTTTAAAGAACAAATCTTTACTTCTATCCAAGCCCCATTTCTACTGAGAACTGCAGCAGTCACAAAGTATAGTGCAGAGAAAGAAGCTGTTTATATCTTGTAATTATTAGTGAGTATCAATTATCTGAGCCCTATGTTAAAATTTTATGCTAAAAAAAAGCTGAAAAAATAATGAAGAGTTATTCTTTATTTAATTTTCTTCAAAGTGAAATGGATCCAAAGAAGACATCAAGAGAATGGAGGGTGTCAGAAGAGCACAGAGCCTAGATTAGAAAAGAGGGTATAAAATAGATCAATTTCTTTAAGCCAGGAAACTTCTTCTGCTAACTCTGAGAAGTCCTGGACTATGAGGAGTTTCATGTTTTTTCTCTAATTAACAAAAATGTTCCTTCATAAGTTGTACTCAAGTGTACTGGAGGACATTTCATTTTCCACCTAATCAGTGACATTTACTTGGTTACAAAATTCTATCTTTATCACATTTTACAGCCTTTTTACCATTGTGATTAAAAATCCCTGGCAACTGGCTTCTTTTCCCAGTCATTTTAGTTAGGTTTTAATTTGCTTGGACTGATTTACAATTTGGATATACATGAAGCACTCAAAGGTGAAAGATTTTATATGCTGCTGTTCTCCACTATCACCAGAAAACTACTTTTAGAGTAGTATGGGGGATTTCTTGCTTTTATTTTATTTAATATTTCACTTTAGGCTATGGTTTTAACTATGTTTTTCCTGAATATGCTCTGGCTGTAAGATTAGATCTATAGAACAGTATTCTGGGGAGGACTCAATGTAATATTATTTGGTACTATGAACATTCCCTAGCCGATATGGATTTAATTCTTTACCTTGTCTTTTTAGGGGCCAATCACAATTTATCAGATTGATTCATTACCCTCATCCTTCACTGACTTGCTACAATGGCACACACATCATCCAGTATGTTTTTCTGATTGCTCAAGTCCACATTACTTTAAACTGCTCTATTTTGTTCTGCTGGAAAGCATGTGAAACCACTAGAGAGAACATGCTTCTTAAAGAATTGCAAGAAATAAAGCTGCAACTAAGTTGCTTGCTTCAATGAAGCTATTGTCAGAGCTTAAGTTAAAATCAATTGGGCAAATCAGAAAGTGTTATTAACCACATCAGGTCCAAATCATTCTAGTCAGTTTACTTCCCTCTCCATAGAGAGGTACGATGCATTAAAAAGATGGAAGAGCATATTCTTCTTACAATTAAAAGACAGAATTGGAAAAGATCTTGTGGGGTTTTGTTTTGTATGTACATAAGTCTAATCATAAATTTTCTTATAGTATTAAAAACAACAAAGGTACCTCTTTGGCATACATGCAATATAAAAATTAAATCTGAAAACTCAAGATTTGACAAAGTACTTGAATAAATTATGAAATACAGCATTTAAATATTAAATTACTACAGATTTTTAAAATTGAGAAGAAAGTTTTCTTGGAGTAGCTGCTTGTCAGCGAAAGTTTAAGAGCATTTATGCAAATAATTTAGACTGAAAATCCAACTTTAAAAAAAAAAATCACATAGGCACAATTCTTAGGTTAAGTCATTACAGTGTCATCTACAATGAGACACCACAGTGGAAAATTATGGACACTCAGGAGGTCATTTCCATTACTGCTGATTCCATAAGGTTTCACTGGGTCCAAGAAAAACATGGATAATAATTGGCTAGTGCATCTGTGAATTATATCTTGTTAGTATCTGCATCACTCATTTCAGGATGTAAATGAATCACTCAGTCTCTCTTGCTTTCCCAACATTGATCATTATTATAAGCAATGGACAACAAAATATCATATTGCTATATATAGAAAGTAGAAAACTCTACCCATGCTAGAAAAATAACTCTATGTTTTTCTAGGATGAAGTACTAAAGAATTAATATTCCCTCAGTTTTGGCAATTAAATGGATTTCTTTTGCTATGTAAAGTCTAAGACATAATATGTATGATTTATTTGATTTTTCTTCATTTCTAAATCATTACACTGGTCCCCATGTAATTGCTGAGCCCAAAGAATATCAGAAGAAAAAGATTCATCTTTAGATTATCAATTCATGATATGAAAGATAGTTCAAGATTGCTTCTCTGTCCCTAAAGAAAAACTGCTCATCTAAATAGAAACAGCATATAGAATGTTGCTTCTCCCTTAAAACACTAAAACAATTAATTTGTGAATACTGCAAGCCATATAATCAATGAAAGACACAATATTTCAGTCTAGCCATAGCAAGAAAGCAATGGAGCGATTAAAGATGTTGCATAAGAGGGTAATGAGCAAATATATGTAACATATATCTTAATTAATGCTTTAAATTCATAAACAGGTGAAAAAGTGGCTGTGTTTCCCAACTCTCTGTAACATTTAAAATAACAGGAAAATAATGTTTACTTTCATCTTATCATAAGTTTCTGCAGGTTAACATTCCAAAAAAGTATTTAAACTGAACCTAAGAGGACATTTTAATTTGCTGTTAAATAAAATTCATCAGTATGTTAAAATATGGTGATTTTTACAGTCTTAGAGAGTTAACACTTACTGGATTGCTGAACAAGTAAAGGAATTATCCTGCACACACAAGGAAGCTAAAGCAAACAGCTGATGAAAAAACTTTGTAAAATTTCAGTCATTTTGTGAATTTTAGTCACACATTTTAGTCACACGTCAAATTTAGTCACTTTAGCTTCTTGCTAAACTGTAAAGCATTCTCTACATACATCATTTAGGTAAGGATGAGTACTTGAAAAGGAATTATTCAAATGCTTTCGCCCTCAAAAAACCGACAACATAGTCTCCAGCAGGATTTGCCTGTATTTATCAAACAAGAAAAACAGAGAAGAGAGCTGTGTCTTAAGACCTTGAACTCTATGGACCTTAGTCCTCAAAATTACAGCCCAAGATGTTGTTTGAGTGCTTAATCCTCTTTTGGGTAGTTGACTGCAGTGAAAGAGTAGATCTCATCTCTTTTTATTAAAACACAGATGAACAATAACTGTGGGAATAATTTGAAAGTTTCCATGTATTCTAACATCTGAAGTATTCCCAGGAGATGAGACCCTTGATTTCTCTACCCTCATCAGTATGAAGGATTTCAAATTCACGACTTCTGACTTTAAGAACAGTTTCGATGAATTAAGCTAAAAGCAATGTTTCAAAAAATCTTTAAATATCCTTTGCTGAAGCTATATATTCTTCATTAAACAAGGGAATTACAGTTTCAAATGGGAAAGATTAATGTGCAGGGCATTCTATGGGGAAAGAATGCTCTGGTCTGCTTCTACCCTCTAGAGTAAACTATTTTTAAAACGTGAGATGAAGTGGGCTACGGGGTGTAGCATTCACACACAGTACTTTAATCTATATATCATAAAGGCATAAACTACTAAAGATAAGTTGCAGACACCTGGCCTAATAGAGCTGTGTGTGATGGGGGGAACAAAAAACTGTAGCATGTGCAGGAAAAGTATAACCATTAGAGACTGAAGCATACTAGAGGTAGAAGCCAATTCTATATACCTTAGCATAAATTGGGTTGTGAGACAGACTTTAGTCTTGATAAGCTTGTTCTTCCATTTCTTTTGGACTAGTTATCTGCCTTAAAGATTCAGAAGTTCAATAATGAAGACATTTTTTTTCTCTACATATACAGGCTAGTTTACAATCTGACCATGATAATGAATGGAACAGCTTCTCAAAACATATATAGACAGGTAAAGTCAATTTCAAGACAAGAAAATTTCAGCATGTACACTCTAACTAGAATTTCTTTTTCCCCTGTCTTACCACAGTGAGAAAATTAAGAGGGGGGAGCAGGTATCTTAATTGAAAGATATAGAAATTTCCAATGAAATATAAAAAAGTAGTATTGTGCAGCTGTGCTCCACACCTTGCATTTGACAGAAGGAAGAATGAGTGCCAAAACAACATTTTTTTTACACCTCACAACAGGGCTGTCTCTACTTACATAGAGCCATAGTGAAGAAATGTTTTTCTTATCTGTCTGGAAATACAAGGAAGCCTGGACCTTGAGTTTCAATGTCCTACAGCCAGTAAATATATCATGCAGTCACAGTATCATAGATCAATTTAAGATTATCTGCCATGGACAGGGAAACCACTCACTAGGTCACTTCAAGCCCCATGCAGCCACGTCTTGAACGTATCCACACCTTTTCTGGAAAATCTGTTCCAGTGTCTCACTCTCCTCACAGAAAATTACTTCTTCCTAATATCTAATTTAATTCTGCCCTTCTTCAAGTTAAAACTGTTACCCCTCCTGTCCTGTCCCTTCAGTCCCTGATAAAAAGTCCCTCCTTAATTTCCCTTAAAATGCTAGAATGGTGAAATAAGGTGTCCACAGAATATATTGTTCACCAGATTGAACAACTCCAACTCCCTCAGCTTGTCTTCGTAGGACAGGTGCTCCAGCCCCCTGATCATGCACATGGCCTCCCCTGGACCTGCTCCAACAAGTCAANCTCCCCTGGTCCTGCTCCAACAAGTCAATGCCCTTCTTTTGCTGTGGGCTCAGAAGCTGAACGCTACTGCGTCCAGGTGGGGCCTCATGAGAGAATAACCTACCTAGACCTGCATGTCTCTCTTCCTTTAATGCAGCCCAGCACTCTTGATTCACTGAAGCACTTATCCAGCAACTTAAAATAAGTTTCAGTTTGACATAGTTTCGCTAAAATTCTTTCTCAGTTCTCTGAAGAATAGAGATGCTTTTTTCAGTTATGGCTGAATTAAGAAACCTGAGAACCACGTTTGATGAACTTGAACAGGAGCTGAGTATATTTAGGAAAATTCTGTTAAAGGAGCTTGATTTTAGAATTTATTTCAATTTTTTTGGGTTCTAAATTTTCCTAATTTTTGAAGGAGGGCACAAAGACATACTATTTATCTGTGTTCAAATTCATGGAAATAAGACCTAATATACTCAGGATAGATCATAGTAAACTGTCACCACGAAATCACAGAAGGTATTTTCAGATCATTCTTCAGACCAACCATTAAGCTGACACACACTTCATTTCACTTTTGTATTTTTTAATACTTACAACATCTGTGGGCTAGAGATTTATGGATTCTGATTTTTGATGTATTGTGAATAATGAGCATTAAATGTTTAATATTTTTGTATATCATTCTTCATCATGCTGTATAAGGGTAAAAAAGAGATAAATAAAGACTTCCATTTTAAGTCTTCATTTCCATCTAGTTGTTCATAAGAAGCTGATGAGTATTTAAGCAGTGATGTGTATTTAGACTTAAAATTGTACGGCCATGCAAACACAGAAGGTCTGATGTTGTTTTTAATAACAATGAAATCAAGTTCCTAGTAAAAACTGAATTTTGAAATGCATTTATTCATCACCAATGTAATGATTTTAAAGGAAGATATACATTTGCAT
This sequence comes from Turnix velox, assembly GCA_013400935.1. NCBI lineage: Eukaryota > Metazoa > Chordata > Aves > Charadriiformes > Turnicidae > Turnix > Turnix velox. The sequence continues at coordinate 466,740 of VZTY01021473.1, read as the reverse complement.
ATGTGGTAATAAATTTATTTTGAAAATGCCTTAAATTGTCACCATGATAGAAAATCATGGTAAAAATCCCAGTAGATAACAAAATAACCAAAATCTCTTAAAAATGTAGGGAGATGTGATACAAGAGTGAATCAGCATAAAGAGCTTGTGGGTCTTCTAGGTGGCTGCTTAATTTCCAATTGGGTCAGCACAGGCTGTTTTAATCTGCTGTGTACTCTTTGCTTGTGTCTGTCTACACTGCCACACTCCTGTTTTAGCTTATATATAGAAAACATTAGACAGAAGTAAAAGAAATTGATTATATGCTTGAGTGATCACAAGAAAAAAGCAACTAACAGAGAGAAAGGACTATTTAGAGGTAGCAGATAGATATTTCACAACAGTGTTTAACCAGAAAACATTTTCATTTGGTTTTAAATCTTTAGATTTTATAAGTATTCTGAAAAGGAAAGAAGGTAAGAAAAATATAAGTTTTAATCATTGTTTGCAGTGTTCACAAATACAGTACAAAACATTATTTCTCCAAAGAAAATCAGAACATAAATACATAAATTAAATAAGTGAATTCGGTGTGAACTCAGGTGTGATGCTTACTGGGTAGAACAACATATTTAAAAAGTGTAGAAGCAGAAATTTGTGAGTGAATGAACACATTCTTTGGTATAATAAACAAAATGGCTGTATATGTGAATATAATTTCAAATCCGTCATATGTTTCAGAATCATATGGCATCTTTATTTTGGAAAAAGGTCAGCTTTCTACATATTTTCCTCCTTATTTCCTTAATTCTGAAGGCAAAGTTGAAATATCATTGAATTATATCTGCATTATATCTTGAAGATTTACTTTGTATGGATCACAAGACTTCCATGTTGCAGACAGAATTTATGAATAAAACAATAGCGCTCAGAAACCAGTACTCTTCTAAAAGAAACACTCGGTCTTGAAGAAGCAATTAAGATTAAGTCTATTTCCATGAAGCAATATTCAGAGACACATTGAAAATATTTCCCTGAACACTAGCTTCTAATCTAAGAAAATTACAGAGAAGGGTATGGAATTCCATATATGTTTTATAGGATGTCAAACAACAGACATGAAGAAAATTTTGATCCCATTGGATAAGGATATCCACAAAATAAACATCTATTCAAAGCAGTCTTCTAGACTCCTTTTAGTAGAAAGGAACACTCAGTACAGTGTAGGATTATAATCAGCTATATTGAACCTGTAGTGGATTTTCTCAGAAATAATGAAAACAGTATCAGAAAATTACTTGTTCAGATGATGTTATTTCTGCTGATTAGTCTCACTTTTGTTTGCAGCAACATATGAATTGACTAATATTTACGTGAAGTAGGTCAAAAGGTCTGTATTTTATCCTAAAAATCTTTATGCAAACTTCTTTCTTTCTTAATCACCCATGTTAAGAGGTTTCAAACATATTTTTATTTCAGTCTATTTACAATAACTAATGCAAAAATTCTGACTGCACGTGACTTTTAACAAAGAGGTTTAGTTATTCTGATGACATACCTCTGCAAACACACATCAAGAACCTTTTTTTCACACTTGCGTGTTTCCTTGATAACAGTTAAAAGTTTTAGAGAGATGCATCTATTGATTTTCCTTTGTTCTGCCTGTCATGGTTCTATTATTGGTAAAGCAAAATATTCAGACCTATTATAAATGCCAATGGATATTTTTGAGTCAATATGACAGATGGGTGTTCAAAATGAGGAAGTAAAACCACTAAGAATAGTGTCAAAGGAAGAAATGTTTTATTTCTTATACTGCATACAATGTGTTCATGTTCACTTTCTCATATGACAAGTGACATGAAGGGATTACTTGCAAAAAATGTCCCTTTTTTGCCACAAAGAAGTTTTATGTGGTTCAATAAAATTTTCACCAAACTTTCAAAGTTAACTCCTGTCTTTGATGAAATGTTTTGAAGTATCTGTCAAAACTTCAGAGTCATTCTCTTAAAAAGGTATCTTCATAATCAAAATATTTTTTTCAATATTTTTTGTATTTCAAAAGAGCTCGAAAACTCTTGAAGGAACTGGCTTTTTCATCATCATAGAAAGAGGCTTCCTCATTTGATATTACTTTTCTAAACACAATAGCTAGTGATTTTGATCTTGCAGATAAAACAGTATGACAGAACTATTCCTTTGTGAACTTTTTCATTGCAGTCTAGAATATGAATTCATTAATGAATATTTCTGTATGTATAGGTATTTGTGCTGCCAAAAAGTTTTAGAGCACTAAGTAAAAATGTGGACAAGATTTTTTTACATTTTTCACACTCTATGAATATGCAAGTTATTCTGCTGCTTACAAGTTTTGATAATATTTTTATCTCTAAACAGATCTAATACCATATTTTACTTTTCATAGGAAAGGTTAACATTGTGTGAAATGTATCTTTGACATTAAGTTCAGTAGAATTTTAAGCATCAAATGGGCATTGGCAATATACACACTTCACTGGACTGTTCCATGTAAAACATAAAGAAAAACTACCTTAAGAATTCAAGGTTCCAAATCTTCTCACGAAAATTTAATGGGATTTAGCGGGTATTGAAAGAACACATGCAAGTATTATATAACTGCAATTTCAGTTCCTAACTCTGTGGAATTCACAGCATTGAATAAGGCAGAGAAGATGAGACACTACCTCACATTCTTCACTTCCTGCCTATGGCAAGATAAGCCCTATTCCTTTAGTGTTCGTTATTTAAAACCTTTAAAGTATTCTAGAGTGAAACTAGTAACCTTAAATTTTTGCATTTACATCAGGAAGCCTTTTTCATTGAGAGAAGAGCAGCATAAGCTCTTATTTCACACAGAACCTTGAACTAAAGTAAAATGAAACTCAGTAACTTGGTTGCTGATGAATTGTACAGGAAATCATTAAACTCTTGCTCCAAGATGTGCCACAATGCACTGATAACTGAGAGGCCTTAGGAGGCATTAGGAAAAATGAAAATGGGTTTTGTTTCCAACTTCTTTATCCTTTTTATTAAAGATATATTGATTTTCCTTTGTGAAGGGAGATTCAGAACATGAAGGTGTTCCCAAGTCTGCACACTCTTGGACAATAAACATAAATAAATAACAGAGGAGGAACTATGTGAATCCATTTTACCCGTGAATACTCTCATCACAGGAATATACAGTCAAATTACAAGTAAATGCTAAGGATTCAGATCCAGAAGGAGGATTTTGAAAACCCATTTGCCGTTTATTCCACATGGAGAGAGTTTCCATTTATCTGTGAACACTTCTGTGGGTGAATGAAAAAATCCATCATTCGGTCCTTGATTTATTTCGTCTAGTTGCCTGAGTTACCCTGAGAAGTTTTTGCTGTCTATGGAGAGGGAGAGAAATGTATGCAGAATCAATCTGTCCACCCAAATGCTGAACTATATTTCAGATATAACTATTTTACATGATTGATTACAAAATTACTCTAAGAAGAAAAGTTGGCTTTTGAATTTATTGAAAGTAAATAGTACAGAACAAACCCCTCAAACATTTATATGGACAGAGTGGGAAACTTCTGTGGAACAAGAAATTCTTTTCCATCATGATAACAATTACAATTTAGAATAATGATTTTCAGTCCAATTACTTTTTCTGACTACAAGACCAGGAAATAGTTCACATAGCAAAAAGGGTACATTAGCATAAGACTGAGGTCTTTAATATAGACTTTAGTACTTCATGGCTTAAATTTGAACTTTCAAGATTTCAAAACTTAATGCAAATGCTTCGTGAAATTGTCTTTCCTGGATATAATAATAGTTTTCAGAGAAAGAGATAAGAATCAGCACTAATAGTATGCTTTGTCTCACAGGCATCACATTTGACTAGGAAATGAATCAACATCAATCTCAACTATCTGAACTATCACCCATTCTGTATTGTCCCCTTCCCTTCTCACACATTCCCTACTCTCCCCTTCCCTCATTTCTCTCTTCCTCCTCTTTCCATTCCATTCCTTTTCTCTTTCCCCCCTTCTTTTTTCTCCTTCTTTGTAACTTTTTTTTCTTTTTTCCCTTTAAACTAAGTAGCTCCACTAAAATAACTTATTATGTACACCTGAGGGAAGAGGAGACTCAGAATGTTTGGCACGTAGAAAATTTTTTCTTTACAATCCCTTCTAAGGTCTTCAAGTAATTTATCATCCTCTTCTGTTGTTGTTATAATAATTTACAAAAATTTTCCCATAAAACTGTCAAAACTCACATTATTAATGAAATTAATTTTTATTCAGGTTTTATTATTTAATCAAGTAATTGGCATACTTACAAATTTCTTTAGTATTCCCCAGCAAAATTTGTGTTGCTGATAGTTTAATTTACCTCTTAACTTTCCATTCTTTTATATGCAAAAAAATTCTTCTGCTCTGGAAATGAAACTGCCATTTCAATGAGCATGAAAGCTCTTTCTGATGATCACTGAAGTATAGATATTAACCTGAATCTCCTTTTGTTTTCCAAGTGATATAATTTATTTAGGAATTGTCTGTTTGAATACAATGACCTACAAGAACACATCAGCAAATAAAAATGCCAAACAAGCCCCAAGAGCGTTTAACAAGCACTAGTTAGTGCCAGTGGTTTTGTGCATAACTATGGGATAAAAACCAAACAATTGGTATATAAAATCCAGAAGGAAAAAGAGAAGTTATAATTTTTCACCTATTGCCTATTCAACCCTTAATTATCATTAAGTTTATTTTTTACAGAAAATTCTTACAGCTTTAACAGACTCTTTACTAAGCATCCGAAGGAAAATTTTGTTTATCTATACACACCTAAAAATGCTGTAATTTGAAACTTTGTTCACAAGATAGTATTGCTCTCATACAGTGAATGAAGTAATTACAATGCTGTCCACAAATTCCAAAACTTTAACTCTTAACATTAAATATAATTTGGGGTTTTTTTGTTTTTTTTTTTAAAGCATAAGGCTACCCATTAAAATTTATTTTTATATCAATAACTTTAAGGACCTAATATAAAATAAAGTGACATGTATGCTCAGATACCCTGTGAAATGTTTGTCATTTGTTAAAAGTGTATGCAGAAGAGAGGAAAACATGATTCTGTTTTATGTAGATATTTGCAGCAATTTTACATTAGTGCTAAAAACTATAAAAGATGTCTCAGAAAAGGAAATAAGGTCTACACTTTTTTTTTATTTGCAATGTCAGATGTTCTTTTAAGAAAATTATGTGATGCTTATTGTATACTGTATGAATGTCTACTCTAGTACATGGTTTTTGGCAAAAACTTTTCAGGCTCTGTAAGATTAATTCACAGACCATGGAGATACTGTCCTCCATACACATCATAGTGGTATATTTTTTGCTAACTTATATTCTGCTTTTGTCAAATGCATGCCTAAAAAATGTTATCTATTCTAGAAGAAATTTTTCCTCCAGTTTAAAAGCAACAATATGATATAGCTCTTAAAGAGAAATTATATTGTAAACATATACAAAATTCCAGTTGAAATCAAGTGAAATAAATCTTATTCTTTCTTTAATCACATTTTAAGAAAAGAAATTGATACTTACAACATTGAGCTTTCTCGTTTGAATTTCCTGCTTTGTTAACCCATAATAGTAATATCATTCTAGTCAAGAATCTGGGGTTAATATCTTCAAAATGAGTTCAAATGTTCAGTTTTCAATATTATAAATTGCACTTTTTGCTCAGGGAAAAGCAAAGGACATGAAACAAAACAGATGTCAAGGAAAAGAGAGTGCAAGAAGATTAAAAAATTTAAGAGTTTGGGAATATTATTTGTCAGGCTGAGTTTCATCTTATTTCAGAGGCTGCACATTTAGTTGTGACCTTCATTTGCTATTTCTACACTATGGTAAAATTACATCTGGGCTTCAATACAACAATTTTATAGTATGAGTTTGTCACCAAATAAAAAGACTGAGAAAAGCTGATGGAGCAATCAAGGTTCATTAATGATGAATGACTCATGCTCCTGAATCTATGAGTTTTCCACTGAGCCATTGACTTTGAATGATATTCTGTATGAAAGTCAGGGTTGGAGTGCAATCTTTGATTTCCCCCGTGGAAACATTTAGGGGTATTGCTTTCTAAACAAGGGATGGATCACTATGACATGGAGGAAAAACAGATCTGGATTCTGATGAGAAATCAACTCTGTTAATGATTTTGATTTTTTTTCTTGGACCTGTAACTCTCCAGCACCATACGAAGCAAAAGCACTAGAGATGTGGAAATGCCTTTGCAAGTATGTTTTCACTATGTTTCTGTTAACTGCACTCAAAGGCTTTAAGCAGAACTCGAACCTCTGCGAAAAATCTGAGCAGTGGAAATAGCTGAGCTTTCAAACTACATATTAAAAAAAATTTATAACAAAAAAAAGTTTACCCACATTTGGAAAGCGGGTACAAAAACTGCACACTACCAAATTAACAACTTCAAATGTTCCTTCTCATAGAGGTATCCAAATCTGTACTAATTCTTGGCTACCACCTAGAGGAGGGTGTCCCTGCTCATAGCAAGTGGGTTGGAAAAAGGTAATCTTTTAGATACCCTCTAACCCAAATCATTCTATGATTCTATGAGGTTAACAATGCACTACTTATGATGATGTCTGCTAACAGGCTTTTGTATAACAAACAATGCAACAAGCTGCAAAACCAGAATTTTTTTGCCATAATTCTAAACAGGAATAAATAATGCAAAAAAAATATATTCTAGACAGCATAATTTTTTTTTAATCTGATGACTGTAAATATTGCTAGATTTAATTTGCACAGCCCATGATGACCAGTACATTCTAAGGTCTAGAGAACATGGTAGCCCTACATACCCAGCATCAGCCAAGTGATAGCAGAGTGTACAGTAGGCACTCAATGTTATTCCAGCTACATGTCATTTGTATATGAACTATATCAACTACAGAAAAATTCTGCTTGAAGTTAGGCACTGAACAACACTGAATTTTTTTTTTTATTTAAAGACAGATCTACAATCATGTTTGCCTGCTTGCACAATCCATAAGCCATTCTTAAACTCTTCAGAGTGCCAGTATGTTGGAAAACATTATATAATGTGCTCTGAAGCATGTAAACCCATTTGGCAAAGACTAGAGACTTTGCCAAATAAAGTAGATCACTAAGATCACTATCACCCATTTCCTCAATGTCAATGATAAATACTAAGGAATAGTGTGATATGGCAATGTGTGGTTGACTACTTGCAGTGTGTGTCAGTGCCGTACTGTCCTCTCATTGTAAAACCCAATTCAATTGGTCAAACTTTCACCAAAACTGAAGCAATCTAAAACTAGTAAATATGAGATGTATCAGTTTCATAGGTTTTCCATATGAGTAGTAAAAATCTGCTTCACATCTTAAGAATCACTATTCTTGACCTTCATGAACCTTACCAAATTAAAATCCAGATGAATTTCAGTTTTCTGAAATTGATTTTATGCAACTTTTTCTCCAATTGATTTTACTATCTCTCCAGTGTTTTTCTTACACATTTCTAGTGCATTAATCTTGATTTTTCATTAAAAATATCATAGCTTGGAAACATCATATTTCATTCACACTTGATCACTGGATACCAAAGGATTTTCTTCTAATAACTTCTTCTAATAAAAGTTGAGACAAAGCTGAAAGGATATTCCAATGCTGATGGTACAGATCTTCTTACATCCATTCACCTTAAACACTTTTTTAAGAGAAGAATTGCATAAAGGCAGTTGCAGCGAACCAAACCAGAACTAGAACAGGGGTGAAGAAGTGGTGTGGAAAGCACATCTAGTGCTCGAACTTGCTCTGTGATTTTATTTGTTTATCAATACAGATGCACTCAGTATTTTGGACACACTGTTCCAAATAGGAAAGTTTCAAAATAGGGAAGTTTCTTGTCAGAAAAATAGAACAGAATGGAAAGGTTCAATTTTCAAGGACAATACACAAGGAGATGTATATTTAGGCCATTTATTTATTAGCCAGAAGATTTGAGCTCTCTTTATTTACAGACTTATCCTACCCTAGCTTATTAATTTTGTGTACCAATCAAACATAGCTTCAGGGATTAAAAGCTACTGATGTCTTTTTAAGGTGTAAAACAAACACAGGAAAATATATTTGAGGGACAGACTTATAACAGTTCTAGTTTAAGGTATACCTAAATTGGGATCCTTTCCACATTTTATACTTACTCATTTATATAATGAGAATTATTGCAATGCTTCTAATAAATATTATGACATATATTGAACCAAAGAAATGTAGAAATACAAAATAAGGAATTTACTTTATTTCAGATTTTAGTCTTGAATCCCAACACTAGTTATCACAAGCTGTGTATGCTGGCTGTTGTAAAGAAGGAGGGATTACAGGAATATGATCACCCCTATAAGATATTGGTATGGGAGTGATGTGATCTGATGTAGGGGGGAGATAGGTTTGATATAAGAAACTTGAGCAATACAATTGAAAAACTTTGAGCTATTCAGAGATAAAGCTGTTGCACAATGTACAAAAAAATAAGAAAACAGCAATTAATTATTATAACCACAGGAATAACATGTATAGTATAATAAAATACATGATTCATGAAGGGAATAGTAATAGAAATAAAAAACTCACAGTGACTACTATTTAAGAACTTTTTATTTTCTTTCATTTCATGAATAATCCTGTAAAAGGTGGTATCACAAGGATGATTTAGAGTAGTGACTTATTTTTACCCATTTCAGCAGTAGCTCAGTGGAAGTCAACCTAAGTGAAAAGAGAATATGCCCCATGCATACAGTTTTATTGTTTCTTTTCAGATAAAGCTGTGCAATTATGTAGTTGTGTTCACACATGTGGAATTTCTATTGCAACATCAATACAAAGCTAAATAAATCCTTATAAAGTAGTACTGTTGAGACTTGTACACAAATTTTCACAGATGTATAGTAACATTCTTACACAAAGTGTTATTTCATAAGCCAAATCAAAGAAACAAGCTTGGAGTTTTTAAAAATTTCATAGAAATATTCTTTCAGGTGAAATATGAGTTATGCATAATCAAAACATTATGTCTACATCTAGAACAGCAATGATAATTTGCTGTGCCATTGTATTACTGATGAAAAGTTCAGTTTGGGAGCTATCAGTAATGCTTTTTCTAATTTTGTTGAGAAATTATTTTGAAAAAAGGATATATTTTTCAAACACCTCAACACGAAAAAAATTATATTTTTTGCAAAATTTTT